>VNJZ01005032.1:0-126182 GCA_008042795.1 Drosophila asahinai | reverse complement strand
CCGGAGAATCGCCGGCGAATCGCGGAGAGTCGCGGAAGAATCGCTGGCGAATCGCGGAAGAGTCGCGGAAGTATCGCCGGCGATAATAATTTCCGGGATTTCCTGGGAACATAATTTGCTGGGAAACATACTTCCCTGGGAAACATAATTCCCCGGAAAACATAATTCCCCGGGAAACATAATTCCTCGGAAACATAATTCCCCGGGAAACATTATTCCCTGGGAAACATAATACCCCGGGAAACATAATTCCCTGAGAAACATACTTCCCTGGGAAACATAATTCCCCGGGAAACATAATTCCCTGGAAACGTAATTTCCCAGGAAACATAACTTCCCGGGAAACATAATGCCCCGGGAAACATAATTCCCTGGGAAACATAATTCCTGGGATTTCCTGGGAACATAATTTGCTGGGAAACATACTTCCCTGAGAAACATACTTCCCTGGGAAACATAATTCCCCGGGAAACATAATTCCTCGGGAAACATAATTCCATGGGAAACATAATTATCCTTGAAACAAATTCCCTGGGAAACATAGTTCCCTGGGATACATGATATCCTGGGAAACATAATTCCCTGGGAAACATAATTCCCCGGGAATCATAATTCCATGGGAAAAATAATTCGCCAGCGAATCGCGGAAGAGTCGCCAGCGTATCGCGGAAGAGTCGCCGGCGAATCGCGGAAGTCGCCAGCGATTCGCTGAAGAGTCGCCGGGGAATCGCGGAAGAGTCGCCGGCGAATCGCGGAAGTCGCCAGCGATTCGCTGAAGAGTCACCGGAGAATCGCCGGCGAATCGCGGAGAGTCGCGGAAGAATCGCTGGCGAATCGCGGAAGAGTCGCGGAAGTATCGCCGGCGATAATAATTCCCGGGATTTCCTGGGAACATAATTTGCTGGGAAACATACTTCCCTGGGAAACATAATTCCCCGGGAAACATAATTCCTCGGGAAACATAATTCCCTGGGAAACATATTTCCCAGGGAAACATAATACCCCGGGAAACATAATACCCTGGGAAACATTATACCCCCGAGAAACATAAATCTCTTAGGAACATAATTCCCTTAGAAACATCATTCCCCAGGAAACACTATTCCCTGGGAAACATAATTCCCTGGGAAACATAATTCACCGGGAAACATAATTCCCTGGGAAACATAATTCCCCGGGAAACTTCATTCCCTGGGAAACATTATTCCCCGGGAAACATAATTCCTCGGGAAACATAATTCCCCGGGAAACATAATTACTCGGGAAACATCATTTGCTGGGAAACATAATTCCCAGGGAAACATAATTTCCGGGATTTCCTGGGAACATAATTTGCTGGGAAACATACTTCCCTGGGAAACATTATTCCTCGGGAATCATAATTCCCAGGGACACATAATTCCCCGGGAAACATAATTCCTCGGGAATCATAATTCCCAGGTAAACATAATTCCCCGGAAACATCATTCCTTGGGAACATAATACCCCGGGAAACATAATTCCCCGGGAAACATAATTCCATGGGAAACATAATTCCCCGGGAAACATAATTCCCTGGGAAACATATTTCCCTGGGAAAAAAAATTTCCTGGGCTACATAATTCCCTGGGAAACATAATTTGCTCGGAAACATAATTCCCTAGGAAACATAATTTTCCGGGAAACATAATTCCCTGGGAAACATAATTCCCCGGGAACATAATACTCTGGGAAAACATAATTCTCCGGGAAACATATTTTCCTGGGAAAAAAAAATTGGGAATTTTCCGGGAAACATAATTCCTCGGGAAATATAATTCGTCGGGAAACATAATACCCCGATAAAAATAATTCCCCGGGAAACATAATTCCCCGGGAAACTTCATTCCCTGGGAAACATTATTCCCCGGGAAACATAATTCCTCGGGAAATATAATTCCCCGGGAAACATAATAACCGATAAAAATAATTCCCCTGGAAACATAATTCCCCGGATTTCCTGGGAACATAATTTGCTGGGAAACATCATTACTTGGGACACATAATACCCCGGAAAACATAATTCCCCGGGAAACATAATTCTCGGGGACGTTAATATCCCGTTAATTTCTCGGATACGTTAATATCCCGGGGACACTAATATCCCGAGGACGTTAATTTCCCGGGGACGCTAATACGTGTATCCCGGGGACGTTAATTGCCCGGGGACGTTAAATTTGCTGGGGCGCTAATATCCCGGGGACGCTAGTATCCCCGGGAAACATAATTCCCCGGGAAACATAGTTCCCTGGGAAACATAATTCGCCGGGAAACATAATTCCCTGGGACACATCATTCCTTGGGACACATAATACCCCGGGAAACATAATTCCCCGGGAAACATCATTCCTTGGAACACATAATACCCCGGTAAACATAATTCCCCGGGAACATAATTCCATGGGAAATATAATTCCCTGGGAAACATAATTCCCGGGGACGATAATTTAATTAATTTAATTAATTTCTCGGGGACGTTTATTTCCCGGGGACGTTAAAACCTCGGGGACGTTGATTACCCGGGACGTTGTTCCCCGTGGACCTTTATATACCCGGCGACGTTAAAATCCCGGAGACGTTAATCCCCGGGGACGTTAAAATACCGGGGGCGGTAATTTCCCGGGGACGTTTTTTTCCCGGGGAAATCAGCTCGCTGATAATCTCAGCAGTAAGCTCAGTTTTCAACTGCCAGTGTGCACTCGCCCTTAGAGGTGAGAAAAAATAGAATAAAGTTAAATCTAAGCTCAATAACTTTTTATCTTAACAATGCAGAGAAAAATTTAATATTTTACAATCATTAAATGGTTTTTATTTAAAAAGTAAGCAGTAACAACACTATAGTCCTTAACATTCCAATAAATTAAATCTTAACAACATTAAATTAATTCCAATATAACTTAAATATGGTTAGGAAGTATTAAAGAAGCAGCCTCATTTATTTATCTAATGTATATTATTATTCAAATTAATATATATTTTTCATTAACTTCTTAACAAACATTTTCCCAGTGCTTTAAGGTTCACAGTTCAATGCTGGGATGTATTTCCGACAGGTGTTTCACGTAAATGCCAGCATTCACTGCATTAAGCGACGTGAGAATTCGCTCGACTCACGTTTATTCTATGTTTATTCTACTCGAAATTAATCTAAGCCAGACAAAAAAAAAACAAGAACTTTTTAAATAAAGTCAAAGTCAAAAGATAATTAATTCCCGCTTTATCCCCATTCTTTGGGGGCGTCAGAATGCGACCGCTTTGTTGCCAAGTTATTAAGAAGCGCCCTCAGCCCTTGGCCCCCGAAAGTTCAGCATAGTTGACGCTCGGCATGGCATTCACGCAGGCTCCTCCTTTCAATAGGAATAATGCTCATAATTAAAGCAGGGTCTCCAGTCTCCCCTGCTCCAGGACACAGGTTGCGTCCGTCGGAGAGTCAAAAGCAATTACAAAAGCTGCCCGAAAATTGCAAACGAGACAGAGAGTGATAGCGAGCGATGGGAATGTGAAGGCGGGAATGGTAGGAACGGTCGAATCTCGTATGCAAAACACGTATACGTCATGTGGGCCATGATTCAGGCAATTACAAAAGCTTTTTGTGTGTGGAGGAAGGGTTTGAAAATGTGGGGAATGCTGGCGGCAAGAGGAGGAGGTTGCATCTGGCGGCAACTGGCAACTGGCTCCTGGTGTTGTACAAACGAAAACATAAAGACCGCCCTGGAGATTTGCAGTCGTTGTTGCAGTGCAAACAAAAATGACATGAAAATCACAAAAATTATTCAATTTATTATTCTATTTTTTCTCTTAGAGAAATGCGAACAAGTTTTAAGCGTTTCAATTAATTCTTGTATCTCTAAAAAGGTAAAGAAATGTCTTCTCTGAAGAAGTTCTTATCTTTATGTATTTATAATACCTTTCTCTGGACTCTCTTTTTAAATTAAAAATATTTGTAAATATTGCCATCATATTTCATATTAAATTTTGGTAATATTTTATCCCAGTGTCCTGCAGTCCCCTATCGCCTTGCGGAACAACCGATGCAGTCTTCGTTATGCATGGCTCTTTTTGATTTATGCGGGGTAACCAGGTCACACTCCCCGCTTGGCCAAACACTGTAAACACACGAATCAAACCGTAAATGAAGCTGGCAGGCTAAATTTTGTGGTCTTGCTGTGGCGGCAAATGAAAGTTAATTGGTTTAAGGAGATTGCCCTGGCGAGGCGCCGCCGAATCGAGGTGGCGAAAAGGCGGGCGGCCGCTTTTGGCCGGAATCCTTAGCGGCAATCCTCGCGGTGGCAAAGTGCCAGGCGAAGCGCAATGAGGCGAATGCGTGAAAGCGGCGTGAAAGCAAGGAGCTTAGGAGCTGCCGGCGGCCTGTAATCAGTCCCGGACATGGCTGGAGTCATATGGCTGAATGAATTCATTTGCAAGTCGGCCTGGCAGGAGGGGGCCCACCATTCCCGTTCCCACTTCCAACCAATCCCCGCTACATGCCGCCGGGCAATAATTCGCCTGTTGTTTGCCCTAATTGGAAAAGTTTGTCGAGCACTTAGTGTCAACGAATTTATTGTCTATAATTGCTGCTGTTGCTGCTGCTCGCTATGCCTGAATTGAGTTTGCCTGCTTTATTCTTTCTTTTTTATGTTTGGCGCTTTAAGTAGCCGACTAATGGGTAATGAATGAGTCAGGACAGCCCTGAAATGCGACACATCCTCGGCTGTCTGTGCTCCATTATTTAAAGCTAATTACTCTTGCAACAGCCTTCGTCCAGTAAGAGTACACTTTTAACACATTTTATCAATTAATTAGTCAATGTTAAAAGTGGCACAAACTGGCTTACAGTGGAAAACGAAAAAAGGGAACGTGTAAATGCAAGAAATATATATTTCTATTAAAAAGCTTGAAGTAAATATTAAAATATTTTTGGTTCCATTCATATTTTCAATATTTTTCTTAGAGAACATGAGTTTATACTATTTTTAACCCTTAATTCTGCCTTAGAATATTTCCTTATAGGTCTTACAACTTAATCTCCTTGCAGGTATTACAGGCACTGTATGTGCAAAGGACCTCTCCGCATTGACTCGTCCCGATATTGATTAAATGAAAGCGCAGTGACATGTCAACATGGCCATGAGAAACTCTGCACTCGGACTCGGTGCCGGGAATCTGCATTTACAGATCAAGTTTGCTCCGTTCATACATATCCAATTATGCAAATGCAAATGTTGCTGCTGTCAGCAGGCGGCATTCGAATTGCGAGCACTTAATCAACATGCATTGAATCGGTCTGAGTCCTGGCACTGGCACTGGCACTGGCGCAGGATGCACTCTTAGTGACCTGGCCTCGGCACAATGCCCAGAAGTTTGTGCAGCCGTTTATCAGGAGCCAGCCAGGCGTCAGGCTTTCAGGCCTTCAGGCCTTCAGGCCGTCCGGTGAAAAGACAACCGGACAGTTGAGCAGGATAATCGCCTTTCATTGTCCTGGCTCACACACAGGCACACGACCGGACAAGTGCACTCGCCTTCAAGGACCGGAGGGTACGTTAGTTGGTTTAGTTTTTCAAAACAGATTTGTGCTTATTGCCCGGCGATTAGTGAGCTGTGAGAGTAGCAGCAGCTCCCACATTATGCATTATGGGAGCAAGTGTTCGACTTCACATCGAATTGCCAACGAATGTCTGGGCAAGCGAACACGGATACAGATACGGAACAGGGAGCAAGGCCATCAACGCTTCATGTCCGGCCATTGAGTGGCGACATGAATTCCCCATGAGAACCTGTCCTTTGTCCAGGCAACTCGAGAGCAGAATCATGTCGAGGGCAAGGTGGCCCACTCCACTGAGTTCAGAGATGACAAGTGATGGGACAGGTGTACCTAGTTACTGGGTTTGGTACTCTAATTAAGATAGTTTTTGGTACATACTGGAACTAGGGAAAGTCAAAGCTAGGTGTGAGAAGCTTAGAGTATGATAAAGCTAATATACTTTCAATAACTTAATAATATAATAATCTTGACACAATTTATATATTTCTAAACTTATTTTCAAAGCCTTTTGGATAGAATTATACCTCAGAACTCTTTAAACTTGTATTATTTGTATTATATATTTTGTAACATTTCATTTTTCCATCCTGTACCCATCTTTGATCCAAAGAAGGTACAAAATTAAGTAACCTGACACCAGAAATATTTCTAAATTTAATTTCAAAGCCCTTTGAATAATAATTACACCTTAGAACTTTTTTAAGTTATATTATTTGTATTATATATTTTATACCATTTCAAGTTTTCCATCTTGTACCCATACTTGACCCAAGATAAATACAAATTATAGTAACCTTTATCTTCACTGACCTCTGATATATTTCTAAATTCTATTTTAAAGCTTTATAAATAATTATTATACCTCAGAACTCTTTTAGCTTATATTATTTTTATTATACATTTTGTACCATTTCATTCTCCCATCCTGTACCCATCTTAGACCGAATCTAGGTATAAATTATCATTACCCTTGCCATCACTGACTCCTGAGATGGATTGCCCTGATTGGAAACCAATGCCCCAATGTCATAATTATATATCGAACTTCCAAATCGTTAACGTTGATTGGCTTTGTTAGCCGTAAACCGGAGGGACTTCGACTCCAGATTTGCACACAATAAATGCGTATTCCAATTAGTTTAATTATCCTGCTGCCAGGGTTCAATGGCGGCTGGCAGATTCCATGGAAATATTATTATCGGCACAATTGCCGGACGACGAAAGGACCGGACTATGAGACCTTGGCGTTGGCTTTGGCTTTGGCCGAAAGAAGAAGTTAATTTCATTGTTAAACAAACCGCAACCGCAGAGCAAACAATGGAGCGGAGCCCGGCCAGCAAACAGATGGCCAAACGACGTTTCAACTTTAAACGAACCGGAAATGGGCGAAGGTCCTGGCGGCGAGCCACCGAAAAAGGCATCATTAATCATGAGTAGCTACAGTTGGCCCGCCGGTTTACTTTTCCTCACCGGCACGCGCTTAGGTTGCCTTTTTCCTTTTGCGGCATTAAATTTTAATCCCAAAGACACACACACACCGGTGAGGGGGGAAAAAGAAAAGCCATACCGACCTTTTCCCCACACAGTTAATGGCATTTGGAAATTTCACTCTGCTAACAAAATGAATAAAAAAACGTGCCCGAAATCCAGTTCCACGGACTGCGGCGAAACTTTTGTCGCGCAGTGTTGCACTTTAATCGGAACTGAGTGCCTCCCTGCGGCTGATGGCTCCCGGTTTTGGGTTACGAGTTCCGGGTTACGGGTTCCGGGAGGAGAAGGTTTTACTCCCGATCGACAATGCGGCCCCTCGGGCCGTAAGTGCAGAGTGAAGTGTCACATCGCGTTTGCGGAAAGTTGAACGCGGCCATATCCGGATGCATCAAGTGGAAAAAAGCCAAATATTTGGATGCAAAAACCCAAATAAAAATAAACTTTGAGTTCTCTTGTGTGGAAAATACCATACACTTTTGTACAATGTCATGTTTATTAAGCCTGGCAACACTTTTACAAAAAGTTGTACATAAAACTGATTCGATTTGAAGTGGGTCTTGAATGTGAATTTAATATTTAATTTAGAGAGAAATAACGCAATAAGGCGGTTTAAAAAATATCAATTTATATTTTAAGCATCTTACAAATGTAGTTTTCTAAGAACAATTCCAATAATGTGGTTTTTCAAAAGAAATAACTAAGAATATTATTCCCCAGACTTCTGATACATACTCCCAGCCAAAGCACAGGTAAAATTAACTCTCTTATCAACCCCCTGACCCATTTTAAAACCACCATAAGTTAGAGCAAATCCCTGGCATACTTTATGGCTGTCCGGCATCGAGTTATTTCCGTTTAAGTGGCCAAAGTCAGAGCCAGAGTCAAGAGTTTGGCCGCAACAAGCCAAAGAAGCTTTAACAACTATAAAGGCGATCACTTACGGCTTGTAATCAATAACGGGAACAGCCAAACGTCCAAACACCAGCGACAAAAACAACAAAAGAAGAAAATCAACAAAAAACAACAACACGGACAAGCCAAACAGCAAACAGGCAAGATGAAGCGGCTCAAAGAAAACTTTCTGGCTTGAATTTCACAAACACAGTTCGCAGTCCATGAGTCCACGGGTCCATGGAGTTTGTGAGTCCAAGTTCAGGTTACTGGCTGCCGGCTACTGGTTGCTGGTTGCTCCGCAGCCGGCTTTTGGTCATAAAAAAGTTTTGCCATTACTTTTCGACCAGCTGCACATAACTGTCGCTGTCCTTGAGCCCGCCACCTCCCTCCGCTTGTCCTGGAGGATTGGATATCCTATTATTGTTTGCTGTTCGGCTCCTGATTCATCGTCGTCGGCTGCTGTCTAATGAAACTCATGTTTTTATTACACCCGGTATTGATTGATTGCTCGAGGTGAAGTCACTGGCAAAAAAAGACGAACTCTATGATTGATATTACTCAAAAGGGATCCTAAAATCATAATTTTTCTATTAAATACATCCTTTTTATAATGTTTTGTGGTGCTTTAACATTTCAAAAATACAAAATATCATTAAGAAATTCAACAACAAATTTTTCTCTCTCTGCCGGGAATTACTTTTGCTGGCGTTCGGCCACCAGTCCCTTGACCAGCCCCACTAGCATGTCCACTCCCTCCTGGTTGACCTTCTGATAGTAAGGAAGAGCCTGCAGGCGCTTGACCCACTCCGTCAGTCGAGGATACTTTTCGGCGTCGATGGGTGCAAAGGCCTCCACCGTGGACACCGAGGAAATGCAGCTAAGATCCGCAATGGTCAGCTTATCACCGACCAGATTGGCTCCATTGGCCAGGCAACTCTCCAGGCCATCGTAGGCCTTGCTTACGTAGGCCACCCGATCCTCGGGAATCTCTCCAGCTCCGAAGTGGATTATAGGCTCCACGATGAACCGGAGGCGCGGGAAGACGTGACCGCACTCGTAGTACAGACGGGCGTCCACCAGGCGCCGCTGCACCGGATCCTTGGGATAAAGGGAGTCATCGCCCCCCGGACTGTACTTATCAGCCAGATAACTGCAGATGATGTGCGAATCGCTGACAATGGTGCCATTATCGTCCAGCACCGGGATCGTGTGCTGCGGGTTCAACTTGAGGAACTCCGATGTCTTGTTCTCGCCGGCTTTCACGTTGACCAGACTGAGGGAGAGATTAAATATAAAGGTTAGAGAGGCAAATTAATAAAAATATAAACAAAATCTTATATTTTTAATTCCCTCTGAAGTCAGAAATCTGTTTCTAAAGGCATTATCATTTAAAGGTCAAGAATGAAAGCCTTATCAAACTGCCAGAACTCATAACATATCTTAAAACGTAATGGTTATCACCTATTGAAATACGTCACGTCCCTGCACTAAATATAGAACAAATTATATTATTCGTTAAACACGAAAACTATGAAATTCGTGGGGGTCCCAAAAGACCCACCGCCCCTATTACGGGTTAACGAACAGGCTTTCTGCAGAGGGGGGAGACCGGTTTCCCCGTAAAATCCGGCAGAGCGGGTATAAAACTCACCGTAAATCCAACTCCAGATTCAGGGCGGCGGCGGTCAGCAGAACTGCGCGGCTCGGGGGGCTGCGGGGTGCATAGTAGAGGATGGGCTTGGACGACATTATTCAGGCAGCTGAAATGGATTGTTTAATTACTAATTACTAATTCGTGTGACAAACGAAGAGAGGTAAACACACAAAATCTAATTCTCACTATTTACTTTTCCCACTAAATCGCGACCGGCTCAAGTGAACGGTGAAACGTAACTAAAATTAAGAGAGAGATATAGAAAAAAGTTGATTGTTTGTGTTATCGAAGCTTTTACAAAGCTTTTGGTATTATTTTCTGGAGTGGGAGAGGCTATCGGAGATCGTTTGCTTGTAAAAGCTTCGTGGGGATCGGAAAAGAATAAATCGAAAAAAAACTAAGGTTTTCAAAAATAATAATAATATAAAGAACTGTTATAAGTATATAAATATCTAACATTTATTTCCATCCCTTAATTAAACAAGTGATATATTATTTAATTTAGGAAATACATTAAATAAATAATTTAATTTGGTGGTATTTTTTCCTCGCTGCCTAAAAGTATACCCAAATGTGATCGAATATTAATTACTTTGCCATGTAGATATCAGCATTATCAACAAATAAGGGGAAAGAGTAATTTTACCTCAAAACAAACAATTGAATATAGCATTTATTGACAGAGAAAGATATATCAAAGCACGCAAGTTTTCTTCCTTACCTTCACTTTCCATAAAATGATAGGAATCTCCACGCAATAAAGTTGATGTCATGCTTGCCAGGGAATGGTCTTTAAATAATTAATATACAATCCAACCACAGCATTTTTTTCTTTCTTTTTAAATCACATAATTTTGTTAATGGTTTGTTCCAGGTAGTAGATAAATTCCATTAAAATTCCAGCAAAATCAATAAATGCCAAATATGTCAGAAAATAGCTCTAAAATCACCGCTCGACTTGACATCTCAATGTAAATAAAATTTTTTTGTACGCAGGTTCGACCCTATTTAATTCACGTACCGAACAGGTGACTAAGTAAGCCGATTCGGTGTCCCCTCGGGCAGGCAGGCAGGGCAGCCCTTTTATTTCGTTACGCTTACAAAGGTGAAAAAAATTAAATTTTTAAGCGGATTTTGGCATTAGTTAATGGCTCAGAGGCCAGGACCACCTTTGCAGGGATTCGCTTTGCCGCTCGCGGTGCAGGAGCTTACCGAACATAAAGTGAATATAATTGGATTGCTGATGCTCGGCGTCGAGTGGGGACGTCGTAGCCAGGACCAGGCAGATAGAGACATTAATTTGGAATGCAGCGGGGCAAAAAGTCGATATCGTTTCGCCTTCGAACTCGAACTGCTCGGGAACTGAACTGCCAGCGAACTCGGAGTGCGGCTCACGTCGAATGCCTTTAAATATTTGGTCACGGGCGAGGACGACACCGAAATGAGAAAAATGTTTGCTCAGGTATGCGGGCAGAGCTCCTTCAGGTCCTGCCAGCCCCATTCTGCTCCCCTCAGTTTTCCGCCCCATTTTTCCAGCTCGGTTCGAAGACAAATTTTGTGAAAGCAATTTACAGTTATTAAAGCTTTTAGTGGGATCAAAAGCATCGCGTCCTGCGCTCCCCCCAAGTACACGGCATTAAATTTAATTTGGTAATTGAATAATTTCTGTGACAAACACGAAGAGAGTCTCTGAAGTTTACTTGGGCGCCAAGGGGAAACTATGTGTGTCCCGTGAGGCATTGTGAGGGCCTTGAAAGCATTAACTAATTGATTGCCACTTGACGAGTGACATTTATCTTCATAACTCGGCTGGCTGGCTGGCTGGCTTTTTTTCCCCTTCTGCTGGGTGCTTAATTGAAATCACAGCGAGGCCAGGACTAGATAGCAGATGCCGCTCGCGAGGCGCCAAACTGTGCATGAGATTAATGGTAATAGGATAATGGCCCCGCCAGGACTCTCACATGCAGCAGAACACCCACACAGGCGAGTGGAGTCAGCTGTTTGAGTGCAAAATCCACTGTTATTAATGATCCTTCGACGCGTGGAAAGAGTTTCCTGCCATTCGTCGCCGCCCCCGAACAATATCCTTTTGCCGCCTTCCATAAATATTACTTAATTCGCATTCAGCCTTGGCATTTATAACAATTAAATTGCGGGGACCACGCAGCTAATTGTTCGCCAGCGTCCCTCTAAAACAAACAGAGATAAGGACCTTCTATATCCTCGGGTGAGTGGGAGTATCCATACTGAGGACACTGAGGAGGAGTGTGCGTGTACTTCCACGAATCTGATAAGCACAATGAAGATGTCCTGCAGCTCTCTCTCTTCTTTTGTCATTTTCGCTTTCCTTTTTATTGGAAATAAGCCCGAGCTCCGGAGGATTTTCGTGGAACGGGGATAGTCCGGGGACTAGGCACATATAAATCGAGGCTCAAATTAAAAGTGACATCCCATTATTTAGATATAGATATGAAGCGTGAAAGGAAGAATGAAGTCAAATGAAGGGCAGCCACCACCCAAAAAAAATCAAAAAAGAAAACCAAGACGGGCCATCGATGACTGACAATGACAATCGTTTTCATGCAGCCTGAAAAAAAAAGGAAGTGAGGGTCCTTGAACTGTCCCGGCAAATCAAGTGCCGCTTTGGTTGAGTTGATCCAAAGACATAGCTGAAATTCCGATTCCATCTTTTGATTTAAAAGGCATTTGGCGCTTGACAAACAAAAATGAATGATGACACCAATTATTTGCTTTAGTTATTTTTTAGAGATGGAAATACCAAGCTATTAATTATTTTAAATAAAATTTTATTAATAAATGTCTCCAAGAATCTTAGTATTAAATTATGTTAACATTTAAAACTGAAGCTCGATTTAATAAATATTTCGATTTGGCTTTATCGTTTGGTTTCCTTTTGTAAAACATGGCCCACACTGTAACCGACTTAAAAGCGATTACATGTCAGCTTCGATGACCTTGGCATATGTTTCCCCAGTCACCGGCCGTCATCACGGGGATTTCACCCCTGGCGAAACTCCCCTCGTCCATCAATGCCAGCTCGACACCGCTCCTTTGACCTTCTGCCCGCTGACACTGTCGGATTCAGTTCAGTTTTCAGGATTCAGGCCAGGACTCGCTAAGCCAGTAGCCATCAGCTAGCTTCTGGTTTTTTGCATCTCTCGAAAGAGGAGGAGGCTGGGGAAAAGCCTAGCAGACAACGGGCTTTAATTTGTTTGATCCTTCCTGCGCTTATCAGCAAATCCACTTGCAAGTCGCCTGCTCGCCTTGCTCGTTGTCAATTTATTGAACTTTATTGAACTGTAAAAATGCGAGCATAAATAAAACGGAGCCGCATATTGCTAAGAAATATGTTGAAATAAAAGGAAACGGAAGCGGACGTGAGAGAGTCGAGAGTTACATACTCTAACATTTCCTAACATAAAAATGTCAATATGATGTTAACATATAAAATATTTGTAGGAAAGCTGGAACCATTTTTTTTAATACGTAAAGAAGAAGTAAGACTTATCACCAAGTTTTTGAATCAATAACATAATTATATATGGAATCTCCTGCAAAGCCCGACAAACATCTGATTAGAATAATAAATCCTTTAGAAATAGAGGAGATAAATGAATAGATTTAAAACTGAGTAAGTTGAATTTATATAACTAAAATAATAACACTCCCCGCAACACATATGGCTTACATAAAACCAGCTCCGATTGCAGGATATCTACATCCCCAGTGGATGAATGATGGAGGACCATTGCCTTTCCACATCCCTGGTTGAGTGGGCGGTGGTTTTGCGGCCATTCGCGCTTTTACGACCCACCTGAATGAATGGATTTTTAGGGCTTTTCGAATATGTATTTTAATGGAACCGGCGGAGCCCTCCGCCATTCTCCTGTTGTTGTTCTAAACAAGAGCATTGGGAATTTTATTGGGCCTTTTTTTTTTTGCCGCGTTCGTGTTTGCTTTTGGCTAAAGCACTCGGAGCTGCTGTTGGCACTTTCTGCCTTGTTGCCATTGATGGATTAGCGCTGTAAGCCAAACAGGTGGTATTCCTACTCCGTGTTTTTTTCGACTGGCCCTGCTCTAAGCCTTTTGGGCCATTCAATGCATCATGAAAATGACAGGCTGATGTGTAGGAAGATGCTGTATCACTGTTTTATGGACGTCCAGACAAATGTCCTTGCCAAAAAACGTACTATATATCAACAGTTGCGGTTGAAAATGTACTAGGGAGCTTCGTTTACATTTTAAGAGTAAAATCTAGAGATTATGCTGCACATTTAGAAGGGTACATAAAATCCAATTCAAACAGATTTAAAAGGCAGCAGCTTAACTTTAAATTTTCATGCATAAACCCTGCTTTAGGCAGAAATTAAATCCGTATTATACTTGCTTAATTTAATACTCCTTTTAGCGGTTAAATTTGCACTATAATATGTGAAATTAATCAGGTTCTGAATAACTCTATCGCTTTAAATGGCAATCCGGCAGCCAGAGCTCATCATCATCATCATCAACCCCAATCAGGAACTATTTAATCCCATTAGCACTTTCGAAACAATTCGAATGCGAAAAGCATTTCAATTGGCAACCGCAGAATTAGAATTTCGTTTGGAACTTTGACAGCAGCAGAAGCTGTGGCCGTCAGTTAACCAGCTTTTCCGTTTGCACTTTGGCCAAAATGTGCTGTGTGGCCAACTAAAATAAATGTTTAGACTTCCCCATCCGCTGTTGTGTCAGAGGAAGGCCAAAACCCCCGAAACATTGTGCAAAATATTGACCAGTTCGAGCTTTAATCTTTAAGCTACAAGATATTTTTAGAACATAATTGATTTTTCTTCCTTATTTGGAAATGCATTACCTAAACATTTTATTTTATTTTATTGCGCTGAATTGGACCAATTTATGTGCCGTAGCGAGATTGTTTGGATTTATGGGTCGTTAACCAGGTGCTGGCCAGCCAGGAGGGAGGTCACGGAGGCGGCTCCGCTGGACCCTTTGGCCATAAATCCTTGAAAGGCGCTGGCCACGTGTGGCCCATTATCTAATGTGTCGGCGGGCGGGCGTGTGTGTGTCCTGCCCACCAGCTTGGGTACATGGTCGGTAATTAACGAGGCAAATATGTATTAATTGCGTATACGCACCGTGCTCCAGCAGTAGCAGAAAATGCTAATTAAGACTTAGCACAAGACCGGGGCTGCCCCGCCGTGCACTTGATAAATCAATTAATTTATGCAACATCAGCGGTCCGAGTGCATTAGCCACAGGGAGGCGGAATGCGAGATGCGAGGGCCAGGACAATGACACAGTGAGCCACAGGAGCACGGAACACATCCATTTAATTACCAGCCACGCCCGGCTCAGCCTCCGGCCAGCGGGAAAAGAGCACGCAGCTTGATCCACAGCGGGCGGGCGGCTTATTAACTACAGAAATTGATTTGGCCCGGGGGCCACGGGAGCCTGGACTGGGCTAGCCTTATGCTAATGCCCAGCGGAGCGCCGACAACCCGTTGCCTGACTAATCGTATTTAATTTGCTGCAGACGGACAGCCCTGAGCCCTGACACCTGAGCCATCCCGACATTTTGGCATCCTGCTCCGGCGCAAAAAACAAAAGTTCGTTGGCCTTCGCTTCGTATCTACTAACTACGCCCACTTTTCAGTCCCCGTAATAAAGACCTTTATGTAAATGTCTATGTAAACTCTCGAAAACAGCAATTCATTACTTTAACTATTTAATTACGTTTAAAGTTCGGCGAGGGCCTCGCTTAATGGAGTGTATCCGCTGGCGGCACATAAATCCTAGAGAGGCCTAACTCTGATGCCAGGATGAGGAAGAAACTGTGACTGTGACAGTAACTGTATCTGTAACAGTAACTGATCCACTAATCAAAGCTTTTACCTTTACTGTCAGAAATAATCAGCTTATTGTTATTTTTCTGAGTATTTTAATAGGCAAACTCTTAAAATATCAAATTACATCAGCATTATAAGTAACAGTAATCCCTTCCTATTACTAAATATTTCCGACTCTTATATAAATTCTGTTAATTTCTTATAAACATTTTTAACAAATTTCTAATAAGCTAAATATTATTTATTCCTATTTGCACTTTCTAAATATCCTCAAATAAAAACATTTAAGGTTTTGCATGAAAGAGAACGCACTTTAAGCCTAACTGTGATTAAATTTGTATTTCTTAAATAAATATTCATAAATATTTTACAATTTCGTTGCTTAGAACGCAAATATAACCTTTAATATATCGACTAATGCCCCTAAATTTATGTCAATCTTAATATTAAATTGCATTAAATACTGAAAAATAGTATATAAGAAGCCTACTAAATAATACCGACTCTTACATAAATTCTGTTAATTTCTTTAATACTTTTTTAACAAGTTTCTAATAATCTTAATATAATTTTTTCCCTTTTCTAAATAAATAAAAACATTTAAGGTTTTCCATGAAAGAGGACGCACTTTAAGCCTAACTGTGATAATATTTGTATTTCTTAAATAAATATTCGTAAATATTTTATTATTTCGTTGCTTAGAAGGCAAATAAAACCTTTAATATATCGGCTAATGTCCCTAAATTTACCTGTCCCCAAAACTCAAACATTTTTCCTTTCTTTTCAAGTATCTAAAAGAGTTCTGCCAGTGATTGCCATCGGTGAATGAGACAAAGCTATGGCTATTTTCATTGTCGGCACTAAAGTGAATGCCTGGAATTGTCCTGTCCGATATAAAGCTATGCCCGCAATTCCTAAATGGAATTGTCACCTCATCGGCCGCCTAAGAGATTCGTATTAATAGGGGTTTTACTCCGTGAAACGGAGTGGAAGTGAAACGGGCGCCGCAGGCTCCCAAAGCTCGCCGCATCCGACGGCACCGAGGCTCCGACGCTCCTCCGCGTGGCCCGGGAACCGAAACGAGCAACATGAGGCAGCAGCCGGATTTCGCCGTAGGTGTTTATTTATCTTATCGGCCTCCCGTTTGGCCAAAACAGATGGCCAGCAAAGTGTTTACACTCGCGGCAGTTGCCAATATTAATTGAGAAACAAAAAAACGGGATAAGTGCACATGGCAACATCATTTAATCGCTGAGGCAACATTTTGGCCATGTTGCCAGCTACCTGGCCCCGGCAACATAGCCAGCCCGCCGCCTTTGAGCCACAAGTGTTTCTGCCCCGTTCCTGGCCCATTTAAATGAGGAAAACAAAGCAGCAACAGCCACCAGAAGCTCGGGCTCCTTTCCGCTTTTCCGCTCTCTCTCTCCTTGCCGTGTTCTGAGTTCTCAGTTCCATGTTCCGTTTTCCAGTTCGTTTCTGGGCCGAAAGCTTTCGGCTTTTCCGAGCCCATAGTCCGGCGCTCAGTTCCTCGTCGAAGTTGAAAGCGTTTGGTGCTCGCAGCGGTGAAAACGCAGGTGGCACCCGGAAAACAAAGCCAATCGGGAAGGGGAAAACTTTGAAAACGGGCGCGAACAAGTGAGCAGCAGCAGTAGCAGCAGCCGAAGTGAAGTGTAAATAAGTGAAATACCCCACACACAGATACTACTCCACACACAGATACACACGCACACGAGGCGGCAGAGTTTTGGTATTAGAAGGGGCTCGGTCAGGGTAAGGGGTGTGGGAGGGGGCACGGGGTTGTTTATATTTGTTTATATTTATTATTGGTGCATCCAGCAAACCACTGCCCTGGCAAAACAGGTGCTACATTCCTGCAATTACATTGCATTAGTTGGAAGGGAGTTTTTTATCGCGAAGTAACATTTATAATTAAGCTTAAGAGCTTAAAATTATTAAATAAAATCAAGAGACCCATATACTCAATCTTAAAACATTCAGAATGTGTACAAACATTGGAAATATCAAGCAGTTTCTCTGAATTTTTAGGTTTTAACATGGCTCCAATATTTACTATAATTCCACCCTTCTTAAGTCGTAAATATCATATGCGCAGTTAAGAAATTCAGACCTTTTTAAGGTCTCTCTCATAATATTTTACCTTCCAAATTATAAGCTTATGAGAAAATTTATTTACTTAGGATAGAATGCGAAAAGCTGGAAGATACAAAAAAAAAACATCCATTATCACCAGCTCCCATTGTGGTTCTCCCTTCTAAAAGTTAAGTTTCTCAATTTTCTTTGTTAGAGCTATAAAAATAATTAAACAAACTGCAATTCCTTTATAATATAAATACTAAATTCAAAAATTCTTTTACATAAATAGAAATGATTAAAATTTTAACCTTACTTGTATCTGAATTATTAACCAAAACGCAAATTGAATCATAAAGTGCCTCATTCCTTTCATTCCATTTTCCCATTTTAATAAAGGGAAACACCAACTTAATGAATAGCAATATTTAAAAATTTAAATTATTCAGCTTCCTCTAAGAGGTGCGACATTCCCGTTCATTATATAAATTGTCTGAATGTCACTACCCTTTGCGGATAAAAGGTTCCCCCGTTGCATTTATCAATGTCGTCGCCCTGGCTTCGTTTGGCTGACTGAGATTGATATGGGAAACAATGCAGGCGAGCCCCAGGGAGGCAACGAAAACCAATTAAAGCCACCACTTGAAAAAGTTGTACCGGCCAGAGAGCCGGAGAAAAGGAACCCTTAAAATTGCAGCGAGCACAATTTTAATTGGAAAAAACTTGCCTAATTGAAGTTTAATAAACAAAGCGGCGCGGTCTGGTGAGGGTGGGGTTTGGGGGTGGGTGAAATGCAAATCCTGTCCCGTGTCCTGCACAGGACAGCTCAAAGTTGTAGCCCCCCGGCTCGCTCTAATTTTCAATTAAATGAAAACAAAGAGTGGAAAAGAAATTGTGCCAAGTGCAATGACCACAGCTGGAGCCCCCGGGACCTATTCATGGTCCATTGTTGGCTTCCGCCTCGGGGGAACGAGTCCGGTGCGACTCTGTCTGTATCTGAGCGCAATTAAAATATGCATAAAATGTAAATGAGAGATGCCCAACTAAGGCCGAGCCCCAAAGTCGAGAGTCCCTTCTAACCAACAAAAAACAACAACAACGGCAGCATCCCAACACAACACATTTTGTTTATTAAATTCAGAGCTAGCCAAGCGTATTGTGTACGAAACCAAAGTGCAAATGAAGAAGTGAAAATAAATTGTGAATCAATCAGTGGAGATAAGGACGAGACAGCTGGCTGACTAAGGGGGGGAATGAAGGATACTGGACTCCGTTGGAAATTCGCCAGGAGGTAAGTGCGAACCGCGAGCCCGACCACAGGCCCAGGCCCAGGCCCATTTAGGCCGCATTCCGGGATCAATAAACGCATTCAGGCCGAAATACTCGAGAGTCTTGTTTGTTTTCGAAACCCTCTCGCTCCCTTGCTCTCGCTGGTCGGACGGTAATTAGTTTTTCCTCTGGCCCATTGGTAATGGTTTGGCATCAAACTCAACCCCCCGAGATGCTCCAGTTTCCCCTCTTACATTCCCCTTTCTATCCCGGGCCCGAAATGCTTTGGCAGCCCATGCGGCGTATGCGTAATATTAAGATAATTGAATGGGCCATGACAAACAACAAAAACGAAAGCGAGAACGAAAATGGAAATGAAAATGTTTCATTTTTTCTGCCTCTGTTGCTCCCTCTTTCATGGCTCTGCCTCCGTTTCGCCCTCTCTCCGTCTTTCTGCCATCATAAAGCATTTTCCGACCTGCCCTGGCATATCCTTTCATTGCTTCTCATGTTGAAAATGGCCAATAAAAATGTTTACGACACACGCACACCAACAGAAACACAGGTAAATTCCTGGGAAATGTGCTCGAAGAAGCGTTGAATACTTATTAAAAAATTACCCAAACTCTTGTACATACATACTATATATATAAGCGTATATATGGGCACAAATGTCTGGCGGTATTTCAGTCAGTTTTACGATTCGCCAGGTTCATTATTTCCCATTTTCATAAAGAGTTTAATGTCTGATAATTCCGTGAAAATGTCATGGCTTCTCGTACCCTTTCCCCGTTCCCGCGGCGACCACACATGGGGCTCTCCATTACAGGGGCAGATTGGGGGCGCGGCAGGGCTGAGCCCATGCTGAGCGTTCGCGCCCTTCTAATTAGAGGCCTCGCCAAGAAGTTGATGAGGGTAAATTGGCAAATAATTAATCGCCAGTTGATTTAGACAGCAGTGGCAAGCCAATGGCAGGAAAAGCCAAGAACAGGAATCGAACTTCAGACAGATCCAAGTTAACGATGAAAGTGATTGCTTAAATTATATTATTAAAGCTTTTTATAAAGTTTTCTAATTAACATTCAGCAAAATAAAACAAACTAAATTCTGTTAAATAACGTACGAGTATATCTTGATTTTTTACTATTACCCCTTTAAGAAAAAAATCTCTTATAAAAGAAAATTAGCTTTAATGAAAGAAAAAACATTTGTTTGGGGTAATAGTACACTTTCCTTTTTGCGCTATAAATAAAATTAAGTACCGAGAAACGAATTTCCTTTCATTTTTGTTTACCCGCAATTTACTTCCAGTGAAGAAATCAAGCAAAATAAATAAAAGCCGCACCGAAAATGGCAACAAAATGTCTTTCTCCTAACGAAGTTAGGCAAAGCATAACAGAAACTGAAATGTGTTAATGAAAGACAAACTTTTGTCCGAGAAAGCAGATAATCCAATCTGAGAGAGTAATTGTAATTACTTGTTCTTAATCGACTTAAATAGAAAGGTTATGCCAGTAAAAATTGAGTTTTCAATTTCCTTTTTTAGCCAAAACTTGAGTTTCGAACGAGAGACTTTCTTCATGCCATACACGGCGTATGCGTAATTTGCTTTTCGCCGACGCTGTCTCTGAGCTGTGAACAAACATAAAAACTTGTTTATATTTGCACGAGCGATTCGCAATGCTGCAGAAAATCGTGTACACACTCGCATCCCAAAATCTTGCACACTCACATTATTTAAAAGACATAAAACTCGGCGGAGAATTGCAAAGAACGGCAACAAACAAATGCAAATACTGTTCCAGCTTTCGCCTGTTTTGGTCCGATTTTAATGGCTCTCAAATTTTATATTTATTGAAACTATAAAATGTTTACGGCCAGCGCTGGCCGGTGCTGTTGCACTTGACCCAAACGAAAATCCATTTCTGGGGCCCCGTTGGAAAATTTATTTGGGTCAATCCAAATCCGGCGGCAGCGATCGAAGCGATCCCACGTAGATGCGAGTAATGTCCATAAGTCAATTTTACAGCCAGTTTATTGCGGACGTCTGCTGAGGCAATCCATGGATCCGTAAATATATTAATTTGCCCCAGACTTGGCACCTTTTTATTGCATCCGTTTCGCTCTTTGTTCTGTGAATGGGCAGCGAAAGATATATTCTGAGTGCTAGTGTAAACATTCGGGCAGCGCCTGCGTTGGGCCAATCTAGTTCAAGTCAATTTTGCAACTTGCCAAAAAAATAACAATGCGATTTGGACAAAAAGACAATGAGTTATAAACTGACAAAGAACGTGTTTGAAATTTTGGGAATTATAAGCAGTTTTTCGGGATTTTAGTTTAGTTAATTAATGAATAAACTATTGTGAAAAGTTTATGGAGACAAAGGATTATAAAAATTATTTTTGCACGTGAATTTGATTAAAATATATTTTTATTTATTAATAGACTCGTCTAAAAATGAAATTAACATGAGAATTGTAGTAGTTTTTAATTTTTATTAATATTACAATTAAAATTCATTGTTTTAAGTTGGTTTTAACAAGTTTTTATCGTTTTATCATAATATATTTATCATAACATATTAAAATTTTTTACTTAAATTAAGTTTTATTACCTTAGATTAAGCCAAAATGAATATTTCCCTTAAAAACTCACTTAATTGATGCTTATACATTTCTGGAAATTATTATCATTAAAGTATATACCTTGTACCTTTTTTTCGAAGACCCTTTTAATTGCCACTCAAAGAGAAAAATTGTTCCCAAACAAGTATCACAAAAAACGACCATTTGACCGAGTATTTTATTTACATCAAATTTTGCGTTTTAAATTAATCAACATCTTTTTTACATTTTGTTACTTTTTGCGCCAGGCTGCAATTAGGCAAAGTGTGGTTTGTTTTTAACTCGCTTTTCGCAGGGCAGAAAAACACCGAACCTACCTGGCGTATGAGTAATCCGCGTGCAAAACATTTATCTGCCAAAACCCACTTTGAATGCAAAGTGAGCGCTTAAAACTTTAACGAATGAGCTGGGTGTGCCCGCCAAGGACACGAAAGACACCGGACGAGTGTCCTGTCCTTCAGCACGAAGCTGACAGGATAACCGGCGTGACGGACGGTAAAGTGCTATAAATCAGCACTCGAACCACTTAATAAGGACCACCGACACAGACACAGACACACTCTCGATCCTTGCTTTTCACAATTCTCTCGGTGCTTTTTCGCCGCCCTTTCAATGTTTTTCCCGGCGCTTTTCACCGCGCCGCCGCCAGCAAAGCGCGAAATGAATTATGGCTGCGAAAACAATGAGAAATATATGCGGGGCGCAGCGAAAAGCAGCTGGGAGAGTCACGAGGAGCGGGCCGAACGGGAAGTTTATTGAAATAGAATTATTAACAAATCCCGACAATTCGCATTGTAAACGCACATGGCGAAAAAAATGCCAAAATCAAGCAGGATTTTATGAGAAAAAAATGGATACTTTTCTTTTTTAATTGAAGTACTAAGAGTTTTAGGGATTTGTGGGATATCTTATAAATTTAACTAATAATAATAAAAGTTTCAACTTCTAATTTCAAAAAAAATCCATTATTCATTGCTGGAAAATCCTAAATAAAATAAAATATTTAGATATCAAAATTCCCATCAATTTAATGATTTACATTCCGATAAAATTGCTAGTTTTCTCAGTGCACTATCCCGTATCCTCCGCTGGCGGAAAATTCGTGGGCGTGGCAGCGGAATGCTCTCGTCACGCGCCTTAATTGCCACGCCTGTCTGGCCAGCAAATGTGGGCGGAGTGCGGTGGGCGGTGGGCGTGGCCGCGGGCGGCACCACATTTACTCTGTTTTGATTTTTCGCTGGCAAAATATTATCCAAATTCTATTCATTGGCTCGCATCTGTTTAGCATAAAGCAATTGCGAATTAGCCATAATTTGTTACCAACTTGGCATGTGTGTGTGAGCTGCTCTTATCGCCATCAAAATAAAAGCTCATTAATGCGGCATTCGAAAGATTTTAAATATTTGCACAGCGTTTTGTTATTACCATTTTCCCGACGACGTCGCCGCGGCAACACACACACAGACGCCCTCCGTTTAAATCGTTGTTGTATGTATTATGCATACGATTTTGCGGGTGTGCGAGTGTTCGAGTGTGTGCGAGTGTGCCTGCATGTGTGTTTGTTTGTTTGCGGCTGTCTGTGGGTGCCTCGATTTTAATTAAATATGAAATGCGCTTGCCTTGGCTAGTCTCCGCTGGGCACAGCTGGAAATGGATACACAAAAAGCAAACAAACAAAACTAGAAAGCCATTGACAACGAATGGGGGATGTTCTTTTCGCCAAAGCCTATTCCATGTTTGAGATTTTGAAATTAAACATGTATAAGTACCATTTATTTTCTTATAAATATTTTATAGGTATTAAAAATCCTTTTCAGTTAAATTTTTCTGAGGGAAAGGTATACCTATAGAATATTTTAAACTTAAATGGGTTTTATAAAAGTGTTCGAGATATATATTTTTATTCAACATATTTGAGTTCTTAAATTTTCTTAAATACCCTTTAACATATATAGATAATTTTTAAAAAGTAAAATGAGTTCTGCATAGTTTATCAATACCTTAACTACAAGTATAAGGTAATTTTTATCTTTCTCTTCTCTATATTTTTTCTCTATATATTCCAGTGCACTGAAGTGCAACATGTCAACTTTTATGATTTGATTAAAACGCTTGAGAGTGTCACTCCCGTTGCTATTCCGATTACATTTCCGCCTTATTTCCGATGCCCCAATTTCCGATGCATCCTGCCTTGGAACTTGGCACCAAAGTCGCGACTCGAGGAAGGCGGAAAGCGTTATGGGAACTTGTCAGCGCCGAATTAGTCACTGCCACAGTTGGCGCACATACCCCATTGATTTGATTCCAAGGAAAACTCGTTCGAGTCTGCCTACTAAAATATTAAATGGTTTGGGAGATCCAATCGCACTTAGTCACGCTCTCTATAATTATTTTCGGCAGAGAGAGCAATTGTCAATAAGCTTTTGTATGAAAAGCGAGAAACAAATTCAGTTCCAAAGTTCCAAAAAATGTTGTATGAAATGGGAAAAAATAACAAATAAATCAATCAATGTGTAGAGGGATTTACTTTATTTTTTGCATATGGCAAACAGTTTTCTTTATTTTAACCAAAGAAAATATGCTCTTTCATAGAATTAAAATTTGTACTTACAATCCGGATAAGCCTTTCCCATAATTCTTGGCGTAAAATTAAGATTCAAGTTCATAAAGCAAAACTATTACCAGACCGATTTTACCAAGATTTTTCTTTGCACTTTGTGAGCAGGAAAGGCAGCTCATAAATAAGAACTGTTGCGTGTTCGCTAGGACGTGGCATCCATTTGCGGGGCTGCTGTCGCTTTTGCTCGTAGCCGGTTTCTGTTCTCAACGCAATCTGCGCCACTTGTTTATGGCCGTTTAATGAATGCTGGCACTTGGCGTGCACCGGCCACAGAAACGGCACTAACTGCACTCTACAAACTGCAAACTACAAACTGCACCGGGAAGCTATATAGCTATATAGCACAACAATGCTGCTGCCTGAGGACCGACGACCGGCACATGCAACAAAATGAAACGCAAGGAAGCCAAACGAGCCGGCAAAACCTTGGGCTATACCCAGAGACCCTCCGGTAAAACCAATTTGCTGTTGGCCACAGGAGCAGCGGCGTGTTGTGCCGCCCCGACTTTTAGGTCAACGCCAGCACCGTGCACTATGCATGCAAATCTTTTTTCCAGCAACCAAACATGGGAGTTACACTCGGAAAAGTTCGGGAAATGTTAGGGAAAAATGTATTTATCGTAAAGAGGCTATCGAACCAATAAATATTTATTACCTACCTAAGAACTCAACGATCTTTTATTGTGAGTAGCTTACCAGAATGCCTTCAGATACCTTGAAATATAAATAGTGATTCTATGGTACCTCAAATCAAAAATAAAGATTTAATTAAGTGTTTCAAAGGAATGTGTCATAACCACATAAACGGAAGCAAGAACTTAAATCCATTTATATATTTGTATATCAAAGTTTTAATACGTGATAATATGTGTTTAAAGTTTCTCTACTTAAAAAGGATAACAAAATATTTCAGCCCAAACCCTACTTCTCATTTTTCTCGCTCTGCAAGCATGAGAGCACGAGAATTGACTTCTTCTTTTGTGTAAACTTTTTTTCTACATTTTATGGACACTAAGACAAGGACTGCGACAAGCACTCCTCATCCGCCGAAGCTTAACCCTCTTCAGCTCTCTTTTTCTCCTGAATAAACAAAGAGTTTAAATGGAAATGGAAATTAAATTTTCCTGGGCGCCAGCAAAAGTTTTGCGAGCTTAATTTGGCTAATGAAAAGCGCAAAACGCTGTCTGTCGATGGAAGGGAGTTTCCAGAGCAGCGGTGGGTGGTCGGGGCTGTGAAGTTCACAGCTTAAAAAGCCGCAATTGATATGCCTGCAAGTCGCGGGGATTTTTCGGAATTTCCCAACGAAAACATGGGAAATCAATATTTTTGAATTATCCAACGCATTGGCCCTGCCCGTCTCTCTCTCTGCCTGCTGGTGGCCTAATTGAAGCACACGCACATTCCCATGAAAATGATTTGTGATTTCTGATTTCTGCCGATAAGTGGGCCCGAGTGGGCGCTGGGGAATCGTGCTGGCTGGTGGTGGCTGGTGGTGGGGCATGCACGTAGCACGCATCATTAACTTGAAAGCTGCTTATCATATTTGCTCATTGTACAATTACGCGTTGTATTCGAATGGCAGCCAGCCCCAGTCTCTCCCCGAAAATCCCCCCAAAATAAAAGCACCTACAAACCAAAACCCAAGGAATTTCACATTTCAAATGGTGGAGATACCGCTTTCATCACACAAAACCAGCATTTCCATTAAAGCAACTTAATTATAGAATTAAAAAGAAAAATATCTTTGCTATTCAATTGATTTTAAGGCGTTGAAATTTATTATTTAATTATATGGGGTGTCACTCAAGAGTTTTAAGTTAAAAATCCCTGAAAAAGTCAATGGCATCAAGGTTTATGCCATTTCTCACTAAGAAGCTAGCATTTTATGTATGTACTTATCCCTTAAGTCTGGATTGCTAAAGTGAATCATTAAGATCTCAATTATATTCCTTAAATACTACACATTGAACCACCTTTTCGGTTAAATATTCCCATACGTTAAATTGAATAATAATAATAACCTCTAACAACCCTTTAAAGTTGCCTTAAGAAAACCTAATAAAAAACTTGACTTTCCCCTAAATCGGGTTGTTGAACCAACCTGCTAATCGAATATCATTAAATACTATTTCTGAAGCCCTCTTCAAAGATACTTGGGACACCTGACACCTGCCACTCTGTTCGGGCTTGCCATCACTCGCATTTGTGAATTCCCAGGGCTTTGCACAAAAGATTGAACAGCGCAAAAGTAAATCCTTAAATAATTAAATACGAAATAAGGGGCAAGGGTTTTCCCAAGCTCCTCCGCAAAGCCCTGCGTGCCCTGCGACGCCCCCCATCCGTCAGACAACCCGATCAGGGGGCGAAATTCCTGCCATAATAATGTGTAAATAGAATCAAAATTGTTGACTCTGGCCGGGCAAAGTTTGCTGAAATTGAAAGGGGGAAAAGAGAGCCATTTGAGCAAAACGTTAAGACTACAATAAGTTAACACACACACACCCGCACGCGGGCAATACAATGTACAAAGAGACAGACATAAAAAAGAAAATTCATTGACATGAAATTCGGGGAGCATTTTACGTGACAATGCCATGAAATCGAATTTGCCAAGCGACCGGAAATGCGCACACCACTGCCTGTCCATGTATGCGTGCGGGTGTGTTTGAGCGTGAGTCTTCACAGGCAGACACAGACACAGAGAAGGAGCTGGTGTGGTGTTGCCACTGCTGTCGACATGTTTTCTGATTTATGCCGCACTTTCCATAAGTTTGTCGTGTTTTAGGCCGACTCGCTACCCTAGATTTGCCTGCGCCGCTCGATGAATTCAGCCATGAATTGCGTGAGCTGCCTGTGCAAGCTTATTTACTTTTGACTGCCAGTGGTGTTAGCCCTGATATGGTTCAGGCCCAATCTGTCTTTTTTTTTTGTCTGTTTAATAGATGCCAGAAACATTTATTAATTTCAAAGAATATCTCTTATTAAAAACCTGTTTTAAGCATGTATTCTTAAAAGAAATATAATACAATTCTTGGTCTCAAATCAAGTAAAAGCCAAATCTTATAAGAATATTCTTCAAAGCAGATTATACACTCCAGTACTTTAATGAATCCCTATCGGGCGTTAAAGGATAAAGACTAGTTGGCGCCTGAGCAGGGACCCATAAAAAGACTTTCCAAGCTATTTTTGTAATATTTTTGTAATTGGTATACTCTCTAAAAAGTTTTGAAATATTTTAAGAGATCTATAATACCAAAAATTATTTATATATTTTACTTAGTAATAATTTGTTTGACTATATCTTTAAACAGTTCCACCAAAAGACCTAGCTAGTTCACTTAAAACAACAAACCGTAGTTGGCATCACTGGTGCCGCTTCCATTATGGAAAAGGACCAAGGCTGGGAGAAGCCCAAAGACAAAGACACAGAAGAGACGGCGACAAGTGGGCCCCGAGTGAAAGACACACTTGGAATTGTTTTTGCATTTCTTTTCTCCATTTTCCATTTTCCATTCGGCATTCTCCACTGCCCCCTCGATCCATACCCGTCGCAGTATCCTTTCTGCTACCTGCTCGGCATAAATAAAATGCGGGGCCTGTGGCAGCTGCTGCTTTTGGCTTTTGAAATTTTGAAAGTGGGCAATGCGGCGATGACCTTCAGGTAAGCAGAGCACAAAATTGTCAAAGGACGGAGGGCCTGGAAATTAAAAGCCTCGGGCGAAAACGGGCGACACAATTGGTTCTGGCTCGTCGAGCCCTGGGATTGAAAAGGGTTGCGAGTCAAGGGCCATCGAAGACCCACAGAATTGACTCCATCGACTGGAGAGAGCAGCAGCTGCGAAAGGGTCTTCCTGGCCAGCAGCTTAGGCTTAGGCCAGGCCAGGATATGCATTCCGAATTCCCCTCATAAATCAGAGACCGATTCATGCAAATTGCTTGCTCACTGCCTAATGCGTCCGAGCACGTAGCTGATTACAGGAAACTGGCCAGGATCGAACGATGGCCAATTTGGTGGCCATTTTCGGGCGGGCAGGGTCTGCAGTTAAAGCCCGAAATTGCTCAATTTTCACGCTGGACCAGAACCAAAAATAAAAGAGAAGCTAACACGGAGCAGAACACAGCGGAATCAATTGTCCCGCTCCGCAGACTGAGGACGGGGGAAACTTTCGCCAAATGGCAGCTCATTTTGTATTTATCAAAGGAGCCGATGGGGAGGCAGGAGCCACGTCTGGCCTGATGGCGGCATAAACTTTTATTTCAATGAGAGCCATGAGCAGTTCCGCCGCTCCACCGTTCCACCGCACACTGGCCAAAATGGAGGGTTTCCAGCCATAAACACAGCATTTTCATGTAGCGATTTTTTGATTTCAGCTAAAGCTGTAAAGGAGTATAGGATTTGTGAGCAAAGTGCTACTTTATTAGCTGTTTAGGCTGTTGGAAATATTAGGAGAACTTAGTAAAAACTCAAATAAACTTTTTGGCACTTACATATTTCCATGCTCACAATAATTTTGTAAGGAAGAACACATGTTTAATATTTGCATTCATATATCCTTACCCAAAATTACTCATCCGCCATGTGAGCTCATAAAATGTAAATTTAAAATCCAATCATGTTCTGCAATATTTAAATATTTGCTACAAACCTAGTCGCTTAAATGAAAACTAAAATATTTAAATCAAAACTTATTCAACCGTAATGTTGACCCAGCCGCCTCATAAAACTGTATGGAAATATAGCGAAATTTAGGGGAATATTTTAAAAAGAAACTACAAAAAATTACTCAGCCGGTATGTGGACTCATAGGCTAAAAA
Organism: Drosophila asahinai; assembly: GCA_008042795.1. NCBI lineage: Eukaryota > Metazoa > Arthropoda > Insecta > Diptera > Drosophilidae > Drosophila > Drosophila asahinai. Next base: position 97,294 of record VNJZ01005032.1, on the reverse strand, counting down.
CAAGACTAAAATAAGCCGAAATTTCAGCCAGTGTGCGCCACACCAGTCCCAGCTGTAGACAAACAAAAAATTAAACACACTCAATACACACGCACACACAGGCATATTCGCTGTCGTTCTCGCCATTTCCGGTGCTGCAGGAGCAGAAGACAAGAGAAGAAAAGGAAAGAACAGGACCGGCAAGTTGTGTGGCACACTTTCGGCACAGTTTCCTTGGCATACAAATGCAGGTAATAACAACTGGGAAAACTAACTCTGAAACGCGACTCTGTTCTAATTTTGGCCCGCCTGGAATTTGCCTGTTTTTGTTCTGTTTTCCCTTAAATATTTATACAAAAAATGAGCAGCTAAGCGGGCACACACAATGACATGTGCACACACTCGCAAGCACACACACACACTCGCAAGCACACACACACAGTGACTGCCAAGGATTGCTGCAGCAGATCCATTATTAATGCTCCCCATACGTTTCAGTTCAGCCCGTTCCGTGTTTGTTCCTTTCTGCTGATTCTGCTGACTCGGTTTTCCGCTCCATGTTTGCCCAGGACCCCGGGACCTTGGCCTGCCTTGTTCGCTCCTCCGTTTTCGTCCTTTTGTGGCTTCTGGCGGCTCCGCTCCGTTCCGTTCCGTTTGGGTTTTCTCCTGCCTGTTGCGGCCTTTGGCTTATTATCATTTATTTATTTATTTATGTCTAGCGCGTCGGAGGCAATATTTTATTTTCATTTTAGTTTGCGGATGCGGATGCCGGCCACTCGTTCGATTGTGCGAATCACCAAGGGTCAGAGGTTAAGGCTATTTGGCGCCCGAGCAGGGACCCATTAATAAACTTCCCAAGCAAATATTGCAATATCCAGTCCAGAGATTGGCACGATAATGCGTTCATTGAATTGTGAATGGTATACGGACTGCCCTTCATCAAAGTGAAATGTTTGGGATAAAAAAATAATACGAATTCCCATTTGTTCAATTAACTGGAAGATAGTCCCGCAAATTACTGAATTGCGCACTTTTCGCTGCATTTCACATGATTAATTGCATTCACATCAAATTGCTGGTTAAATTGAAACAAATTATGCAAAATGAACTGAGTCTCCCTAAAATGGAGAGTGAGGGAGTACATAAAAAAGGCCAAGCCTCAATTATAAATAATTTCTACCCAACGTAGGAATTTTTCAATTAAATAATAATAAAGAAATCCTGGCCATCATCATTTAAAGCTTTCACATATACCCCTTTTCCAAATGAATTAAAAATTTAGTGACTCTTTATGTCGTATCGATTGAATATGAAATGCCAGAGTAATGCAAGTTGCAAAAGTTTCAACCATTGAGACAGCCAGCGTTGAAAGGAGCCTTCTGCCTTCTGCCTCCTGTTAATATTTAACAGGATATCGATGGCACCGACAGCTAGCTCTGAGCATTTCTTATTCAATGCAACACCGTGGCCCGGCCACTTCCCCTTGTCCCCTAATGGGAGCCATTTGACACCCCCCGGAGCCGAGATAGCCAGGACACGGGACACGGGAGGCCCGATAGAAGAGTAATGGCACTGCCAACACAACAAGAAATTGTGTTTGCCTGGGGCCATTAATATCTCCCCATCCCCAATGATATCCACCCAATGCCCATGCCCCAAGGACACTTTGTTATTTGACAGTTTTGACGAAACGCTGGCCCAAAATGTCGGAAATTGACTAATAATGGGGTTAATCGCCAATAACGATCATTCCCAGAAAAGGTAAATTGTCTGTTCAACGTGAATGCAGCCCTCCCGCCCAGCCCCAGGCTATTAGACATGTGTTGAAGCATGGAATTACTCGTATTTACCCAGTAATCGTAGATTACAAGGGTATATTGCACAAGTCCAGTTGAGGGAGCTCTGGTAGAAGCAGGAAAAAAGTGCCGAGAATATGTGCATATTTTGTGGTCAAAGAGGGAATTTAAAATGTTCACAAAAGTTTTTTATTCCGCACACAAAAACTGCAAATACTATTTATTTGATTTCTGTTCTTTTAAGAGCTTATTCAAAGCTTAGAAAAAAACATTTGCCATAATGATGGCCATTGCCAAGCATATTCAGTTCCCTAAAATGTACACATTTCAATTTAGATATTATGGACATGTTGAAACTCTCATCAGGAAAGTTAAATTGAGCTCTAGTTTCACAGGATTTTGATGCCAAAAATTAGAGAGAATTATTTCCTCTGTCAATCAATCTGGTGCAATATTGCATCTACAGCCTTTGCCCTCACAAATGCACATTTTGTGTATTTGAATAATTTTTAATTGGTTGGTTTACAATTTCCATGGTATTTCGCCCAAAAATTGAACAGGAAATTATATTTTGTAGTAATTACCAACTCCAAACACAATTTATGTTGTCAAATAAATTGCCTCTAAAATGTAATCATATTTTTGGTCAGTTTTTCGCGTTTGTTAAATAGCATATTATTATTATCAATTGCCAAGCGTATTTATTTTCGTTTACATTTATCTAAAATCTTAATAATTAGTACACTAACAAATATCCGATTTGGACTACAATGAATAATATTTTATTCCAACTAATTACCCACCATAAATAAATCAGCACACTGAAAGCAGATAAGCTTATTGGTTTTAATGGGTTTTCCTCTTATTTAATGCTGATGAAAATCCTAATTATTTATTTTCCACAGAGAACCCATATTTATCTAGATTTTATGATTGAAAGCTGACCACTCGAGTAAATAGGCACTTTAAGCTTATATCCTTCCGTCGGCAGACTGACTTAACGGCTTAAACAGTTTCGGTCAGCTCCAGAGCAGGTCGTATAATTTTCACATCATTGAGAGCGTTGTGACTTGCCAGGCAGGGTGACGGGGGCGGAGGCGCTCATTAAGCTTAATTCGTTGGGAATCAAATATTTAAGAGATAACCCGGATTGAGGCTGGGCCACGGGAACACGTGTGTGTGCTGCCAAGGCTGATTGAAACTGACACTCCTGGCACCTCGCACTCGGACCAGGACTGGGAATTGGAGGGAAGCTCTGAGCTCTGGGAGCGCAATATAAAATGTCCGGGCCAAGGCAGGACCACGTCCACGTCCTCCGTATCCTCCGCCGCGCTGTCCTAACGAGCAATTTAGCCAACTCATTGAAGCGGAATTAATGGCAATCGATTTTGTTTGGCGGTCGGTAGACGGCACTGCCAAAGGGCGGAAAAGTGGCGCAGGGAAAGGGTCTTCATTAGTGGCAGGATGGCAGCAGGAATCCGACAGGACATGCCCCACTGCCCTCTTTCAAGTCGGTGTTTGTCTTAAAGCGGTCTAAATCGTTTGTAAAAAGCTTTAAGGCCGCTTAAGCGGTTTCATTAAACAATTTTTTAATGATTTATGTCTGCCAAGATGGGCAGTTACTTGGGCATTAAATTTAACCAAGGGGTACGGAATGCTTTATAAGAAGGAAATCATTTTCTAGAAAATGTAATTTAAATACATAAACAAAGTTGACACTCTCGAAGGACCCACATGGTGCTTCCTCCAATTTAAAACTTGGGTGTAACACAAAGTTCCCCTTCTCGGAAATGCCGCACAAATATTTTCGCCAAATGTTTCACTCAACAACTCAGTCAAATGTTAACACTTGCTGACTTGTCCAACTTATGCTGGCTCCACCCTCGGAGGATGCAGGAGGGCCGGGATATAGTATATGGGATATATGGACTTATCCCTCGCCTGATCATCAGATGAAACTTTCCCTGTCTCGTGTGGGTTGCCTTTTTATTACGTTTGGGGTTATGCAAAAAGTTTCCCCCCGCCGCAGATGAAGACCAGCCATAAATACAATTTTTGCTCTTTTCAATTTTTATTCGCAGCTGAATCGATAAGGATAAACTTTCGGCCCGCTATGCCCAGGAACCGTGCGGGTCCGAGGAGCGAGGAGCGAGCGTAGGGAGATTCAGATTGAGGGACACAGATACAAATACAGATACGGATACGGACACACATATTCGCCATTTGCCGCCGCTGAAGTTGAACATGTGCCAAGGCTGCGGGCTGCTCCGAGCTGATTCTGGTGTAACCGCGGCGGGGGCGACGATGCTGCTTGATTTTGGCCAAGTTAAATAAACAAGACTCACACTCTCGCACACTCGCACACACCCTCAACACCACAAATACTCAGCCAGTGAATCGCATACACAAACATGGCTGCGCCCATCGACGAGAGCGTGCTGAATGCACTTAGGGGCGTCACCTCCGCCAACACCCGGCTGCCCAAGCCGCTGCTCATCAAGATCTACGTGGCCAGCCTGAAGCAGGAGTTCAACCAGGAGCGCCGCATGCTCCTCGAGCTGGTGGGGCCCGAGCTGCAGACCCTCTACGATGACAGGCAGATCGAGGTGAGTCTCAGACTCTTTCCTTTTGGAAATTTATCTTATAAGTTATGTTTCCCTTTAGCTCGAGTTCGTGGACATGCACTTTGGCACTGGCGACCTGGAGATCAACCAGCTGGAGCGGGATCCCTATATGATCCACGACTATCTCAGCGAGATTGACATCTGCCATGCCCACACGAAGAGTGTCTTCTTCATGGTCCTGGTGGGCGATGGCATCGGTCGCCTGCTGTTGCCCACACACCTGGATGAGGACATCTTCGCCGCCCTTCAGGCAGATCCGGAGACGGCGGCTGACCAGAAGGACTTACTGGTTAAATGGTACGAAAAGGATGCCACTGAGTCTCAGCGAAAACTCAAACAGGACTATCGGTGAGTGAATAAGTGAAGGAAAACCCTTAAAATAAACATAAGCTGGCTTTAAGGACCACTTTTAAATGGGAAACAGCTAATAAACTCAACTGAATAATAATAAATTATTGCTTGTGCTGACTCTGTCCATTGTTGGTCAACTTAATCCCGCTAAGTGCAAGCCATGCCACCAAGGAAGATAAGTGACTTTTTGCTTGGGGAAAAAGCAAATTGAATTGCCATTTTATTTAATACGAATATTGATTTACGTGCCATAAAATCAGTACGGCTAACTTCTGTTCCAGTTCGCTGTGAAGGTTATATAGATATATATTTTTCAGCTCTTATTTTTTGCAATAATCTGAAATGCAAACTGTAACCGAAATAGTTATGAACAAAGTTGCAAAATGTTTGTCAAAGTTCCGACTATTTCCGATCCATTGTTCCTTGTTTGACTGAAATTATCCATGTGCCACATTCGCTTTGTTTGGCAACTCAATTGGAGCTGAACTTTGGCAAATATTTGGGCGGGTTAGGGTGGGATGTGGGATTTGACAGAGTAAATATGGAAATGCCAGTTATTGATTAGGTTTCCCCCTTCCATTCCCTTCAGACTGCTGCCCGCGAATGACTGGCTGAAGGAATCGCAGCAAATGCAAAAGTTCCTGGAGCGAGCTCTGCAATCTCTGGTCCAGGGAGCCAGTGCATCGGAAAGATCAGCGGATTTTGTGGAACGTGTACAGCAGCTAAGACGCACGCAGATTGAGCGGGAAGTGAAGCAGGCCATGGGTAAGTTATTGTATTAATTAAAGTTCAATTAAGAGTTAATATAAATAATATAATTCTCTGTAGCTCTAACCAACGAGAAAATCCTGGCTGTTTTCCGGGAGCGAGCTGCTCAGTCCACAAAAAGGGATGTGGAGGCCAGTGAGCGTTTAAGAAAGATCAAGGACGAGCTAACCATGAACCTCTCCACGGATAATCACACAACTCTAGTGTGAGTATTACTTTATAATTGGAAAATTATTACAAATTTATTTACTAATTATTTTTAATTATTATTATTTTTATTACAGAGTGCCTGGCAGTGCCGCCAATGAGGCCATCGATCCGGACAACGAGGACCACGAGTCCTACCTGAGCAAATTCAAGAACAAGGTCACCGACAAGCTCCGCCTGCTAATCGAGGCGCACATAACCAATGATCCCGACGTAATCAAGGGGAGGAAAAAGACTGTGCAGGTGAGTTGGATGTGGCTGAAGTGGTGGCCCATTAGCCCAGCAGACAGGCTACAAAACGCTAGGACCTGCGAATTAAATTAAATGGTTTGTTCGCCTTTAAACCGCTGACCGCTTATTTAATCAACAGCAATTCTGATTGTTCGTTGTAGCCATAAATTAATTCCAAGAATTACGCACAAAAACAAAGGCGCGAAGGAGCAGCAGGTCTTTATGATTCTGTGTTATTTTTTTCGCTCTTTAGGTATTTTTGTTTTTGAGCCTTGCCTGGGCTTCGCGCTATTGTTTACGGTGGCCAAGGAGGAGTCTCGTGCTCCTGGCTAATGGCTGCCTGTTAATTAAATGTTCGGCATGTGGCAGGTGAATTATGCCCCAGAGGAGGCAAGCTTGTGGCAGGTGGGAAACTTGTATAGGAAGACACAAAAGTGGGGCAAAAAACAGTAATAATAATAAAATGTTCAATTTTAATAAAATGTTCAAAGCAAAATAACTTAAAATATTCACAGAACAGAGAACATTTTAAAAGCTTTTATCTAGACTTTGTCAGTTGTCATTGGCAGTCTTAAATTTAGTTGAGAAGAACTACAAATAAAACATAAATTCAGGTGCCTGCAACTCCAAACAGAAAATGCAAATAAAAACTGGTTTAAGATTCTCTTTATATTATGCTTTCACCTGAAACATGCTGAGATTGTTTTGGGAAATTGCAATTTCGACGGAAATCCAACTAAACCCGTTCGCAGCACGTCCTTGCTGCAGTCGAGTGTGGGTCTGATTGCCGGCGGATGCCCGAAAAAGTATGCTTTGCATATGACAGTTGTCGAAATTGAGTCTGAAAGAGATTTCCGGCAATAAAAACCAATTGAAATTGAGTTGCAAGTGGCTACAGGAATCGTTTAGCTCCTGGCCAAGAGACCGTCGTGGTCCACATAATTCAGCTCCTTTGTGATCGCCTTCCGTTCCAGTTGCGGTAGTTCGCATTGCATAAGTTGCACTCGCCGCCATTTGCCGGCTATGAGCATCCTTGCTAACCCAGCTCCAAGTTCCTAGCATTCCCCCCCTCGAATCCTGCCTCTCTTGTTGGCTTTTGTTGAAAGCATTTAACATTTCAGCTCGGTCGCAGCCGAAGGACGAGGCGTAATGCGAACTGGTCGCTGCCATTAGCGGATGTGTGCGAATGCGGCACTGGGGGAAAATTCATGGCCTTAGCATTTGAGGGGGAAAATTATGACTAGGCCAGGGTCAGCTTGTTTTCATTTTAAACCCCCTTTTTGTTTAACAAATTCAGTCATTTTCCTTTCCTAGATTTAATTTAAAATGTAAATAATTTCTTTGTACTCGCAGCTTACATTTTCTTAGTGCAGTTACCGGCTCACTGCTCCCTACTCCAGCCCAGCCTCGCCTCCTTCATTTTCCTTTCACGGCTCGGTCTCGTTCCTTTTGCGAACACTTTTCCGTTTTCCGTTTTCCCTGCCCCGTCGCCTCTGACATATTAACACACTTACGCTTGGGCACAATGTAGCCACGCCCAGGTCGTCCCTTGTTTGCACTTAACGATGCAGCAACGTAAACTGCATCCAGTTCTGGTCAGCACCCCCGCCAGGCCCTTCAGTGCCTCCTCCTCCGATGCGGATAAAAGTGTTGCAAAGGTAAATCCCATCTCCCACCACCAAGCTTTGACAAAATGTTGTGGCACTCGTTGCCGCAACCAAGAAATATGCAAAGTGTGCACCAGGCTCACACTCCCACACTAAGCTGCACCTGGTACAACATGTGGTATGAGCAACCCCTCTTGCATGGCACTCGCCAGAAATGAAATTAAAGCAAGTCAAATGCCAACTAATTAAGCGGCAACTGAGGTGGCCTTAAGGCCGCGCGCTACTGGCTGGAAGCTGCCAGCTCCTGGCAATATTGATTCGGCCGTCAGGTCCCCGAGTAATGCATTACGCAGATGCTGTCAAATGAGATTTACAAAGCAAAAGCCGCTTACCGGCAAGAAGTGGCATAAGAGACTCTGTCGCAGACTCAGTCGCAGTCGAAGTCGCAGTCGAAGTCTCAGTTTCTGAATCGGAATCAGCATTAGTCTCAGTCTCAGTGGTAGCAGGAGATCCTGCCAAGGACAGGGCGACGACTACTTGTTAGTGGCAAACATGCCACGGCCAGACAAGGTGAACCACACTTACAAAATAAGGCAACTTAATAACTGAAAGAAATATATTTGAATATTGTAATTAATATAAAGAAAGAAATGTAGTATGTAGAGTATTTAAGTATAGTTATATTATATCAAACAATGAATGAAAAATTATATTAATTAGCGGACAACTACGACGACTTATTTCATAACTTTTTGCTGCAACTAGTGCTGGCAAAACATCGGAGCACTATCGATAGTATCGATGTTTTGATTAGACCGATTAAACTCCATTTTAAGCCTTTGAAATGATCATGACGATACTCTCTCGAATATTGGAAGGGAAATATTTGGTTATATCATTAATGGAAATTATTCCCTTAAAGCCGGAATCGTTTTAAGTGAGAAAATGTCATCACTCAAGGCTTCAACTGCAGATAATATAATTTTTATAAGCAGAAATTGTATGGCTTAGGAAACATCGATAGTATCGATTTTTCACTACTAAAACATCGAAAAAATCGATAGTGCAAAACATCATGTTTTTGCCAGCTCTAGCTGCAACTTCTCTCGATCGACGACTTAGAGTGAACGCTTTCCTTCCACGCTGCCATCTCATCTCTCGCTCTGCTTTCTGTGAAGTTTTATGGCTCTGTGAAACCTGGTCACACTGCAAGTGTGTACCGTGACGGTACTACCGGTAAAGAAATCTCAGCAGAATTCTATTCTTATTCCACATACGTGAGACGTTGGATTTCTGTTATCCAAAGTTTTCTCCACCTCGTGTCTACCAAAAAAGGAGTAAATGTTTAGCCTTCAGGACTGATTTCCCTAACTTCATAGCTCTTTTCTCTCAGTGCTCTCCACTATAATCCCCCCTCCCAGCTAGCCCCAGCAGGTGGGCAAAGGTAAGGGCAATGGCAATGGCAAAGGTAAACAAAGTTACGGGGCAAACACGCTGAATGCCACTCACTCGCATTCAGGCTGATGGGGATGATGATGATGATGACGTGGTCGGACCCGGTCTCGGTCCCGGGAACGGAAGCGGGCGGCACTTTGGAATATATGTACAAGTGTGCGAGTATATATCTGACATATCTGAGGTGTAAGCCGGCAGAGTGCTCTTAGAGGTCACACGCAGCAGCTGGCCCGAGATGAATGGCTGAAGGAGGTGGAGGATTGTGTGGAAGTGACACCAGGAGACCAGGTCTCAGGATGAAATGGAGATGCGGTTGCTGGTGGCAGGTGGCTGCTACCAACTGCTGTATGGCAAATCCAATTACTAGCAAAACCAAAGCAGGAACTTGTTAAAAAAATAAATATTTCTATGGAAATTATGCTCATACTTATGGACCCACATCGCATCGCCATCAGAAATAATTACAATCCGCAAAAATAACATGCAAACTGCTGTTGACCTTGTTGGAAAACACAAGTTTTGGATTTGCCACGCTACTGGTGACCCTCACTAAATATAAACCGTATTTAAAGGATTAAAAAATAATTCATACATCGGATTAAGCAATTAATTTCCTGGAATCAAATCATTTTATTGGTATTTAAAACAAAAAATAGAGTAGAGCTTATGTTGATTTAATTTACTAACTGGCAGCACATGAGGTTATCATTTATAGTTACAGCTGACATCGCTTGGCAAGCGATTGGCTTAATTGGACATTGGATAAATAAACATTGAATTAAATTCCCATTTATCTCACTCTAACGAAAAGCAAACTCGGCAGGGAGCAGCAGAAATAGAAATCTGATTTGAAATAACATGTTTAAGGTGAAGAGCTTGGAGGTTAGAGTTTAGCGAAATGAAGTGATTTAAGGAGATAGAAAGGGTCCTAGTTATATTCTTAGAAGCTTTAAGATGCTTTGTAGATATTGTAGTTAAAATATTGAATTAATTTAGATTATAATTTATAGGAACCCATCTCCTCAACTCTGGAAGTCCTTCGGGGTTCGTTGTGGGTTGCAGACAATTTTGTTTTTATTGATTTCCTTTTTCTTTTTTTCTGCTATAGGTTTTTTTAAACTCAAAAACTTCTCTATATATAAACCAAGTTAGGATTTAAATAGTTCCTTTTAATAAAGATTTATTAGTCTTATTAATTGTTTTTACTTATTTATTATTTAAATTCCAGGAAATCTTTCACGAGCACGCGACCCACCTGCGCATCCTGCGCGATCACTCGGCCAGTGCGGCGCTGGTGGAGTCTCGAGTGCCCCAGCAGCTCCGGCAGAACCTGATGGCCAACTTCCGGAACGGCAGCCGGCATGCTCCGTACTTCATCTGCGGCGCCGATGGCAGCGGCAAGAGTGCCATCATAAGCCACCTGTACGGCCAGGTGAGCAGTTGGTTTGGCTCCACGCGGGTGCATCGGGTGATTCGCTTCGCCAAGGCCACGCCCCGCTCCGCGTATAATCTCGAGCTCTTGAGAGTGGTGTGCCAGCAGATCTCGATCATTTTCAATATCCCGGAGGGCTACCTGCCCAAGGACGCCTCCTTCGATCCGCTGTACATCAGCACCTGGTTCCAGAACCTGCTGCGGCGCGTGGAGGACATGGGCAACGATGTCCTGTTCCTGTTCATCGACGATCTGCATCTGCTGAATCCGCTGGACTGCGACATTGTGACCGCTTTGTCCTGGCTGCCCACCTCTCTGCCGTGGAACGTGCAGATCATCTGCAGCTCGACGACGCCCGTGGAGCAGCTCAAGTTCACTCCCATGCAGCGGGATCGCTTCAAGTCCGCCGAGTATCAGTTTGATTTGAATCTCGGTGACTTTGCCACCCGGCTCATGATCCCGCCGCAGTGCATCCCGGGCGATGTGAGCTTCTCTCTGTACGTGGAGCAGCAGTTCGACCAGCTGGAGCGGTACTACGGCAGGCAGGCAGTGGGCGGACTGGCGGCGTACATCACCTGCTCGGAGTACGGGCTGACCGAGACGGAGCTGCTGGAGCTGCTCATGCCCACCGACGATCCGGAGTCGCTGATAGAGACCAAGAACGGACACTTTAGCTTTGCCACCTTCAAGAAGATTCATAGGGAAATGGGTGAGTTAAAGGAGTTAATAGTTGTAAGGGGGATTGCCTTAAATTCTCTTTCCCTTCAAGACATCCTCCTCCTGCTCCACGACAAGATCATGTCCGGCAAGGTGCTCATCCAGTGGCGGCACAACTACTGCGCCGTGGTGGCCAAGCGTCGCTACATGGATGCCCAGCGGACGCGGAGCCTGCACAGCGAGCTGGCCAACCTGTTTTTCCCGCAGGACGAGGACGAGAGCACGCTGGAGAACGAGTCGAATGCCAGCGAGGCCAGGTCAGTGATCAGCGCCAAGGACAAGGACAAGGAGAAGGACTCCCTGTCGGCGGTATCGGCCGTCTCCGCCGGTCGCAAATCCTCCTCGACGCACCACAACGACGACACCTCCACCTTCTACAATCCCATTGCCGCGGATGTCAGCTACAGCATGCGGCACGTGGAGGAGAGCTGGCACCACCTGATGCGCTCCGACGACACCACGCGGTTCAAGCAGATCGCCGTGTGCAACTTTGACTTCCTGCTGGCAGCGGTAAGCTTTCCATATTAACTACGAAGCTCCTCTTAATTGCCCAACTAATTGGGCCTTCAAAGTGGCTCGCAATCTTGTCAAAATTTAGCACCAACTAAATGGCACAAAGTTAATTTGCGCATTCAAAGGCCAGCCGGCGAAGTGAAGCGAAACTAAATTACTGAGCAAAATGATTTATTTATTATTGATTGTGCTGCCTTTCGCTGGCCTTCACTCTCGTGTCAGTCTGGCCAAAATAAAATCGTCGAGTGGAACTGGATCTGATGGGTAGTTAGGAGCTGGTCAGTCATATCCTGGCCCTGAATAAACGAGCATAGGATGTGACAGCTTACACTCAATATTTATGGTGCTGAAACGCTAGGACGAGCACTAAATACGTTATAAACTTTTATTGGCCAGTTAACACTTATATTTATGGGTTTTGGCGGAAAAGAATTAATAAAAATGATTTAAGAAAATATAATATATTTCTATAAACTCTCACGATACGATTTTTCACAGAAAAAAATAATATAATGACATAAGAAATAAATTAATAGGTTTTGGTAGAAAAGGGTTAATAATAATAATAAATAATACGTTATAAACTTTTATTGGCCAGTTAACACTTCTATTTATGGGCTTTGTTGAAAAAGAATTAATAAAAATGATTTAAGAAAATATAATATATTTCTTTAAACTGTCACGATAGGCTTTTTGGCAGAACAAATAAATTAATAAGGACTCTTCAGCTTAAGCCTCAAAAAATCGCTTAAAGTCAGTTTATCATATTAGAAAATCCTTTAAAATACGAGTTCTGTACATATATTGGTTCTAAATTAATTATTTCCGTCAAGCCAAGTTAATAAATCTCCGCAAATAATCCTCTCACAGCCACCAAAAAAAGTTTGCCCAATAGTTTTATTATTTTAATTAAAACAGACAGAGCCCTTTAAACTCACAAAAAAAACAAAGTTAATGTGATAATCAAGTGAAGGCTTATATATATTTTTTTTTTGTGGATTCTCCTTTTAGTACTTTCCTGTTGAAATTTCAGAATTTAAACAAATCTGGGACAGCTGTCGGCGCTATTTTTAATTCGCTGCCTTAATTGTTTCGCTGCAGTTTGCCATCCGGCATTGTTCTCTGATCCCCGCGCCTTCCTCCTCCAGCCAGCCAGCTAATTTAATTTCACTTTATTTCATTCGGTTTTATTCTGTTTGAATTCGCCTTATTTGGCTCCGGAAAGTATGCAATTAAACTTTTGTGACTCGCTGCGAGAGCGTATGTGTGTCCTTCCAATCAAATTAACGTTCTTTTTTTTTTTTTCTGCTATTTTCCCCTCACGAGTGAAAGGAACGAAATGCAAATTTCATGATGCATTTTTTACTGCCAATATTTGTCCGCCCCGCCGGGCAGTTATGGCAACCGAAGCTGGTCAGGCGGCATAAATAAAATATGAGCCATTTTGCTCCTAATTAACGCCCACTTCAATCAAGCCCGAAACGTTATTTGAGACTTTACTTAATCGATTTTGGCCCAGACGCCTTAAAGGGCTTTAAAGCTCTGACTTAAGTCTTGCACTTAAAAGGAGTTAATAATATCTTAATTTATCTCAAGTATTTGTAAATAAGAGGCCAAATATTCGGTCATCTAATTTAATTAACTCTGCTTTGTTGTCACTTACATTCCAGCAGGATATATTGGGTTTTAATCATTTAGAAATGTATACAGAAGGCGGTACTTAATTCACCTTCATGGGGCTTCTTTGTTAAGTGCCAATTAAGCTTTGGCTGACATATTATCGAAAATCAGTGAGGCAATTATAGCTGAGTGACACTTGGCAGCTACACAAAAGGTAATTGAAAGCAGGAAATAATAGTGATTGAAAGCCAGGAGCCATAGGAGACCCTTAAGGATAGTTGCAAAAAGGCCCTTGAAGGCAGGTTGTGTTACAAAATAAGGTAGCAATTGCCCTTATTACATTATAATAAGCACAAACATATTTTTCAACATTTCTTTTTATACATTTTCCTATTAAAACAATTATAAATAATATTCAATTAAATAATTAATATAATTTCAGGTCCAAACCGTGTCCATTAGCTACCTGCGCTGCCTCATCGAGCACGTGCGCTGCTACATCCTGGACCGGGACATCGAGCTGATCTACTATACCATCCGCAAGTCCAGCGACGTCCTCACCCGCGATCCCATGCAGCTCGGCTCACAGCTGATCTCCTGGCTGCGTCCCATCGGGGAGCACGATGACGACGACAACTCCCTGCTGAGCATGACGGTCCGCTCGGCCACGGCCTGGTGCGATGGCTATGCAGTGCCGCTCCTGGTGCCGCTCACCGGCTGGCTCCCGGCACCGCTGCCCTCGCAGATTCGCACCATGACTGTGACGGGCACGGGTCTGATCCGTGCCGTGTGGCTGGCCCCGTCGAAGCAGCATCTAATCCTGGCCACCAGCTCCGGCGACGTGCAGCAGTGGCACATCATGAGCAACTCGCTGGAGCACATCTTCAAGGGTGAGTGCCGCCATTAGACGAGCTAATCATGAACGTCTGACTGTCTCCTTCCCCTAACGCCTCTGTTTCCATTTGCGACAGGACACACTGCGGCAGTCACGTGCCTCCTGGTGGCCCCGCAATCGGAGCCGGAGCTGCTGCTGACCGGCTCCGAGGATGCCAGCGTACTTGTCTGGCACGTCGCGCACCGCGAGCGTCGGGGGCACATTAAGTGAGTACACCCTGAGAAAATAAGTTAGGTTTAAATAATGCAAAAATAGCAACAAAAAAATATATGCTATAAGAATTCCGAATTTTTAATTCAATATTTTACTTAGAACTCCTTGGCATTTCTCTCTCTGCAGAGAATGTATACTCTACTTAATCATTCCCATTTTGCCACTCATCGCCTTGAGCGTAATTTGTAAATCTCTGCAGGCGCAATTTATCTAAACATTGCTCCTCCTACTCCTTCTTCTCCTCCCTTTTGACTTCATTGTCCATTGTATCCTTGCAGCGCCCACACGGCTCCCATTACGGGCGTGGCAGCCGGCGTCAATAACACGCTCATCATAAGCAGCAGCGAGGATGCAACCATCGCCATCACGGACCTGGCCAGCGGCAAACTGGTGAGCAAACAAAAACAGAAACTCAAACCCAGACCCAACCCAATCCCCACTCTTGTAAGCGGATTCATTTAGGAGCTTGGGTTCTCGGGTGCCCGGCTGCAGGGCGTAGGGATAATGGCTGCTGTAATGGTTACTTTCAGCGCATTAAAAGTGGCACAATGGCGACTGGGCTACACTTTTGAGGGGACTTTTCGACATGAGCATAAACTAATTCGAAAGGATGTGGCATACGGTTACCTAATAGTTGGGACAAAGAAAAAATCTCGAGGGATTTTAATTAAGATATGTAAACCAGAGACTGTGACTAGCTTTGATATAATTTATTTTGTGACACATTAAAGGATAATTATAACTATAACAATTCCTAAGAGTAAGTTAAAAGCTAAAGTGCCAAAAATACTTACATACATTTCCTTTCAAATTTCTTTTCTTAAACTGCAAAGATAAATAGATTTTCATGAGAAGATGCTTTCCTGGCATCTGTTTTTAATCTTAAGAAAAACTAGACAGTTCCTTTGACAGGCACCATTTGAATCTAGAACGAAGATAGCTGGCTGCAAATAAAAAAATAAGAATTTTACAGACAGAATTGCAAAGGTAGTTCCATTAAAACGAAGGAATAATCTTTGCTAGAGCAAAAATAATTCTACAGTTTATTTGGCAGCTTTTTGCATTCATTTAAACTGCCATTTTGTTTAAGACAATATTAAGTAAATAAAATAATGAAGAACTTGCTTAAGTTAAAGGTCAAAACATCTCTGTAAAGTTTGTGCAAATAATCCTGTACTGAGCAGGACACAACAGGAAACATCTATGCTATATATTTAACCAACATATTTAGTAACAAAATATTGTAATTAATTGACTGAAAAATAAGCTAAATATAGTATGCCTGGAAAAGAGCTCTCAAAAATATTGCAGATTTAGTAACTAAATATCATAATTAAATACCTCCAAAAGAGCTCTCAAATAAATAGCAGCGAGGGTTACTAAACATATTAAATACAAGCAAAATCCTCTCAATTCCGTTCATCTACTTTAATTACGCGTAATACAAATCGATTAGGGGGCAAACAGCGTTCGTTTTATTAATTATTTTTGGCCCCCCGACTTTTAATTGGGGCAGTAATTGAAATGCAGGGAACGCTCTCCCATTGGGGGAAATGAGAAATGCATTTGCCGAAGCTAATTGCGAGGCCTCACCGCAAAACCAGATCAAACAGACCGAATGCATTTGCATAATTTCACCGGGCCCGCGAATAGCCCCCGAAATAAATTCCAAATAACTTTCAGCAAACATCAGGCAAGGTCAGGATGACTTCGGGGTGGGTTCTCGAATGGGTTCGTTGCCATCAGGCTGATGACATGTGTGCGTTGGTTGTTGAACACGGGTTTAACAGCGGCAGCAGGAGCCCTCACACATTCACATTTCGCGGCCTGGCAAATGAAGCGTGGAAAGCGAGGGATTCCACGGGTCCCGTGTCCTACTTTTCCGCTTCTGCCGCTTCCACTTTCACTTCCACAGCCGCCATAAGTCATGCCAAGTTGATATTTCAGAGACGCACACATTAAACTGTGATTACCCACAATGCGCCATGTTTGCATATTTGGCGGGGTGTGTGTCCTTGTTCTCGTCCTCGTCCTAGTCCTGTTGACACACATATAGGAATTAAATTTATTGCCACTTGGTTGGCCCCGGGCATATTTTAAAGTCAATTTCGCGGCTGCTGCACACCTCCCCCCTCCCGCAGGATTCTCCGCTCTCCAATCTAGGTACCAGGGTGCAACACTCGCTTTTTATGGCCGGAAGTGCCGCCTCCCACACACCTTCGTACACCTGCAATAACGAGCTCTTATTGAATTAATTACGATATTACGTATACGCCGTGCCATGCTGGCATTTCCTTTCATGTCTCTGTTCTTTTTTAAAGTCCGTGTAATTTATCAAACTTTTGGCGTTTCCCCGGCAAAGGGGAAGGAACTTCGCATGCTAGGTGGTAATTAACTTAATGCATACCAAATGTGACAAACAAAGGGGAAGGCGGCATAAGGGATCGGAACCGAAAACAAAGGCGACGGCGGCGGCACATGTGTCACGCGAGGCAAAGGAGGCCAGGAGTCAGGAGTTCCCCCTGCTTCCAAGCCCAGTGATTAATATTTAAAATCCCTTCGCTTAGCTGACATTAAAACCAAATGGCATTCGATGAGCACAGATGATACAATAGCTGGTCGCTTTTGTTAATCAAATTTCTTTTACAGGGAGAAAAATTAAATGGAACTTTTATAAAGGATATTTTCTTGTATAATAATATTTACTTTATTTTCCAACTCTAGTAAACCTCCTTAAATCCTTCCAGAAACACCGCATCACCCATCACCGCGGCCCCGTGACCGGCATCGTGGTGGCTGGGGCCTGCGATGTCCTGATCTCGGGCAGCCAGGACCGTAACATCTGCGTGTGGGACCTGGAGAACTTCAGCCTGCTGAACACCATGCAGATGACGAGCCCCGTGCTCCGCATCGACATCTCCTGGAACTCGGTGAGTTGGCCGCCAAGAATTAATTGCCAGGGAAGGATTAATTTAAGCTTAAATTTGGCTGAGAAGCTTCCCAGTTCGGAGTGCATCCTTGGTGGATTCACGCACACTCACAGACACTTATGCTCTGTGTGGCTTTCTCTCAAATTTAACGAACAAACTTCGGGGCAAAGACAAAAGTTGAGTCCTTAAGGGGATTTCCCTGCTCATCATGCTCAGCAGAAAAGCTTTAAAAAGGAATTCTTGTGCACGACGACACACAAAAAACGAAAGAAATAAAGAAAAAAGAAATAATCATAAAAAAGAGAGAGAGCAAAGGCAAGACGGGAATGCGAAGCTTTAAGCCATATTCCACTTGAGTGGAGCAGCCCAAGTAACCCAATAACGAAAAGCGCAAACGGCCAGCGAGGAATTCGAAGTGGAAATGGAAATGAAAGTGGAGGAAGCCAAGTCTGAAATCCCCGAAAGTCGAACTCAGTTTAAAGCTAAACACAATAGATGGACGGGCGAATAGATTCGCTTAGAGATATGACAGATAAAGCGGGCTGACATGACAACTAGCGAGGGGAAGATGGCGAAATTCTAATAAGTGATTCCGGCTTGGGGACGCATTACGCGCCAAATCCTTTGTTGTCAATCAGCTTGACAAAAAACCCCAGACAAACGTGTGTGTGCGGGAGATATAGTATGGGTGTTTGTGTTCGTGCCTGCCTCTATCAATAAGTATTGCATACTTAGCAGCAATTTGGCACGCAAAATAATATCAAGATAGCGACGGGGAGCTCTCTGCTCCAAGCTCCAAGCTCACAGCTCCCTGGGCGCTGTGTTGTCGTCGTCCTTTGTCAATGGCAACTGGCTGTCCCCATTCCATTGTATCCCCCAGCTCATGCCATCCACATCACCCGGCAATTGATGCGTGCTTCCACTTGGGTCTCGCTCGGCCCCTCCTCATCCATCTTGCCTGCTCCAGCAAATCCACAATAGACAGACATCAGGAAAAAGCAACTGTAATTCAAGGTGTGCCAGGTCTGCAGCTCTAGAAGCTGACGGCCATAGCTCCAGGCTCAAGTGATTCTCCTCGGATGACACATACCAGTCACAAGGATGCACTAGAAAAAAAGAAGGAAGGGTTTTAAACTTGATAAATATAGAAAGCAGACTTTGATTTACGTGGTAAACGAATATGCGTGGAATTCTATGTGTAAGAGGGAAGACCTTAGGGATGCAGAGATTTTCAGGTATATCTGAAAACTATGCTGCCCCGTTCCATGAAGAATTCATGAGGAAGACCCTGGGAATGCATTCCCTATTCTGCATGTGGTAAGCGAGAGATTCAGGCATACCTGAATCGTACGCTGCTCCGTTCCGTGTACAATTCATGACGAAATTTATGAGGAGCAGAGCAGTCAGAGATTTAGTACATGAATAAACCCCCCGACTATTCCGTAGGTAGTAGGTACATACCTGTTTTCAATTCCACATGAAAGTTGTAAATATTTGAGGACAAAAGTTGCATTGGGTGAGTCATAAAGACTATTTTTACTTCTGAGTCTAGCAGGAAGAAAGAAGGATTTCTAAACTACTAGTAACAATATTCTGGATCAGAGTTCCTAGTATCTTGAATATATTTTTTAATTTCAACATATAAATTTTAAAAACTCCAAAACTCTGGACTAGATTTTTCCAAGTGAGCTAGCTTTGTCCTCCCCTTTCAAACAACAGAGAACCAAAACTGAAAAGCCAGAGACAGTGCGAAAGATAGACCTGGAGAGCGATTCAATTACCATCGGTCTGGCTCGGGCTCCTTCAGATCCGCAACACGGAGGACATCATCTTCTCTCTGCCGCAAACCGAAAATACAATTTCACACATTAAACAAAAGTGCTGGCGAAAATTGAGGGTAAATTGCCTATAAGCAGGCGGAAAAATTGTTTCGCGATAACAAGGACATCCGCGAACGAAAATTTCCCATTCCGCCGGTCTTGCGCCCCGAAATTGAAATGTAATTTCAACCAGCTGAGGATACATCCATACAGATTCTGTGTGCAGTATGTATATATGTACAGTATATATACTCGTGGCAAGGAGCTGGCCCCTTGGGCAGGATTCTTAGCCTCGGCCAAATGGCAAAAGGAAATCAACTTTCTTACACTTTGGCCTGCATCCTGATGGCGTTCGTGGCACTTGTGGTCTCAGAACGAGCTTCCTGGGAGATGTCCTCAAATTGGAATTGGTTGCAGCAGCCGCCTGCGTGCCTCCTTGGTGGAGCAAATGCAATTTATTTATTTTCGATTCATTTTGCCCGCAAGGATCCCTTAATGGCAGGGAATTTAATTAATTATTTTAGAGCAAGTTGGCGCTTAATTACTCGGGAGTTAATTTTACCAGAGGGATTGAAGTTTATGTAAAAAAAGCAAGTTAATATTAATATTTTCTTATTAAAGATAAATAGTTAAATGGTATAATAATGAAATGAATTATTTATTACCATAATTGGTGCTTAAAATCCACTTGAATACCAAGTTATCTTAGGAACTCCTACTCATCAATCACCTTTACTCCCCTTCTAGGTCTTCCTGCTAGCCTTGTGCGAGGACAATGCTCTTTATGTCCGCACCCTGGCCACCGGCAAGGAGCTGCACACTCTCAAGGGACACAAGTCTAAGGTGGGTGCTGGGCTTAGCCCCTTTATTCCTTTAGGTACTCATCCCAAATCCTCTGTAGATCCGCACCATTTCGATCGGCAAGGATAGCCAGCGCTGCGTGGTGGGCTGCGATGACACGCGGGCCCTGATCTACGACATGCACGCCGGGAAGCTGGTGCGATCCATGCCCCCGAATCCGGGGCCAGTGACCGCCGTCCATGCCATGGACAACGACGACTTCCTGGTCACTGTGGGCGGCAACAAGATCACCTTCTACTCCTTCCGGAACGAGGAGCTCTACATAAATCCGTACTCGCGGCATCCGCGTCGCAAGCGGAGCTTGAAGCGCCATGCGCAGGCCCAGAGATCTCCCTCGACCACCTTGCCGCCGATCACCTGCTTCGATCTGTCGCGGGACTCGCAGCAGATGGCCATCGCCTCCGGGCGCAGTGTCCACCTCATGCGGATCAATACGCCGGAGTATCAGTGCAGCCTGGAGGGCCATGCGGCGGGCGTGTCCTGCCTGAAGTTTGCGCCCAACGGCGAGTTCCTGGCCACCGGCTCCGAGGATCGATTGGTGCTCATTTGGAACCTGTCGCTGGGCGAGATTAGCAATACCTTCAAGGCCCATGCTGCCCCCGTGGTCAAGGTGGTGGTGCTGATGGATTCCCTAAGGGTCATCTCAACGGATCGGGACTCCTTGCTGCTTGTGTGGATGGCCGACTCCGGGAATCTGCTGCAGACCATCCAGGGTCCCTACAAGAGCCTGCTCGTGACCAACAACATGCGCTTCGCCGCCTCCACCAACGGGGACAATACCCTCAAGATCTGGTCCCTCACGCAGGAGGACGAGAAGTACTCGGTGTCGCACTCCGACGAGATCACCTGCTTCGAGATCAGCGCGGACAGTGCCCACATCATCAGCGGATCGCGGGACATGTCCCTAAAGGTGTGGCAGGCTACGGGCGGCAAGCTCAGCCAGGTGCTGGTGGGGCACAGCGATGCCGTGACCTGCGTGGCCGTCTCCGTGAGCAACAAGACGCAGGTTCTATCCGGCTCGAAGGACACGAATCTCATTATCTGGGACATACTCACCGGCGAGGAGGTGCACACTTTGGCAGGACATCTGGGTCCTGTGATTGGGGTTAAAGTCTCCGCAGATGGTGAGTGGGAATACTCTATAAGTTCCAGAACTCCCTTAATTCTCTTTTTTCCGTAGGCTCTACGGCTGTGTCTGGCAGCGATGACAAGACCCTGATTGTTTGGGAAACCAAGCGCGGCTTGGCTTTGACCTCGCTCCAAATGCATGTGCCCTTCACCCACTTTGACATTAGCTTGGAGGTGTCACGAGTCCTGGTCCAGCTGGTGGACAGCTACAATCTTCCTGTGATCTGTTTGCACAACACCCCGGCGCAGTATGTAAAGCTGCCCACGTATTCGGGTCCTAGTAAGGATGTGGAGGGTAAGTATTCAATTTAAAATATTTTAAAAAGAGTATAAGCCCTTAAAGGATAATTTAATATCCTTATTCCTTCTTTAATCCCCAGATCTCCGACCCCAGGGCCCCAAGCGCCAGATGAAGCGCCTGCTGAAAAAGGAGGTCTCCCTGGACACGTACACCTGGCAGAAGAAGTACGGCCACCTGACCTCGTCCGTGATGATGGCCCAGGTGGACGAGCGGCTGAAGCGACGCTTCAGCGTGTCCGCCAGCATGGAGGAGATCTCGAAGATAGCCGAGACCAAGACGGGCGCATCGCAGGCGAACCTGGGGCCGGAGCAGGCGGCTCTAGCTCAGTCCCAGCACTTTGACCAGCTGGAGGCGTTGTGGAACAAGCGTTCGCCTCCTCGAAGGCGTCACAATGCGGTAAGTCTTGGGGTTTCTCCACTATCCTTTGTGCCTCCTCGCTCTCCATCTCTCTCTATCTGTGGCGCGGAAGGAGGAAATGGATATTGTTGGCGAAAGGACCTTAGCTGCAGTTCGCTTTAGTGGTTGTAATCCTTTCGGTATAAACGTAGTAGATGCGCTCACCATTTCCGTTTTTGTTTCGTCTCCTTTCTTTTCGTTTCATTTCGCTTCGTCTCTCTGTTTGCTTACACACCAATGTGCCACCTGCAACATGCAATGTGCAACGTGCAACGTGCAACGTGCAACGTGCAACTTGCAACATGTGCCTTGTAATTTGAGTCCCTGAAACAGGGCCTGTCGCGGCAAACCTCGCTGGTGGAGGACCGCCTGGAGTCCTCGGACGACGACGAGTACCAGGACGAGCGCGCAGGTATGTTGTCCGCCTCCTACGACCACATCCACCTCCTTGCACGTTTGCCCGGCCTCCGATCCCTGCACGATGCATGGAAGACGAACAGCCTGCGGGTGAAGCGGCCGCACTCGCGGTCCGCCCGCACCAAGTTCTATGTGAGCACACCACCACCACAGAACTCCCAGGACGGCAGCAGCCAGCAGCTGGACACGAATGACCCCACAACCAGAACACCTGCACCCCACGGACAGAGTACGGCCCCCGATCTGGTCAGGGATCTGCTCCTGGTCTCCGGACCAGCATTGCCCGCCGCCGCCGGTGCGCCCGAGTCACCGCAGAGGATCTCGCTGAGGCAGCTGCTCCACTGGCCCAGCCTCAAGTCCCATTTGGGCTGGCGTCGCCAGCGGAACTGCCAGTCCCTGCAGCCGCACATCCGTCTGAATCCGCCGGACCGGATCCGGATGCGGCCCACGCCCATCATTGTGGTGGAGAACTATGACGTTCGGAATGTGCGGCAACTGCGCACGGATCTGATCCTGCATCCGCAGTCCAGTCGCGCCTCCATTGGGCACATCGAGGTGGACGGCCGAGGCAGTGGCAATGGCAATGGGCAGTCCGAGCAGCTCATGACCAAGAAGGCTTCCTCTGGCGGCTACTGGCAACGCCGCTGGCACCTCCTGCGCTCCAAGTCCGCCCGGTCCGAGTCCCGTCATCCTGCGCCCATCCGGGAGGCGGGCGCCACCTCTCACTCGAATAGCAGCACGCCCGATCCCACGGCCAACTGCAATGACTGCGTGGCCCAATGACCACCGCCGACTCCACGAACCCCGACAGCCACACACTACATCCACTTCCACTTCCACTTCCACCTCCACTTCCGTTCTCCAGCACCTTTTTTGCAACTCTCTGTCCGTAGTTTTGGCCATGCGTAGTTGTTTGCCATTTAAAGTATTTTTTTAATAAATTTCCACAAAACTTAATTTCGTTTTATTTTACTTGCTCGCTCAATTATAAGCAATTTTACGTTATTTTTATTGTTCGCCACAATCCAAAACCAGGTAAGTACACTTGGAGAAACTAAGACTGTAGTTTGATTAAACAAGTATAGGAAAAAGCAGGTAAAGTTATGTTTCGATAAAATAAAACATCAAGGAAATAGAACACTTTAAAGAAGATATAAAAGCCAAAGGAATACAATGGGATATGGTCTTCACAAATTAAAACTCTATTAATAAATTTTATAATAGAAATATTACCACCTAAAATAATAGGAATACTACCTCAGAGGTTCTCAGACTCCTACATCTGTAGAAAGAAAGATCAGATTAAAATATACAAATATATATAAATATCTATAATTCTGGTATTATATGGTCTGCATATTTAAATCTATTCTATACTTTCCGCCCAATATCAAAAAAATCGACCTCGCTCTCGCAAATTAAAGGTCGCAGATCTTCGATTCTACTCATATCGATAAACAATCGATATCTCTTAAGCTCTTAAAACAATATTCTGGTCACACTGCAGTTACATATAAGGTGAATTGTTAATATAGTGTTAGGTTCTATATTATGTTCCTACAGTAGTTTGTATTATTTCTCTTTAACTTCCTTTAGGGAATATTCTTCCAAAAGGGGACGCACTTACAAAAAGAAATATACTCATAAAAAGGTTAAGTTTAAACAAAGGTTTCCTTGCCAAAAGGTTTCAAAGAATTTTTCCCACAAAACTTAATTGGAATGAACGAGTAATGCATTGTAATGCGAGTGCGAATGCCCGTTTTTTTTATTGTTAATTATAATTATAATTTTGCCCTGGGTAACTGCCAGGTAATGACACAACAACTCCATGTTATTTTCGACTGTAATGGCTTTCGAGCCAAATGGCAGCGTCATGAATATTAAGTGCTCATCCCGTCTGACCGCTCGCAATGCATAAAATTGCAATCAATAAATTCGCAACGCGATTAACTCGATAAGCAAACAGAAAGACCGCCGGATGGCTGCATCGCTGGCTGGGTAATGAATTGAGCGAATTAAAAGCAATCAATTTGAGGGGAATGGCCAAGGGATGAGAGGGTTCCACCTCCGCCCTGGCAAGTGAGGTAAGCAGTGCTCGTTCTCTAAATTCATCTCTCCATCCTCGCCAGGCATGTTTTTCTACTCGCTGATGGGGAACGGAAACGGAAACCAATACAAATCCGTATATTGTACCATAACGTGTTACCTGCTTTCGTTCTCTAAGTATATATATATATATGTTATCCAATCCTTTCGATTCCTTCTTTCGATTTTACGCTCTCTCGATGTGTATATATTGCTTCCTCTTGCCTTTTGAAATAAATACTCGTTCCGTTCGTTGGCCAGACACTCTCTTAACTGCTGCTCTTAACCACAAAAAATCGAAATCAAAATCAAAACAATGAACAATGAAGTTGCCATTTTCCATTCCAATTATCCGAACTCCGAATGACCACCAACCACCACGTAACCACGTAACCACCACAACCAACAGCCACCGCCCACAGTTCGAAAACCAGTTCCCGCAGCTCACTGCTCCCATAAACCAACTGCAACTGCAAGGCAGCAACAGTAGCAACCGTAGCACCAGCAGCATCCTGAATAAATAATTAATTAATAAACCGAAACCGAAATGAGAATGTTTGCAACTACAAAATTAGCTAAACTTATTCCCCACTCGATTGGCATGATAACTTCCAGCATTCCAGAATTTTTCTCCATAAATTATATCCAAAAATCTAAAAAAAGAGCACTTTTCCAAATCAAAATGTGAAAAACCAAAGAATGGCACCCCAAAATTGACTAACTTTGCAATACAATTGGCTAATTTCGGATATATATTCCATTTCTAGACGACTTCGACGATTTCTTTCAGTGGGGATAATAGAGCATTAGGTTTAATCAATTAATCAATTAGGCAATAGAGTAATTAGCAACACTAACATACCTTTCGAATGTACGGGCATACCTCAAATGCAAATGCTGAAACACTTTTGAGAATTCTACATGCAGTTTACATACAATATATATATATATAGCGTACTATAATACCACATTAATAACCGACAAACGACGCCGCACAGCCCACTTGGATGCCAGCAAGTAAGTACTTCCGCCAAAGGAGCACACCTAGTATAGTATCCTTAGCCCTTAGCTATTAGCCAAGACATTAGAGTCAGTTTAGAGCTTAAAATCCTTATTTTTTGGCATCATCCACAAAGGCTACAGCGGAGGTCACGGAGTAGAGACTGGCCTCCGTTCGGTCTGCTTTATTTTTGGCCACGTTTATTTCCCATTAGTGGAGACTGGAGTGGCCTGCAACTCGTATTTCGGTGTTAGGCATGTCACTAGACCAATGCCAGCGGAGACAGACGTTTTAAAATGAACATTTTCCAATTTGTTGTCGATTTACGCAGATCATTTCGCTTCAGGAGGAGGAGGATACCACAAAGGATAAGGCCTGAGGCCTGAGGCAGACAACAACCCCAGCAATTAAGCGGAGTACTTATCCACAAATGGCAAGCAATAAATGGGGCAGACAAGTGTAACGATTAACCCCCATTCCCCACCCCCCATATCGAGCTTTTGGCCGCCTGTGGGGATTCCCCACTTCCCACTCCCAATTCCCCATCGTTTCTGTGTGTAGATGATAACCTCAAAACCTTAAATCCAAAAAGGAAAAAACAAAAAAAACATAGTTAAATCTGATAAACCACCGTCTCAGACTCTGTAGGAATTATAGCATTAAGCGAGCCAATTTAGACATTTTATTGTCGTAGAGTGTTTTATGTACTAAACTCGAGCTAACTAGCGCCATAACGTAGAATCTGTTTAAATGAGAAATGCAAATACAAACTCTCTGAGGGGCTAAAAGCGTAACTATGCTTAAAAATACAAGAAAACATAACTTAAACCGTACACTGACACAAGCACAGAGTAACACTAATGCAAAGTATTAAGCTAATGTATATATATTAAGCTCCCCAAAGGTCCCAGCCGTAGAATTAGTATTAAAACCACGACCTCAGTTCGAATCTCACCTCTTCGGGTCACGGGCTTGCACTTCCCTCGGATGTAACTTCAATAACTTTCTGACAATCAGAGGTTCTTGCCTGGAACGAAAAAAAAAAACAAACACAAATAACTAAAGGAAAAACAAAAACTCAACTGATAACAACAAATAGATATTTCTACACTGGATATTTCTATGCATGCCACAAGTGAAACTTCGTTAAACTAAGCAATTAATGTCTATGTAGCGTGTAGTGTAGTGTCCACCTCTGTAGCTGAGCCACGAGCATCTCCCGAGGAACTATGCATCTGGAAACGGATAAAGAAACGGAAACGGAAACGGAATCGGATAGCGATATGGTTACTTACTGAATAAACACGGATAAATGTACACCCTGTCTATGTCTATTAAATCGAAATTAAACTCAACTTTACTGCGGAAAAACGCAAATGGAAGTTTTTCTTTAATTTTATTTTTAATAAGAATTAATTGTTCAGAGGGGTCTTAGAATTCTTTAAATCACTTTAAAGGTGTCAACAAAAATGCAATACAATTTTTTAGGTTACAAAATGTTACATAAAAGTATTGAATACAATTTATTACGGCTCCAAAATACCGTAGACAACAGATCCTGCTGTGGGCTTTTAAATCACTTTAAATAAGGGCGAAAAGTATGCTACAAACAGTATACTTAATAAAATACAATAAGCTTTCATTGGAATTGGGTCAATAAATACTCCATTGCATACTTTTAGAAACCCGTTTTAATTAAATTTAAATCCATATCAATTTCTGTGGCATCCCTATAAAAAAGTGAATCATTTTGTGGCAGCCTTTTGATTGATTTAAAAAAAATCGGTGGCCCTAAATTCTTTATTGCAAGGCTGCAGCAAAGAATGAAATAATTGCTTATTAACAAGTTCCTCCAATGAAATTAGCTTGTTTTATCATATCATAATATTATTTAATTTCAGTAAGTATGTACATAAAGGGTAAGTAACCTTTTTGGCCATTTTATTTATAATTTTTAATTACTTCCACATCTACACTCACCTCCATTACAGACCAAATTAATCCCTCAGACACGTGTGAAAATCCTTAATTATTTTTTTCGTAAATCTGAATTAATTGTTTCTGTGTCAAGGTCGAGCCGGAGACATATGCATCGAGTTGGCAACAATTAATTCCGTCGCTGTCATCGTTTCATTATGCAGGCGGCCCTTCATCCTGCGCTCTCCATTATCCTCCGTTGTCGCATCTGTCCCGTCGCCGCCTGCTATTGTTTGTTTGCAGTTCCCTGGCCATTATGACACCATTTGCCAAGCCAATGTCAAACAAAAGCCGAAAGCGTCCACATCAGCAGATGGGCGATGTTGATGGGGCGGTGACTGGCATTGAGTGGGTAGCTGGGGGGGATGGCCAAACCGCAGACGCAGCCATTTTGTTTGCACTGTCTAATGAGAAAAGTTTGCGGAAAGCATTGACAATGAATGCTCCCGATAAGAGCTCGTGTCTGTGGGTTACGTCCACAGCCACCGACACAGGAAAGGAGGCCTCCTCCTCCATCATCCACATACACATAGTCTCCTTGATCGATTGTTATACACTCGTCTAATGAGCTGCCAGGAAATACGAAAAAATACTGAGCCTGGGCCTGGGTCAACCCTTTTCTGGTTTTCCTCTCTAATTACTTTTGTCTTTTTTTTCTCGGTCAAAGACGAAAAGCCATAGCAAAGCAGGCAGGGACCAGGGACCTTGCTCTGATGAATTGAATCTACCGAACCGCAGACAAATCAAGTGGATGTGGATGTGGATGCCTGAGAATTCAGGGCTCGGGAGGCCTGCGAGGGAATCCGAGCGCGGAGTCAGCTTTTGAGTTTTTCGGGGAATTTAATGGGGAACCCGAGCCCGCAGTCGCCTGAGGCCTCCAACTTGTGTAAAAAAAAAATCCTGAAAAATGCCAACGCTGCTGAAGGCTTGGGGAGATGCCTTGGCATCATACTTGTTCGTCTGAATGGATTTTTCATGCTCGGGCTTCGCATAATTGCAGCCGAGCACAAAGCACAGAGCGCGTCTAATGTGCATTTTCCTCCTGCTCTCGTTTAGCATGCACAGAAAATAATTTTCTAGAGCCTAAAATTTAATTAAGAGAGCAAAATATATATTTTGAAGTACATTTTGGCATATTCATTTTCATATTGTAGCATACATCCATGTCACATTTCCAGTGCAGTCTGTTAAGCCTTCACTTAGGCACAGCTTTGCTTTCGTCATGAAATCACGCATACGCAGCGTTGGACGAGAGGCACATAGCAGCATTTGAAAGGCATCCCGTACAGGCAGGCATTCAGGAAACTTTATGGTGAGGACTTAACCGTGTATTAAGAACTTTTCGACATTGTCAAGTGAAAGTTAGCAAGAAGAAGCGAGAAAGACGCGAAAAACAAAACTGACACTGAGTAAAAAACTAGCACAAGGCAGGCAAAGAGTCCGGGTGAAGTGAGCCACTTGCCGCTAGTCCTGTTTCCATCCATTTGCTCCACAGCGATTTACCCGCAGGCCAGCAATAAAAATAAATAGCCAAAAAACTACACGCATTATCTCTTATCTCGTTTTCGAAATTTGTTTTCGCTTAGGAAGTTGACAAAAAATAAAGAAGAAATCAGGAAATTTACTAAATCCCATTTTGGGTTTAAGAAAAAGAGGGAGTAGGTTAAAGTTTTGCACTTCAAAAATAAAATCCTTATTTATAACACTGATACAAAAATGGTCTTATTTTAAGATTTTTGGTTATCGAATCGTGACCATTTGGTCACAAAAGTAGGAAATTGTTTTACTTGATTCAAGATTTTGTACATTCTATATTGAAGATTTTGTTAATCTTATTTCATACCGCAAAAATCTTTAAAGAAGAAGACATGTAAATGTTTGAATCAAGTGACTCTTCCGCGACTCGCCGGCGACTCTTCCGCGACTCGCCCGCGACTCGCCGGCGACTCTTCCGCGACTCTTCCGCGACTCGCCGGCGACTCTTCCGCGGCTCGCCAGCGACTCTCCCAAGAATCTTCCGCGATTCTCCGGCGAATCTTCCGCGACTCGCCGGCGAGTCGCTGCGAATCTTCTGCGACTCTTCCGAGACTCTCCCGCGAATCTCCCGCGAATCTTCCGCGACTCTTCCGCGACTCGCCGGCGACTCTTCCGCGACTCTCCCAAGAATCTTCCGCGACTCGCCGGCGACTCTTCCGCGACTCTTCCGCGACTCTTCCGCAACTCTCCCAAGAATCTTCCGCGACTCCCCGGCGACTCTCCCAAGAATCTTCCGCGACTCTCCCGCGAATCTTCCGCGACTCGACAGCGTATCTTCCGCGACCCGCCGGCGACTCTTCCGCGACTCTTCCGCGACTCTGCCGCGACTCTTCCGCGACTCTTCCGCAACTCTCCCAAGAATCTTCCGCGACTCGCCGGCGACTCTCCCAAGAATCTTCCGCGACTCGCCGGCGACTCTTCTCGCGACTCTTCCGCGTCTCTAACGCGACTTTCCCGCGACTCTCCCGCGACTCTTTCGCAACTCTTTTTCTAAGCTTATCCAAGCCTTTGTTAACGTGTTTTCGGAATAAAACTGGCTTTACATTTTATTTTTGAAATCAATCCAAGGAATAAAATTGATCAAATATTATTTCTCTTTCAAATTAATAATTTTTTTTTATCATTAGCCATTACCTAAATGCATTCACCGTGGACAAACAATACTTATCCTATTCAGCCCTTGATTGGGTTTTTTCCATTTGCATAAAACACTTCCATTGAGACTTCGTCTTGCGCCAACCCCTTGCCACTTTTTTCTTTGGGAAATTGTACAATTATGAATCCTAAAGCAATCCTCGATGGATTTGCTGCTGCTGCTGGTCGCCTTGCCAATCAGCTGAAAGCAAACAGCCAACACTGAATAATGCATTATCCTTACCCTCCTTGGAATATCCACAGCCACATCCCTCCAGGACGGGGCCATTTGTCCAGCAGCCGCTGCAGGCCACTGATATCGAAAAGCAATTTCCGTTATGGTTGCCACGGCTCCATAATCCCAGCAGCGGATGCAAGCAAATGAGGAACTAGAGCGGGAGCGGGAGCGGGAGCAAGACGTTGCCGGGACGACGGCGACAACAAGTAGTCCTGGCAACTGACGTCAGTCAAATAGAAACAGAGTGAGAACTAAAAGCTTCAAACGCATCCCAGTCTGCGAATAACGAATATCAAAGTAAGGTCACGATGTTCTGGGGACTCAGCTCGGCGTTGGATTTGTACGATGAGTATCTGAAGGCCTTCAAGATCAAGGATGAGCCGCTGGCCAAGGAGGACGAAGAAGGTGCCGGCGGAGACGGCTTAAGTAGCCTTAACATCCTCATTTGCGGTGGAGCCGATCCCCGTCATGTGATCAAGACTCTGGCCAAGAGATACACCCATGGTATCCAGCCCAAGCTCAACATATACGTGCTGGATGGCTGTGCCGAGATCATAGCCCGGAATATGCTGCTACTGGGCGTGTCCCTAGAGGACCCGGAGTCCTTTAGCCTGGTGTCCAAGGCACATCTGTTCATGGACCTGTACGGGAATGCGGTGATCCGTCCCAGTTCCCATCACTACATGGCCGCCAAGGGACGCACGCTGCTCCAGATGGTCACCGACGAGGACAAGCTGCAGAGCCTGGCTCCCATGTTGAATATCGAGGGCCTCAAGTACAAGGAGCGCGATGGCCTGGAGATGGCCTTCAGCTTCTGGCAGCCGCAGCCGTGGCACGTGTACGACGTGACCACCTACTGGGAGCAGAGATCCAGGGCTCTGCTGGGCACCCGTTACGACCACCGGAACGGGGCCTTCGACTGGGACTTGAGCATGACCCTCAAGTCTCGCGGTGGCGAGCAGATCTGCTCCCAGGAGTACCGCTACTGGCGGGAGTGTGGCGTGGCCTTCGTCTTCCCGGAGTACGAGCAGTGCAAGCCCAACAAGACGCTGGCTGCCGGATTGGTGCGCAATGGGCGCACCTTCCTGCACCGTGGCTATGTGGGCGACATCCAGACAGGACCCTTCTGTGGCTTTGGGCTGCGCAGCTCCGAGGAGCGCATGCATCACTCGGTGCACGGGGACAACGACTACCGCGCCACCGACGTAACCGAGCGCAATCTCATGGAACTCTTCCACGAGCTGCAGACTCAGACGGCCTACGAGCACGATCCCACGCGTTCCCGCCGCTACGGATCCGTTCAGCTGCTAATGACTCCCTTGCTCAATCACCAGGAGGTGGATGCCGAGGGGCAGGCCAGCTACGACCGTCCCTGGATCCAGATGCCGGGGGTAACAGTGCACTATGTGTCGCCCCTGGAGATGCCGCAGCTGACCCAGGGCTCGGCTCGCTGGCAGAACATGTTCGACATCGTCTACATGGCCTACAACTACAATTCGTTCATGAGCGAGGAGTTCTTCCAAGTCCTACGCTCGCAGGCTCTCTTCGTGCTGGAAACCAAGGTGCTGACCGTGGAGCGCAGGGAGCAGGTGCAGGAGTACGAGAAGATGGCCAAGGAACGGATGAGGCAGGCTGGACTGAAGGCGGTCATCAACTACCAGGCCATTAATGCCAAGAACATGCTGCTCAAGTACAAAAAGACTGACAAGGAGGAAGCTGAAGATGAACCGGAACCGGAAGATGGGGCTGACGCTGAGCCAGAAGATGAGGCTTGGATTGAGCAGGAAGTAGAGGGTCTTACGCTTGAAGATATTATGGCAGACATTGAGCCAGAAACGGAAAACGATCCTGAGAAGACTCTACAAGCAGAGCCTTCGATTGAGCACGAGGTAGAGGCTCTTACGCTTGAAGAGATTACAGATCAAGTGGATGAGGTTTCTACTGAGAATAAGAAAGAGCCGCTCCCATGAATCTTCTCATTAAAACCCGAAATAAACAACAGATTTAAGCAATAATAACGTGTAACTTTAATTGTTTCTCTGCTTTTTCTTTTGCTTTCCCGTCGCCCAGGTGTCCAGCTGGAACTCCATGCCCTCCCGACGCTCTCTAAGCTTTTTGGGAGTCTCAAAGCCTGAGGCCTTCCGGCGATCGTCCACGTAGTCCAGCAGGTGATCGACCCGTATGTTGAGCTTCCTGGCCTGCGTTCCCATCGACCAGCGGTCTCTTTCCTTGCGCTGCTGAAAGTCCGAGCCCTCGACCACCTTCCGCCGCGGCACATGCTTCAGTGCCGTATCCCAGTCGCCGGTCTTTTTCAGGTCCAGCATAATGTTGATCATCTGGTTGAGGGTGAGGGACTTGCCCGATCCGGAGCCCCATTGCAGGTAGCGATCCAGGGGCAATCTAGCCATGCGCAGACCCATCCGCTTGGCCTTGGCCAGCGACAGGGGCTCGTTGTTCATCGTGTCCACCATGGCGCCCACGATATAGATGTCATCGGGATTGTACGTGACCAGATCCTCGCGGCAGTGGGGCGTTAGGTAGACCAGATTCTGCTTGGGAAACAGCTCCGTGAAGCACTGGGTGTGCACGTTCATCGGGAACTCCGGGTTGAGCATGGTGGGGATGAATCGCTTGAGGCCCTGCATGCACGAGCCTTCCAGCTGGGCGTTGCAGAAGTGCAGGTCGAAGGGGTCGTCGTTGAGACGGTTCTCCGCGAAGCAAAGCATCAGCTGCTTGGCGGCGTAGGTCGCCTCGCGGCGATTCATGTGGCTGTCGTAGGAGCAGTCCATCACGATCTTCGGAGCGAACTGCATGGCCCGGGTCAGCCGGTTGTTCTGCCAGTGGTTGATCGTCGAGTCGTATATCCGCAGGAACATGGACGTGTGGCCCAGGCCGTAGATGATGTGGTCATTCTCCTCGCGCTCCTTCCGCATCTCCGCCACCCGCTTCTCGGTGTCCTCTGCCCGCTGGACCTTCTTGCGCTGCTCCGACTCCTTCTTCATCTCAATCTGCCACAGGTACGCGAAGTACTTGATGCGCGCCGACTTTGTGGGCAGGGTCAGCACGTGCTCCCAGTGGTGGTCCTGCAAGAAGCTCAGTGCCGGCACCCGCCGTCCCTCCTGGTGCGCAATGTCCACCTCCAGCTGCAGCACCTTCAGCCGCTTCTCCCGATCCTCCTTTGTCTCTGCTATAGTCTCACTGGTCGCCGCTGGTGCGACCTGGGCAAACGGATTAACGAACTTCTTCGTGGTCTCCTCCGAGCCGGCATACGATTTATCTCCGCTGGCGGCTTCCGACACATGTCGCACTGGTGGGGCGGCAGCTCGAAGCAGTTGGCTGCCCAATCGCCACCGTGCAAGGTTTTTCAGCATTTTCTGGGTCGTTTTATGGCAGTAATTGTGTAAGTTAGGTCGTTGTAAAAATTAAATAACAAAGGGTGCAGGGTTGTCGCCTCTTTTTGGTATGTTCGCGTGCCAGAAATCAAAATCAGCTGGCTACTTTTCCGAAGACAGTCTGGCAGCACAAAATCATGTTCGATTAGCCAGATCTGGCTAGGAAATAGCTGATTCCCTTACGTCGTCAAACGTTTCGTTTTCGTTCACTTACGTGGTTTAATTACGTCGTGTTCATTTGGTGTGAGCAGCTGTGGTGGAGGAGAAAATCCTCAAATCTATGCTGTTTTTTTCTTATCGTTCACTTACGTCGTAAATCTTCTCGTTTTTGTTCACTTACGTGGTTTGATTACGTTCTTGTTTGTTTAGTGTGACCAGTCGCCGTGGATGAGAAAATCCTCCCCTTTTCTGACGAATTTCAGCGAAAAAAAAAAGAACTATTTACGGGCACACCTTCGGCTTTGCCGACACAAAATTGCGCTTGAAAAAAAAAACGTGTAAAACATTTAATTTACTCACTGGATTACGCGACCGGCGACAAAAACACAGACAGCAATGGCTTTGGTTTGCGCACGTAAGTACAGAGAGTGCCCCGCTATAGTGGTTTAAGTCATGCGAAGCATACTTTCGTTGCAGTTTCAAACGAAGTGCCCGAGACACCCGTGGTGTCCCCGTACTCGGGCGCCGTCTTCGAGAAGCGGGTGATTGAGAAGTATCTGCTGGAGAATGGCTGCGATCCGATAAGCGGCAAGGAGCTGAAGATGGAGGAGCTGATCGAGATCAAGACGCCGGCGGTGGTGAAGCCGAAGCCGCCGAGCGCCACCAGCATACCGGCTACGCTGAAGACGATGCAGGATGAGTGGGACGCCTTGATGATTACCTCGTTCACACAGCGCCAGCAGCTGCAGACGACGCGCCAGGAGCTGTCGCACGCTCTGTACCAGCACGATGCCGCCTGCCGTGTGATTGCGCGACTGAACAAGGAGGTGGCCGCCGCCCGCGAGGCTCTGGCCACGCTCAAGCCTCAGGCGGGCATTGTCAGCGCTCCGACGGCGATTCCACAGCCGGCCCTGGCTGCCGAGGCTGGAGGGGCCGCTGCCCATCCCATGGAGCAGGCGGGCATGAGCGCCGAGGTCATACAGAAGCTGCAGGACAAGGCGACGGTGCTGACGCAGGAGCGCAAGAAGCGCGGACGCACCGTGCCCGAGGATCTGGTCACGCCCGATCAGGTGAAGAGCTTCCTCACCGTCGCCTCGCATCCCGGCCTGCACTCGGCCTCGGTGCCCGGCATTCTGGCCCTGGACATCAATAGCGCCGATCACAGCAAGATCCTGACCGGTGGCAACGACAAGAACGCCACCGTCTTCAACAAGGACACCGAGCAGGTGGTGGCCATCCTGAAGGGCCACACCAAGAAGATCACCAAAGTCATCTACCATCCGAACGAGGATACAGTCATCACGGGATCGCCGGACATGAACATCCGCATCTGGCACGTGCCCACCTCGCAGACCCAGCTGCTCCTGCGCTGCCACGAGGGGCCGGTTACGGGTCTCTCCCTGCATCCCACTGGCGACTACTTGCTCTCCACCTCGTCGGACAAGCACTGGGCCTTCTCGGACATACGCACGGGCCGCCTGCTCACCAAGGTTATTGACACGGCCGAGGTGGGTCTCACGACAGCACAATTCCATCCCGATGGCCTGATCTTTGGCACGGGCACCGTGGACTCGCAGGTCAAGATCTGGGACTTGAAGGAGCAGAGCAACGTGGCCAACTTCCCTGGTCACACAGGCCCCATTTCGGCCATCTCTTTCTCGGAGAACGGTTACTACCTGGCCACCGCCGCCGATGATGCCTGCGTGAAGCTGTGGGATTTGCGGAAGCTGAAGAACTTCAAGACCATCCAGCTGGACGATGGGTATGAGGTGAAGGATCTGTGCTTTGATCAGAGCGGCACTTACCTGGCGATTGCCGGCACCGATGTGAGGTGAGTTGAGTTTAATAATCTCTGATTAGTTTAAGGTTTATTGAGATTAGTTTCTTGGGTAAAATGTTGGTTAGACCCTGTTCTTCTTCCGCTGCTCCACCTGCAGCTGATGATGCTTCTTGAAGTGGGCCATCCAGTTGTGCAGGCGGTTCTGTTTGACCAACGCCCGACGCGACATTTCCTTCTCGGCAGCCATGCGGCGACGCACCTGAGCCTCCACACTGCGCAGCTCGTTGGGTTCTATGTGATCCAGCTTGGCCAAAAGGTCCTGGGATCGGGGATTCGCTTAAACTTTACCAAGAGAAAACCTTAAAGATTAAGCTTACCAGAACATGGGCTTGGATCTTCTCCACCTTGGCCAGCGTCGTGTCCTGTTCGTCTTCGTATGTAGACTTGGGTGGCGGTGGGGGAGCCTGCATATCCTCCAGAGTGCGCCACTGCTTGGATGATTTCTTGGCCACTGGCTTGGGCGGCGGCTCTGCCACCTGCTTCTTCTGTTCCGGCTGGACTTTGTTTTGAATCTGCTTCAAGATCACGGGAACAATGCTATTTAGCTTGATGTTTAGCTTGCTGTGAGGCATTAATACGTTTTTTAATACAAATTTAAAGACCAAAGGTATCTCCACTCACTCCTTGCAGTAGTTGTGCTCGTAGTCATCCAGTAATCCCTTGGCTCGCTCCTGCAGAGCAGCCACACGTCGCTGCAGGAAGGCCGGATCCTTCAAGAACACATTGGCCTTCACCTGTCGCTCGTACGTCTTCTGGGACTTGTCGTGAAGGATGCCCACAATGTGGTTGAGGATGGCCAGATGTGTGAAGCGCCTGTTGTAGTTGGAGACCTTCAAGCGGTTCCGCTCGTACCCACGTATCCAGATCTCTGCGTTCAGGTGGTTCCGTTTGGCCAGATACGGGCGCACCACCTTCTCCATGTAGGTCTGCACCTGGCGCACCTGCTCCAGTCCCGCCGGATGTCGCTCAGTTATCTCCATGTTCACTATTTCAGGCGGCATTACGAGTCCATGGCTGTCGCCTTCCTCTTCCGCCTGCTCCTCCTCCACGGTGTCGTCAAAGTAACTGATTAGCTTGAGCAAATACTGAAAGCGACCGTAGACCTCCTGCACTTCCATGAGGACTCGCTGGTGTTCCAGCTTCACCTCGTTGAGCTCCTCGGCCACCTTGCTCTCCTTCAGGGCCTTGAGTTTCTCTTGGGCCACCAGCATTTTCTTGAACTCCTCTGCCTCCATCTTTTTGAGTGAATCCTCCGCAAACTTGTGGAACTCTTCGGCCTTCTCGTACAGGTTGTCCTGGGCCTCCTTCTCTCGCTTGCGGTCCAGGAACAGTTCTTGAGTGGCAAAGTACATGAAGCGGTTGCGCGTGATCTCTCGCAGGAGAAGAATGTCCCTAGAAAGTGAGGAAATTTGAAAATTTGCAAAGGCAAGAGCTTCTCTTACGTTTTCATGCGAAACTTTCGGGCCAAACGCTGCAGACTGGCATCTTTGATGTAGTCGGGATCGATGGTGGTCACCACACAAGGAGCCCGAGGATTGGCAATTTCACCGCGCTAAGAAAAAAGGTTTAATCTTGAAAGTAAAGCTTCGACATCACATTTTCCTACCGCATTAAAGTCTTCAATGGTTAAATTGATGGGCTTTGGTGGCTCTGGCTCCACATGGGTCTTGGGCCTCACGAAATCTGGCAAGGCACGAAATTAATGCAGATACAGATGCTGATCTCAATTAAAAGCTTACTTTCATATTCGCGATAAACTTTGCGCTTGAATTTTCGCATTTTCCACTAGGATTTCTCTGCAAATATTGTTTACACTGTTGCTAGGCCAATATTAATGGTTCCTTCCTTATATTTTCAGGGTCTACCTGTGCAAGCAGTGGCAGGATTTGAAGGTATTCAACGACCACACAGCCCTGGCAACGGGCGTTCGTTTCGGCAAGCACGCGCAATATCTCGCCTCAACCAGCATGGACCGCACCCTGAAGCTATATGCCATCGAATAGGCGCTTGCAGAGGAGTCCACACACTTAGTATATAAGTCAACAATCTAATTTTCTATACCCCATACATTTGTCTTAATTATTGTGAACAAATCTTGCAGAATAATAAACACCTGACCTTCGCTATCCTTAAAGCTAATCAAATATTAAGTTCACCCAAGGAAAAGTGAAGAATTTTTACTCTGACAAAGTTTTGAGAATATATTAGAGGAGTTTCTCACATTAAAACCAATTCTTATAAAGATTTTCAAGTTAAATGCTGGAAGTTTAGAGCTAAATTTGTAAAAAGATCCGATTAGACACTTTGAGGAAGTTATAGATTATTTAAATTAATGTTTTTTTAACATATTTAATTCATTTTTAATGCATACACTTATAAACATATTCAGTTCGCGAGCTGCTGTCTTCGGAGCTTTATCTTTATGAGGCCGATATCTGCTTCAGCGGCCGCTCCAAATACGAGGCCAGCGACATGGCCTTTTGCTTGAGCAGGCCCAGGCCCACAGTCTGCTTGGCATACAGGCACAGCAGCACACTGGCCACCTGTAACGAAAAAGAGTAATTATTAAATTCCCTGGAAGCCAGGACTACTCACCTGTGTGATGGCCACATGCCCGTTCTCGCAATCAATCAGCACAAAGGTGAGGCGATCTTCGCGGAAGGCATTCCTCCCGTGCTTCTCGTAGGCCGCCCAAATGTTGCTGGCTATGGCGGCCGTAATCCTGGCATCCTTGTCGCCATATCCGGAGTATGCCAGGAGTGCGCCCTCCTGGCTGAGCAGGCTGCGGAAAACTCTTAGTTGTAGGAATATCACAGAAAAGTAGTATAGCTTACAGTGTATTCTCCACGCCCCCGGTGTTGGCCTGGCTGAGGACCTGCGTCAATGCTTTGGGTTTCAGCATTTTTTATGTTTTTTTTTTTAATGTTGAAGAAAGGAAAACAACAAAACAATTACGCATTCACACTGAACTCCGAATGGCACAGCTGATAAGGTGAACGCGTGGCAGAGTGAATGGCACTTCGATGGCGGCAAATGTAGTCATTTAAAATTAAAAGATGCATGTGGTTACTTTGGTTTAAATTAGAATTAGTTGTTTAATTTAAAGTTAGGCATTAAATATTTAAATCAGGCTTAAAAGCTCAGCTATTTTAATAAAGCTTTGTTAATTTCAGTACACAACACAAATTGTTTCGGGTTTTAAAACAGATCCCTGCAAAATGCCACGAATAAATTACATTGTTTTTAAATATCCTTTTCCATTCCATTAAAACTTTTTTATATTTTTTAACACCTTTATTCTTTTTTAAAATTTGATTACCTTTCCAGTTCCAGCGAAATTTACTCTTTTTCTGACAGCTCCAGTTCCAGAGCAACCTCCATATCCTCACAATCGATTCGACTGGTTCTAAAGCATTCGACTGGTCCTGCGATTCATCCATTCTCTGATGAAACTGTTTCATCTGAGAATGGATGAATCGCAGGACCAGTCGAATGCTTCAGAAGGTGAATCGCCCAACCAGTCGAATGCATCAGGAGCTGAAGCAACATCGCCCTCGAATGTTAGATCGGTGTCCGTTGAAGTGGCCCGGCTGCTGGCCGGTATAGATTCCCGTAAGTTGTAAGATCGCAAGAGTTTAGCTCGGAAAGTCCACAAATTCTTATTTCAGTCAATCGTTATTGCGATGCAGCCATATGCTGCCCAGATTGCCAACGACATTTTACCCACTACGTCTACGCCGACACCCGTGGAAGTAATAGACTTGTCCAATTCTTCGCCTCCAAAACGCGTATGTCCCAAACTTGACCAGTCCCAGAAGGAGGACTCCTAGAAGTGCCATGTGTGTCTGGACAGCGTTCGCATGCGTGAGCCGGTGTCGGCCAAATGCGATCATCTCTTTTGCAAGGGCTGCCTCATTGCTGCCGTCAGTAGTGTTCACAAGTGCCCGTTAACACAGCGTCAATTTAATCGTATTTACTTGTGAGGCTAGATCCAAGAGCTGTGTATGTGCGTGAGATTTCTGCGAGCTCCGTATAGCTATGTATTTATAAATCCACTTAATTAAAATATAACATACCTTTGCATTAATTTATATAAAAAAAGGGAAAGAAGTTCCGATCTTGTGATTTCCAAGTGAATATATTTTAATTTTCTTTATAAACCTTTTCTCCAAATAAACCAGGACAAAATAATGTAGGCCCCTCAAAGTCATGTTTTTGTTTATCTGACTGACAACTCCTGACTAAAGTAAGATGAAAGCAAACATGATTTTTAGCGACTAAGTTACTCCGAAACGACAATTTACCTCTTTGACAAAAGTCAACCTGACATTGAAAAATCGGCCCATAATAATGTAAATATGAATATAATGACCATGTTAATAAGGAGAAATGTATTAAAGCATTTTCTATAAGTTGAAAAAAAAAAGCTAACTTCGGTAAACCGAAGCTTGTATACCCTTGCAGTCTGCAATTGGATCATTGAAATTCGATCCATTTTAGTAATTAAGAACATTTTTTACATTTTACATGTAGAATGTTACATTTTCATATAAATTGGCCGATCGCTTCTATGGCAGCAATATGATATAGTAGTCCGATCTTAATGAAATTAAAACCGTAATTCTAGAATTGTAAAAAACAGCTCTATATCGAAATTTAAAGAAATACGTTTAAAAACAGGGAAGTTAAACATTTTTTTACATTTATTTCGCTATCATTCCTATGGCAGCTATAGGATATAGTAGTCCGATTTCGGCCGTTCCGACATACATATATACTGCGTGCTAAAAAATAAGACTATGCTGAAAATTTCAGCTCGATAGCTCAAAAACTGAGAGACTAGTTTGCGTATATACTGACAGACAGACGGACATGGCTAGATCGACTCGGCTGGTGATGCTGATCAAGAATAAATATACTTTCTGGGGTCGGAGATGCCTTCTTCACTGCGTTGCAAATATCATGGCAAAATTAGACTACCCTCTGCAAGGGTATAAAAAGGATAAATGTTTTAAAGCATTTTCTTTAAGTTCAAATAAAAATAAAAAAAAAAAATGTTGATTTTGTAAACTTTATTTTGTTGATTTTACCGAAGCTTTTAGAAAGTAACCTTCATTTTATACTACTTCTATATGAGATTAACCGAAATTTCCATGAACTATAAGTTTTCTAGATATTCTTTTCTTTTAATGACTCAACTACCTTAATATCTCAAGATACGTACATATAACCTATACCATGTATACTTTGATTTTATTTATTGCTGCCGCAACATTTGCTAAAATGGCAATAAAATTATCTTTGCTTCAACCATAACTTCCGGCTCATCGAGAATTTGTAGGCGTACGCGGTGACGTCATTGCTGAAAACCAGGTCACGGAGCCATCTACTACGCAGCAAAAACTGCAATCTGCCCCCTCCCTCACTCCCATGTCGCCGTCGTGATGCATCAACGCGCTCCGCAGGGTCAGAGCAACAGTCTTTGCCGGATTTCAACCACCGGATTCGAGAACGCTTCATTGCCCCGAATACCTGTACTTTGGCCTTTGGTGCTGGCTACGACGCAGTTAGCCGAAAATCATGGCTACTGGCATACTGGCAGGGTGCATTTGGGACTGCAAATTGCGCATGACTCAGCACAGAGCCTTTGCCTTTCGCCTTTCCCATCCCTTTCGCATCGAGGACTTCCAAGCCATGAAAAACTAGGTCATTGACAACTACGCCGCGGACGAATGTGCGATGTGTGCCAGGATGCGAATGGCACGAAACAATAGACGAGGGCGATGGCAATGATGGTGTCGCATTAAAAATTTATTTATTAACTTAGATTCAACCAAATGTAGTCTTGGGTAATAATATAATCCGAGCAAACCGACGTTCGCCGCGTGGGCTGGCAGTACCGTACGCACTGCATTGGTACTTGATGATATCGCAATAATGATGGAGAGTCTTATGTTAATTAAATATTACTACCGCTAAGTATTATGTACACTTTGACAAAAATACATCGGGGGGTTGGCGTTGGGGCCCCGCCTCTATATATGACATTGTTTGGTGTAGCCTTCAATATGGGTTCTTAGTTCGTGGGGTGTTTGGAGCAAGAGAAGGGTTTTATATGGCCAGTGAGTTAGGGGGCCTTGGGTTGGTATTGAGATACTGGAGGGTGTTACAGCGGGTGTGGGTTTGGGTTGCTTGGGGGTGTGTGGGGTGCGCTGGCTGATCTTTAAGTTGAAGTTTAGAATACATACGCATGGCCTGTCTCTGGCTGTTGTTGTTGTTCCGCTAGCTAAACTTAATTACAATCTTATTTACATGCTAAACATGTGTCCTTTCGCCTATCCATCCATCCGAGTCTACGAAATATCAAAATATGTATGTGTACAACTATAAATGTCCTTCGTATTCGATCACAGCGCGCGCTCTCAATGTGAAACAAAACTTTTTAAAACAATAGTAACGTAAAGTTCTGCAACTCAAAACAGATTCATGGCGGGGAGAGACGAGGCTCTCTCCGCCCTCTCTCTCTCTCACTCTCTCCACGTCTTCGCTTTTTTTTATTTTCGATGGAACAGGAACGGGGGGGGCCTATTGCGTTGTGGAGCGGGCGCGTTTCGGATTCGAGTACAGCGAAAATAGCATGGACGGATCCGGCTGGTTCTTGTCCATCAGCTTCCTTTGCTGGGGCGGCAGGCGCTCCGCGAAACGTTTCGGTATCCCGGCTCCGAGCAACGTCTTCCGATCGTACAAGTCCAGATTGTCGTTGTAGTAGGTGATGGCATCCCAGCACATCTCGCTCAGCTTGGGCACCGTCATCCACATCTTGTACAGGTCCTTGCGACGGCGCATCTCCTTGTCGTTATACTCGATGCCGCCGAACACGTACATGCACCCATTATCCGAGTGGGCCGCCGAATGGAAGTAGAGGGGGCGCGGCAGGGTGGCTGTCTCGATGCGGAACCATTGCTTGGTGCGCAGATTCAGCTTCCAGATGTCCGAGAAATACGTGGAGAAGTCACCCTGCAAAGGCAAAGTGATGGGCTAATCTTAACAGCTGTTCAATGCGCCAAAAAAGAGCTCTCTCTTAAATTTTCTTTTATCTCAACTCACCTGTAGACCGCCTGTGATGAAGGCTTCGATATCTCCATTCGAGGACTGATGCTGCACACAGGAGAAGCACTTGCGCGGACGCGGATAGCCTCTGTTGCCATCATCCATGTCGGCCGTGCGACGGTCGGGATAGGTGTCAAAGTAATCCCAGCAGTTCGCCTCCAGGTTATAGGCCGGAATGCGCTGCAGATCGTACACGGAGTGCGATGTTCCACCGCCCAGCACGAAGATGTGCTTGCCATCGTAGACGACCTCGTGGCGATAGCGTCCCTCCGGATCATCGCGCATCTCGGGGCGACTAATGTACACATTCTCCCACTTCCGGGTCTGCAAGTCCAAGCGATACACATCACAGGTGTAGTCGAAGCCCGTCGTACCGCCAATCGTGTACAGGAAGTGCTTGTGGATCACTATACCCGGTCCGTACTGAGCCGTGGGCAGATCGCCGGTGACCTTAAGCCGCTCCACTCCAGGTGTTGCGCCAGTGCTGGCCGTGCGATAAACGTAGCAGTCGTTGGAGCAGGATTCTCCAAAGGGATAGCCAGTGCCGCCATGAGACTGAAAAGGGGGATGAGATGAATTAATAATTGAAATTAAATGAGCTTATTAAATATTTAGTTTATCGATTTAGGGCTTAAAGATGGGTAGAATGAGAAAGGGGTTGTTATACCCTTGCAGAGGGTATTATACTTGTAATTTTGACCAGATGTTTGCAACGCAGTGAAGGAGGCATCTCCGACCCCATAAAGTATATATATTTATCACCAGCCGAGTCGATCTAGCCATGTCCGTCTGTCTGTCCGTCTGTCGGTTTCTACGCGAACTAGTCTCAGTTTTTGAGCTATCGGGCTGAAATTTTCAGCATAGTCTTATTTCTTTAGCACGCAGTATATATGTCGGAACGACCAAAATCGAATTACTATATCCTATAGCTGTCATAGGAATGATGGCGAAATTAATGTAAAAAATTGTTTAACTTCTCTGTTTTTCAACGTATTTCTATAAATTTTGAGATATAGCAGTTTTTTATGCTTCTAGAATTACGGTTTTAATTTCATTAAGATCGGACCACTATATCATATAGCTGCCATAGAAGCGATGGGTTGATTTATATGAAAAGGTAAAATTCTACATGTAAAATGTAAAATTCTACATGTAAAATGTAAAATTTACAAAATTCAATATTTTTTCAACATTACTAAAATGGTATGATTTTCAATGATCCAATTCCAGACTGCAAGGGTATACCAACTTCGGTTTACCGAAGTTAGCTTTATTTCTCGTTATTTTGAAGTTTAACCTTATTAGAAAAGATCAAATAGAGATATCAGGAGATAATGGTATTAATAATATTATTAGAAAATCCCCTAGACTTTTCAAATAATTTCCGACACGCATATAATGCACACACATGCATATGTAGAGAGTTAAGCGGGTGGCATCCACGCCCCTGACATTGCATTCAATTAGCAGATACTTGAACAGCAGCTTATCAACGCCATGAAGGCGGAGGAGGTGGGGGAGGAGGAGTACAAAGAGAAAGAGGAGGAGAAGAGCGTAGAAAGAGAATCGGCAGCAGAACAGAGGCTGAGGCTGAGCTGCAGGCCAGATAAGCGGAAACATGTGTCTCCAGTGTGTTTTATGTGTGTGTGTGTATGTGTCGGGGCATGATTCGTCATCAAATTATAGCTAATTGTGGAATGCATTGGGGGAAACCAAGGGAAACCAGCATAAAATGCCAACAGCTCCCGTTTGGTGTTGCTTTCAGTTTTCAGTTTTCCTCAATTTTTCCCCCAGTTCGCCACCTCTGCCCCGCCAGAGCTTCCTACCAGAAAAAGCGCGCGCACTCAGCTGGCTGGCTCGCTGGCTGTTTGGATAAAAAATG
Organism: Drosophila asahinai; assembly: GCA_008042795.1. NCBI lineage: Eukaryota > Metazoa > Arthropoda > Insecta > Diptera > Drosophilidae > Drosophila > Drosophila asahinai. The sequence goes on along the minus strand of VNJZ01005032.1, from coordinate 52,680 downwards.
GTAAATACAATGTTTTGAGTTTTCCAGCACGAGCGAGCGAGGCGGGGGAAAGCTGGAAAACAAGTTGTTGCATGCGGCAGCAGCATAAACAACAACTGCGTAGTAACGAAAAGTGGAAAACAAAACACGACGGCCCAAAAGAGGGTTGCCTGGCATGCGCAGAGTCGGATGGGAGGCCAGGGGGGAGTATACTGGGACTGCCAGTGGGCAAAGAGTGAGAGGCAAATAATGGCAATGGCCATGGGCAGCTGTTTGGGTTGACATTTCGGGTGTTTAGAATGCATAAACAAAAAGGCAGAGCCAGAGCCAGAGGCAGAGGCGGCGGTGCGGAGGTGCTGGGCACCCCGAGCTGGGCGTGGCATTGGCCCTGGCAATTCTTCGATTCTCAGTGCCCAGAATAACCCTCTTTCTCTTGCTCTCTCTCGAAATTGCTCTCTCTTTGTACACATCTCTCTCTAGAGCGCGAGAGTGGATCTGCCTGATCAGCTGTGGCTGTGTGATTTCTCCTCCGCTCATTTCACCACCAATTCAATTGTTTTTTTCTCAACTTTTCGAGCGCAAACAAGTTTTCATTTGCAATTGATGGTTTTCGCTTTCCTACACAAAAACAAAAGCAAATGCATCACTTGAAGAGCTGATATTATGAAATAAATACATATCTACTCTACCCATAAATTAGGGTGTGCCATAGCTTATTGTAATCAAAAAACCAAAAGGATTTTAGCGTTTGAAATTAAAAAAATAAAAATTGTTGTTATTTTTAAGAGTTAAGAATTAAAAGATATTGATATAGATATAGATTTGATATAGATATAGATTTTTCCGGGTTTGAATAATTGTTTTCACGAAAATATTCACGAATGTTCACTATTTTCGCAACTATCAGCGCTAAATGTATACGTAGTGACTTTTTTAAAACCTATAGAACCTGCGCTTCCTATTTCTTCATTTAATTATAAATCAGGAAATTCAAAATCTCGCTACCTATTCTTCAGGATTTTATAATTAAACCATTTCCTTAATTTAATTACCATAAAAAATCTTAATCAAAATAATACCGATCTTAACCCAGATTTGTTTCTTCCAGTGCAACCCAAACACAGCCACACGCACACAGAGAGATGCTTCGAGAGAGAGACAATCACACTCGCTCATCTATTTTCGTCTGCTTAACCGCCCCTCCTGCCCCTGCCCCTGCCCCCTGCCCTTCCTGCACATTTTCCACCGCCCCGCCTCCCCATTTAGATAGTCCCCGCGATAGATACTCACAATCAACACGTTATTGTGAATGGTCAACGCATTGGAGGCCAGCTCGACGGGCATATTGCTGGCATTATCCGCATTCAGCTCCAGCTTCCAGGTGCGGGTGGCAAAGTTGAAGCTCCACAGCTCCTGGAACAGCAGGCAATGGCCGCGCCGGGAGGCCAGGAGGGCGCTGCGCGGATTGTAGCCGCCGAGCGAGTACAGGTGCGAGTTGGAGGCGATGATGCGATGGCCACTGCGCTCCAGCGGGAAGCCGCCCTTGCAGTGCTTCTTGTACTGGCACTTGACCAGACGCAGCGGCTGGAAGGCGTAGGGACGCAACTGCTGCTGCTGATCCATCGGCTCGTTCGGCGACTGGTAGGCCTTCAGCACGCTCTTCGAACTGTCCTTGTCCTCCTCCAGCTCATCGCTGGAGCTGTTCATGTCGTCCGAGTACATTTCCTCGAATTCCGAGCCCGAATCGGTGTCGCCATAGTCCACATCAACATCGTCGTCATCCTCCTCCTCCTCCTCCTCGTCCAAATCACTGGCCGCATCCATGGGCTCGCCAGCACCCTGAAAGGCTTGCAGGGCCTGCATGGCAATGAAATCCGCTGCCTGACGCTCGTCCAGATTTCCGGGCTGCAGCTCGGGTAGAAACGGCTGCTGCTGCTGCTGCTGCTCCTCCGGCGCCTGCTGATCCATTCCCTCCTCCGGCAAATCCTGCTCCATGATCACTTCGTTGTTATTATTATTATTGTTGTTGTTAAGCGGAGGCTGGTCCAGCTGGTCAGAGGATGGACGCGGACGCGGACGTGGAAGCGGTAGGCGGAGAAGTGCCTGCAGCAGATCGGCCACAAACAATAGAAACGTCCAAGTGTGACGCAGTTGGTTAAACACGATGCACTTGAGCTTGGCTGGTTTTAGTATGTTCATAACACGCTCGGTGAGATTGAAATGAGGTAACAAGTAACGAACAATTTTGGACTCAATTCTCTCCTGTCTCCCGTTTTTTTGTTGTTTTGGATTTTGTTCGACTTGCTTTGCCAAAGGACCGAAAATTTTGTCAAAATATGTGATATTTTTCTACTATTTCGCTTTTGTCAACGGGAGAGGGGGAAAACACGACCTCGCACAGCTGGCTGGCTATACTTCTGTCGCTGTTGTTTTTGTTGTTATGGTGGATTTTTTTGCTGTTGTTGTTTTCCTTGTTGTTGCTGCTGTCATTTTGACTCTCGCTCACTCATACATGCACGCACGCACATGTGTTGTTACGTGGTGTGTGAAAATGTACACACCAGAGCTTTCGGGGGTCTGATAATACGGATTTGGTTATTGCAATTTCACTAGTTGTGGCACTTTTAGCAAGTTGCTTAATTTAATATTGCTGTTTACGTCCGCGCATCGCCCGTTAATAAACTACGCTTTAAATTGGGAAATAGACAAGTGTGACCGTGGTGGGAAAATTGAAAGAAACCGGCACAATGTTGAAGAACCTAAAAAATAATATTAGGCGTTAAATACCCAAAATACCAAAACAAGCCATTATAGAAAGCTGGTCACTCACAAGGAAGCAAAGAAAAACGCGCCAATTTGTGGAAAAATATGAAATTAAAATCTAATAAACGATTTTCTAAATAAATAAAATTTCAATTAAAGAAATAAGTTATTCCCCTTCTATTATGAAGGTGATAAAGCTCGAAAGTCATATGCTAATCGAACTTAATTTTTAATTAATTTAATAGAACTTAATTTTTAATTAATTTCAAGGTTTCTATTTTATCATTATATTTTATCATATTTAAAGTTCTTGAAAAATATAAGAATTATATTAAAATAATATTATTCGTCCTTCCCTAGCTTTTATGAATTGTTTTTATTATGGCAGGCTATGAAAATGTTTAATAAGTTCAGAATTTCTAGTGCTAATAGTACAATATTTAATAAAATAATCTGCAATTATTTTTTAAGCTCACCCATCAGCTGTGTGCTTTCAATATGACCATATAGCTTTTTCGATAACTTTGCGTTATTTTCCCGCAGCAGCACGCGACCACACTGCGTTTAAGCAAAAGTATAAGACCGACGGTCGGCACACATTTTCAATACTATCCGTTATTTCGCCTCGACTTGTGTAATATTAATGCGGTGTCAACTCGTAAACAGAATGCTTTCCCACCACAAAACGCATAAACTTTGATATCGCCCAATTTATCGGATGCGGCACGGATTCAAACAGTCTGACGCTGGCCCTCTTGGTCGTTGGTGAATCTCTATATCCCAGTAGTCGTCGGCTTTTCGCAACTGAAGAGTGTCCCGCGCAATCGCTGGGCATGATTATCCCACGCGAGTTCGGCTTTTTGAATTGCAGAGCGCAAAGTTTGTGAGGCCAAGGACTGGGTTTCCCCACCCCACCTACTACACCGCACCGAGTCCTCGCAGGAACCGCAGGAGCAGCGAGCATTGCTCCCATTTCGCAGGCAGGCATAACCTAAAAAGGCACGTGCACCGTGTGCCAGCCAGCTGCGACGTAGAAGAGTTTTGTGCGTGCCACCACACACAGCTAGTCGCCAGTTGCCAGTTGCCAGTCGGCTCCTCTCCGACAGAATACCGAAGACATGGCCACGACAGCCGACCAACTACCTGCCGCCACACTCCTCAACGGACAGCAGTCGATGATGGCCACCAGCAATGGCCAGGAGCAGCAGCAGCAGCAGCAGCAGGAGAAGGAACAGGAGCAGCAGGTTGTGATCAGCAAGTCCACCTCACCGAAGCCAGGCGCCATGCCCAGCCTCAAGTTAATCAAGATGGGCTCCGTGTCCCAGAAGGAGAAGCGCGTGTACAAGATTGTCCTAACTGGCGGTGAGTTATGGTCGTTTTCCCAGGGAACGAACAGTCCTGGGTTTTGTGTATCTGTTACAAGTGTCCGAGAGTGTCCTCGTATTTTCGCATCCGGGGCCCACCCCCGAATTCCGATTTGTTTACGATTTGTGTCAAGGTCGCGCTGCGATTGAGGGGTAGAGATTGTGTCCTGCGCGTCGCAGCTTCTTCCCCGCCACGCGGATTCTCACGGCTCGGTTCTCGGTCTCGGTTTCGGTTTCGGTTTGCCTTCCCCATTCCCCACATATTTTATGTAGGAATATACTTTGTATTCATTATGCACAGCTACTGCGGCTACCGGCTTTTTTCAAAGTCCCCGCGCCGCCTGCCTGACGTATGTAAGACGCAGAACCAGTTTTTCGGCCGGGCCATCATCATCATCATCATATGAGCAGTGGTTGGGCGCGTGGTCTAATCATTTAATTTGGCTCAAGTTATGGCTGTGATTAGAAGCCCCACAAAAACAAATATAGCATTGATGTATTGGCGGGCATATCTCTAGCTTATATATACGTATATACCTTGTCCCTGTGCATTATCGCTTTCGTTTCGCGGGCTGACTTCCTCCACATAGAAAGCTAATAATTCTGTGGTGACGCGTTAAAGGAAGAGGAGGCAGGCGTTCAAGCTGATAAAAGACAGGCCCCATCGCCACGTGGGGCTTGCTCTAGTACTCTGTAGAAAATTCCCCACTAAATTCCCATTAAGACCCATTCAAAGAACTGCTTATCGGTTATTTGGGATTTCTTTTCTTTATTTTTCCTGTCTGACTTTTTTGGAGTGCATTCTGAATTGATTTCCCCTGATCGCTGAACAGTGCATCGACCATGATGGCCATTAATGGGCGTAATTGCAGTCAGGGTCAAGCCTCACAAACCTAATCGGCAAAGAACTCTCGACTGCAGTTGACTCACTGGTATTTGGGGCACAAGTCTTTGCATATTATTTCCTTCTTGTCAAGCCAAACAATGCACAATTAAAGGAACTGACTTGCCTTCGTAGAAGGTTCTTATCTAAGAAAGTAATGTGTGTTGGCATTACGCTTAACTTGAACTTGAAGAACTTGAAATTTAGACAACGAAAAATTCATATAAGCTTTAGTCATCATTACGTTTTAAATTAACTTAATTAGTGGCTCATGTTAAGAATAGATTTTTGAACTTTCAGTCATTTGTATTTGGTTTTAAAACGAGTTATAATCACAAGAGAAGCCTATAATATTAATTAACGAATTACATGTGATTTACTTAAGGTAAAAACCCACTTTAGCTCCTGTTTGATTTTAGCTAAAGAATAAAGAGCAATTCTTCACCTCGTTCTTGTCAGAAATATAACCTTAACTTAGCTGTAAATAAATAAAGAGAATTAATGTATTAAATACAATATTATACTATGCATTTTCAGGGCCCTGTGGCGGCAAGACGACGGGCCAGTCCCGATTGTGCACCTTCTTCGAGAACCTTGGATGGAAGGTGAGTGTCGTGGGGAAACAAGGGTGGGTTGGTGGGCTTGGGGGGATCCTAGGCCGAGAGGCCGAGATCCTAGAGTAAGTGGCGCCGGAGCAAGAGGATAATGAGGAGTAGCGTTACCTTTAGACACTCCCTCCTCTCTTAACATTTCTATTGCCCCCGAAAACTCGAAACAAAGCAATGAGCATGTTAAATATTTTCAGGTATTCCGCGTGCCTGAAACGGCCACTGTTTTACTCAGGTAAATGCTCTCTCCACACACTCAATTACACTCAACAAACAAATTAAGAAAACTAAAGTAAAATCAAACGAAAGCGCGGCATCCAAGGCGAAAGGAGCCGCTCAAGGAGGCCGCCACCTGAGATTGGCCCCGAGTAGCTTTGCCTGCCCCTCGTCCTCTGCCTGAGACGAACACCATACATATATTGTTCTGATACAAATCAATTCGAATCGAGCCTCGTTCTCGAACAACTCTCCTTTTTGTCTAGTGAATACCAATGGATATTCCACGAGAAGATGCTAATCCCCGTCTGTCTTTCTCTCTGTTTCTTCCCCCCTCATCCCAACTCTAGTGGCGGCGTGAAGTTCTCCGATCTGACCGAGAAAGAGGGTAAGTAGAGAAAGAGCTGCTGCTGCTGCTACCGAACGGAAGAACCGAGAGTAGAAGTTGGCTAGGAGCGGAGCAGAGGAGACAGAGAGGAGTCTTACATTGCAAGCATTTTCCGAGCTACACTGTCAAGTTCGATACACAGAGGCTGTGTGTGCGGCGGATTCTCGAAACAACGAAAATAAATCAAAATATTTACTTTCCGAGGAGAGAGAGAGAGGAGGCGACCAACCACAAAGAATCCCTATACTATATATGCTAGGGGTATTTTTAAAATCAGCAAGTGCGACCGACAGCCGCCATTCTATATAGATAGTATAGATGGGTATATCTAGTCTATATCTACGGGTATATACGGCCCCCACGAAAGTCACGTCTTCAATGAAACCTTACGTAATTCCTTTGGACATGGCACGATTCGAGTATTCCTACTCGATATCCTGATTGCGTGACTCGAGGCCATTTCACTTGCAGTTGTCTTCCTTTTAACTCGTGCAAACAATTTGTCAATTATGGTTATTAATGGATTCGCCAAACCGGGCGGGGGGTTGCCAAGAGTTGGGGGGTTTCTTATTCTTATAGATTGCCGAAAGCGCTTACCGATAAGATATATAGATAAGGAGAGGTGGCCAGTTCTGATCACATGTCTGTGTCGATTTCCTGTCGCAATTCCTGGCAAAGCCTGGGTATTATAGGACAACTTTATGGGTACTTAATGAGTCACACGACGACCCTGGACGACCGACCGGGGGGAGCTGTAATCCTTGCCAGCCAGGGCTAATCTAATACCCACTCACACCAAAACCAACCACACGCCACCACACTCACAGACCCGCCCACGCCAACCACGTTCGTTTACAAAGATCTGCCCTTCGCCGCTCCGGAGCACAGTCTCATCGATCTAACCGCATCCTGTCCGCGCTGCTTGGCCAAGGCTGCATCCCGGCCCAATGGCAGCGAAGGTGAGTTGCGACAAAAAAGAGGATCGGTTCAGATCGGTTGTTACACATATATCCTTCTGTTCTGCAAAACTGCGCAAACCGCTCTAACCGAAACGAAACGAAACGAACTGAGTCCATGTCCTGCTGTACCTGCTGCGTCCTTGTGCTGCTTTATTATTTAATTAATTTCAAATGCATTTTGTTAACCCGGCATTCGGCAACGTCTTGGGACAGACCCCGATCCCGGCTGTCACGCGTATCTTTGTCCCCGCAAATGACTTGACATTTAACCAAACAGACAGGCACCGCTCTCTTTATTAACTCCTGATGTGTGTGTGTGTTTTGTTCTGTTTGTTCTGGCTTCCTCTCTACTATGATTTATGTGCGTCCATCTAACAACACTTGTGTACATCTAGTCTACCTAACAGATAATATATATCTGCTCATTTCAATAACAATATTTTCTCGCCAAGCCTCTGAAATTCTCGTTAGTCGCTACACTTTCAGCAAATTTAAATGGGCCATTTAAATTTAGCCAGCCGCAGCATATGACTAGAAAAGCAAATATATATTAAATACTATATACATATCTCTTTGGTCTTGGTCTGGTGGGGCCTGCCCCGCCTAACACGTGTGTGGGATGGTATCTACACGTCCCACCCCCAAGAGATAGGCTTGTTGGGCGGAGACTTTGCAAAAAAAAAGAAGGAATTTTACCATTAAATGTATTTATTTTTTTATATATAGGAAAAATTGAGGGATTGTTTAACAAAGCATTTAAATTTATTCTTACAATTTACAGTTGGCTTATAAAAACAGTACAAATAAGTTTACGGACACACTAGTTGGGAATTATAAACTCAAGGGAAAGAAAGTTAATGTTTTGAGTTTTTTTATTTTTTTTTTTTATATATATAGGACAAAATGGAGAATTGTTTAACAAAGCACTTAACTTTAATCAGAAAATTTACAGTTTGCTTATAAAAACAGTACAAATAAGTTTACAGACACACTACTTGGGAATTATAAACTCAAAGGAAAGAAAGTTAATCTTGTTCGTTTTTTTATTTTATTTATATATATATATAGGACAAATTGGAGAATTGTTTAACAAAGCACTTAACTTTAATCAGAAAATTTACAGTTTGCTTATAAAAACAGTTCAAATAAGTTTACAGACACTCTACTTGGGAATTATAAACTCAAAGGAAAGCAAGTTAATCTTTTGAGTTTTTTTTCATTTTTTTTTTTGTCCTTATCTCTTTGTTTAATAAAATAAACAAAGCCTAATAAACATTTTTTACAAGCTCGAATATATGCTAAAATTAATCATTTCTAATAATAGCTCATCATTTCTTATCTGCATTTGCACAAATATTTTTATAAAGCCAAATTTAAACTCTATAATATAACAGAACATTTTTTCAATTCATAAGCTTCAGATAGCTTCAATTAATTGTTTTTCCCTTAGTCAGCATTTACTGTATATGCCAAAAATCACATTATTCTCGACCAGTCAGTCAGCCATGGCCACATGGCAGATTCCCAGCTAAAAGCCATTTTCGTTTTCAGTTCATTTCTTTGGTATTTATCCTATATGCTACTCTGCTCAGACTGGCTAATTAAATGTGTGTATTATGGGACGAATATAATGTGAAATGTGAAATGTATCATCGCGTCACGTGTGCTCGTGATGCTGACGCGAGTTCGACATCCGCTTCCCACACACCGCCACCACCCCCTTGCCGCCCCCCTCTTGATCGAGAGGCACCAATCGAAGCCTCCATCGACTTTTGTTTACTCTCTCTTCGCAGTTGGACGTTAAATGCCGCTCCATTCAATTATTTTTTCCTGTGCTGGCTGTACTGCGTTCTCCTACACAGTTGGGGTTGAGATAATAGGTGTTAGATTCTAAAAAGGGTTTTTGCCAAGGGAAAAAAATTGTAAGCTGAACTAAGACACTAGGAATACCTACCAAAATTAATTAAGTTAATTAAATATTCGGTTTTTGATTGAGTCATTTGGCTTCACCTTTAAGCTCCGTACTCAGACACGCGAAAAGTGTTTCTAAGCATTGAGCCAAAACGAGAGGTCGATACTCACCCTCTCGCTCTATCGTACTGCTTAGAAACACTTTTCGTGTGTCTGAGTACGGAGCTTTAAAAGGAAAATAAATTTACCTTTGTAGTTAATCTTTTTGATGAAGAACGTAGTGTAAATATTGATTGTTTAAATTGTGTCAGTGGAACAGGGATTTATTTTAAAGGCCTACGTTAAATAAATTTATCATATTATCTTGATTCAGAAGCAGTAAGTAATTAAAATATTTATCAAAAGTTCTGCCCTCTGAAGTTTTTATTTTCAGTGTAAAAGTGATATATATTTTTTTTATTTAATTCATATTTAAATTAAATTTCCAAAAGTTTTCCGCTTTAAACTCCATTTTTGTAAGTTAAATTACACTGAAAAATACAACAAATTACTTAAGTTACAAGCAAAAAGAACCTTGTAACTTGTACATTTTCGCTTACATATATTTTCATTTTTGTTTGTTTTTTTTCGCGAACTCATGCTAATACTGCTAATATTTCAACCGCAGCTGTGAGTGTGTGATAGCGGTACACAGGCACACATATGTATGCAGATACAGAGATAGATATTGTATAAAAAAAGGGGGGCGGGTCGGGGCAGGTGGGTGGCATAGGGGGAGGGGTCTTGTCACAAGTCTTGCCAAAGAATTCTCGTTCGAACTTGTTATCGTCGCTTGGCTGGCCTGTCTGCCTGTCTGTCAGTCAGTTGTGTTGGTGGTCCGCGTCCTCCTTGCTCGATTGATTTCCCCAAATTGATTGCTAAACGATTTTGTTTTTTATTTGCCTGTTGATTTCGCCCTTCATTTACCTTTTTTTTGCTTAAGTTTTCTTAATTGTTCTCCTTTTTTCTTGTAACTTACCCATCTGACTTCTTCATTAGGCAAATCTTTGCTTATGCAAATTAACTTGGCTAATTATATGTATATTTTATGTATGTGGCGAAAAAGAACCCCATAATCTGCATAGATTTTTATTATCTCGAGTCCATTAAAGGTTGGCTGGGCAATCACACACAATCTCAGTCACAAGAACAACACACACATTCCTACCTACCTCAGCTTTAAAGCAATCATCCAGAGATTTCTGTGCACAGGAAGAAATATGTATGTTTATTACTGTAGGGGAAGTACACAGAGTTGTCAGTTAAAGTTCGTAAGAATTAATATATTTTGGGATGCTCCAAGATTATTTTAATTATTTATAATCATTCGGTATCTTGGGGAACTGATATTAATACAGTTCATATAATAGAATTAAAGAATATGGGGAATTCTAAGTCAAAGATCTATATCGTTCTTATTTTTAGGTAGAAATTTATATATTAATAGTAAAACAAAGTATAATCAGGCAAGATATTATTTCCTCACTCCCAGAATTCACTTAGTTCTTATTTTTAGGTGACAAAATTGGTATTTAAATAGTATAAAAAAGTACAATAGGACCAGATAAGAACCCTAACTCTCAGACCTCTTAAACCTCAACTTTTTCTCACCGAAAGTGATCTTAAAACCTCAATGGTTTTAAATAAATTTAAAAAAGAGTCTTAAAAATGAATTTAATTAGATAACAAAATATAACCAACAATGGTATAGGGTCCACTTTCTTTAATATTTCCAAAAAATTCCCCCCAGTGTATAGATTTCCATTGTCTAATGCGCAATAGCTGGTGAAATTGCAAATACGCGTACACTCGCTTACATACAATCTTCAGGCATTTTTTGTTTTCATTATATTTTCTCTTGCATCATCGTTGCTAATTGAATTAGAATAGAATTCGAAACAGAAACAAAAACACTGAAAACACACAACATAAAACAGCAGTAAACAATGGCAAACCAGCAAACAGCGTCCCACAAATCGATCCATTTCACCTGTCACACGATGCGGCGAGTCAAGTTCAATGCAATAGCAATACCAATAGAAATTGCAACCAATAAAAAAAAAAATAAAAAAAAAGCACAAACTAATGCGTAAACAAAGGCAGGTCTCGTTAGGAAGCAGCACTGCATTTGTTCTGTTTTTTTTTATCAGCAACTGCACGCGACTGAGAATAGCAACAAGTGCTGTGGCGTCGCTTCCCCAAAGTGCACCTGACTCTAACCAGTGAACCCACCTGACATCGCCTTACATTATTGCAACTACGGGGGGAACTCTTTAGAGTGAACTATTAAAATGAATTGCATTAAAAAAGACAAGTTTTCAAGTAATTCACATTATTAAGAACATGAAACTTTTGCTGAGAAAGACAAATCAAGCTGCTGAATTGCAGAAAAATTCAAAATTCCAAGAAAAAAACGCCGGAAGCTTGTCTTTTCAGTCCTTTAAATGCTGACTTGATCAAGTTAAACACTTTTGCAGTACAATTGGACATACAAAAATAAATAATAGTGTTTCTACTTGAATAAAGTAGCGTTTTTTAAAATGATCACAAAAGTAACTGCTGATACCACAAATATATTTTGATTAAGAAAATCAAACCACTTAGCTTTTAAATTAAATGTTGGACCTAATATGGGTTATCTATAATTATGTAGAAAGATTAATGACTAAAGTGTGCGCTCGAGAACATTCACTGTCCGCAAAATAAATAAGTGCGCGGTTATGAAATATAGAAAGCTTATCGCTATTCTGGCGGCTACCGGTGACTCCCTGTCTCTGGGAATAAAACCCCCTCATCGTCACCCAAAGCAGCTGAGGCTGTGTGTGACGCAATGGGAGATTACCATTAGGTTGCTTGTTTCAACTGGCTTAGCTTTAGCTTTTGACGAGTGACACACAAAGCTCTAGATTTTGTGAATAGAAAATAAATAACATGTATTTCAAATCAACATTTGAGTGGAAAATAGAAAAAATAAGAAGAGATGTTTAAAAATAGAGGCATTGAGGCATACAATTTTCCCGAAAATATTTTCGTTTAATTGAATTTGCAGTTTTGAATTCGAAAACAATACTAAACTTTCAAGAGGAAGAAATACCAACATGAAATAGCATTCGCCCATACACTGTTCACGTAAATAATTTCGCTTGAATGAATTTTTTGAATTCGAAAACAATAATAAACTTAGAAGAGCAGGAAATATCAAAATGAAATAGCAAGCAAATAAAAAAATTAGGTTTACTCATTGCTTGAACAATATTTTACTTATTTAACTCATTTTGAAACTTAAACAGTTTAGAAACTAATTGGGAATACTTAGTTAACTATGTAGAAATGTATTATTAATTATTTAAAAAGCCCAACTATGCCAAAGAGAAAGGGTTTCTTTTATAAATCCATTCAACTCTGAGCTTCTAACTGCAATGCCTTTTTTTATTAATTTACTAAGCAGAACTATAACTACAACTACAGAATTTAACTGCTTTCTAAATGAATATCATCATTGAAACTTAATTGAGAATAAGGAGGAAGCCAGGCACAAAAAACCCCCTTATAATATATTTCAGTCCCATCATTGAAATATTAACATCTGGGCGGAGATGAACACTTTAACCTCCAGCTGATTAGAAACTGTTTATGGGGAACACAAAAAATATATAGCATTTCGATCCCCGTTGACAACAAAAAAGTTGACTGAACTGAGAACCGTTGAATGCTATTCGTGCGCCCCGCCTCACTCACTCACTCATTCCATCGACTCAAATTCAGATTAGGTTTCATCGCTTCGACTTGACATCGCTGAACTCAGAACTGGATACTGGCCATCGTCCATCAAGCACTGTCATCCCACTTGAATCAGAGCCCAAGTCCAATCAATTCTCTTACAATTCGATGCCCACAGTGTTATATTTCCTTCGATTCGAATTTGCTTGCAATTGTATTTCGATTTCTATTTGTTTCGATTGTAAATAAATAAATAAACAAAAACGCAAATCAACGCGCGAGAGAGAGAGAGTCCAAAGAGTAACGTCTCCCATTCCTTCGCAGCCTACAAGTTCCAGGAGAACCTGATCCGCACCATGGTGCAAATTGAGAACACTTACTTTGAGCTCGGCAACTCGAGCACCCGCAACTGCCTGATAATCTGCGATCGCGGCGTTATGGATGCCAGTGCCTGTGAGTTTTGATCTTTAGCCTAATTTTCAATTGAAATACTAACCTTATTTCATTCTTTCCAGATATATCCAAGGACAAGTGGGAGAAGATGATGGCGGGCAACAAGTGGAATCCCGTGGAGATGCGCGACAATCGCTACAACCAGATCCTTCATTTGGTTTCGGCTGCCAACGGTGCCGAGGACTTTTACTCCACAGAGGTGAGTGTGTGCTCCTGCTGGTCAGCAGAACAGTTTTCACCTGACCAAAATTCTCTTGTCCGCACTAAATAATCGCCCGAATAAAAAACGGTAGAACAGAAAGCGCCACTATCAGGTATCCAAAGAAATGGCTACTTTAAGTCACGGTCGCCACAGTTTAACCTCAACTACAAGTTCATTTTTCAATCTTTATTTAAAAGTATTTATAATTTTCTTGTTTAGAGATAAAAATTATTTTTTTAGAATTCATTGATTGATCATCCTCATGGTTCGATGATAATGGTAGAAAGATGATGCTAGAAGATGGTACTCAAATCTATTGATAGTTATCGCTTAAACCACTTTTTTTTACCTTGAAATGTTTACAAAACTTCATAAAGCCCCATTTCACTGCAACATATTTGCGAAAATTGAATGTAGGTTATTCCACTGATCCATCTACATTCTTGGGCTTTGTTTACTTTTGAATTGGGACGGCGTCCATCATAGGACGACGTCGACACCGTGTCCTCTTCAAAGATAAACGACCCATTCAAGGACTTATTAATATCCATATTTGGAGCCAGGAATTCTTTTTGTCAAAAATATTCATAATTTCAAAACAATAAGATATTAGGGAAGGGTTCGAAGTTTTAGGGAAGGAACTTACGAAATATCGCTTAAGAATCGATTTTATTATGTATAAAAACCTTCGGGGCGAATGGTATGTGGACGGAGCGTCCAATTTGAATGGACCATCCTCCCTTAAGGGTGTAAAATACTGGAACATCCTCGAGAATGTAACAGACTGTTGCAGTGGAACAGGGCTATAACATTTAATTAAGAAACAACAGCCGTGTTTTTCCAACTATTGCTAGTGGCTTTCTAATCGGTGCTAAGGGCTAAGTACTCTGAGTATAAAAGTTAACTAACCTTTTATTCGTTTCTTCCAGGACCATGCCTGCCGGTCAGAGGGCGTTGATCTGGCCCGGGAACTGGACTACAAGTCGGCGGCCGCCTGGGTGGGCCATCCCTACTTCGATGTGATTGATAACTCCACCAACTTTGAGGCGAAGATGAATCGCATGATTGAGTCGGTGTGCCAGAAGCTAGGCATCGATATTGGCGATCGTTTGCAGGCCACGTCTCGCAAGCTTAAATATCTGGGTAGGTTTTAAGCCCAATTCAAAGAGAGATTCCTTCTAAAAGATAATGTTTGCCTTTACAGTTGCCGCCTTGCCCGCCGACAGCGAGTTTCCGCCCTTCCAGGACTTTGATGTGGTTCATCATTATCTGCAATCCGCCGGACCCAAGGTGCAGGCACGCCTACGCAAGCGCGGCCAGAAGAACCACTGGAGCTACATCCACACCCAGAGGCGTCCCAACGTTCACGGGCAGGCCCGCATCGAGGTGAAGACCCAGCTGACGCATCGTGACTACATGAACCTGCTGGCGCAGCGCGACGATGCCCACTTTACCATCTACAAGAAGCGGCGCTGCTTCCTCATCAACAACCAATATTTCCAGCTGGACATTTACAAGGAGCCAGGCCATCCACGGTGCGTCTATCTATGATCTCTAATTCCTAGAAATATTTTCTCATAATAGTGTTTCTTTCCCCCGCTTTCAGCTGCAAGGGACTGGTGCTGCTGGAGACGTACTCATCGCTCACCGGCGATGCCTTGAAGAACTGCATGCCCAAGTTCCTGAATATTGTCAAGGAGGTGACCGGCGATCCGGACTACTCCATGTTCAATCTGTCGCTGAAGGAGGACTGGAGCATCTCCAAGAAGTTCTGCCGCACGGCGACGCACGGTAAGCAGGATCAACAGCCGCCAGAGCCGCCGAAGAAGCAGTATCATCCCTATGACGAGAGCAGTGACTAGGTCATGCGAGTCATCATCAAATATTATGCTTAGCCAAAGAATATGGAACCAAATGCTTACATTTTCACAGCTGTACATATTTTAAGCCACCTTCCTTTCCCCTTCACTTCATTTCTCTTCGAAATTTTACGCTTCCCCCTCTTTTGTTTGATTTCGGCCTCTGACCTCTGTGTTTTCTCTCTGTATTTTGATTTTATAGCTAACGGAGTATCGAGCACGCCGTTGGTCCTCAATGGCCAGTAGTAGGCTTCAGAACTGTCCCTGAATCTCTTTTGCACACGCATTAAATTACACGACAGATAAGCAACCACCAATGACCTGGCAAAGAAATGTACAAAAAGAGCAGAAAGCAAACTTGAAGTGTAAGAGATTTAGCCCGAAACACACACACCCCACACACCCACACACATTGTTACTTATTTGCGTACTTAGCCGCCACCCAGGAAGGTGCAGAATGATGAACGAGGAGCAACTGTAAACGAGAGGCGTATGTGTCGTCGAGTCTATAGTTTGTAGCCCCAAAGCGAAACCTTGAACCGTACTTAATTTTTTTGTCACTTGTTTGCTCGTGCTATTTTTGTAAGCCATAAAACCTAGATCCTAGATCCCGCGGACACTTTGTATGTAACGTTTTTCTGTGTGTCTTTTCTGGCAAAAATTGTGAACCCGATACTTTTAATTGTAACTCTAAGCTAAAAAGAAAAAAGTGAATAAGATTAAAAACTACAAGACCACCAAAAACAGTTGGTTTCTCTTTATTAAGGCCTAGGTAAATAAATAGTTTAGCATTTCGGGATGAGACTGACTGACTAGTGGACCTTGGTCTTGTTGATGCGCTTGATCAGAGTGTCCACGGCGCGGTGGATGCGTAGCAGGAGTAGATAGCCCACGATCAGGGCCGGCAGGCTGACAAAGGTGGCCAGGGCCTCGTAGATGAAGCGCGGTGCAAATATCTTCCAAACCATCAGGTGGCGACAGTGAATGGTGCAGGCGAGCATGGCGCAAAAGATCTGCAAGGAGGGACATTAATGAGGCAAACTGGAGTACTTGTAGTAGAGCTGTAAAACTATCGACGTTACTATCGATATTATCGATGATATTGTGCTCAGCGTCACTATCGATTGTTTTTTTTCCACCATCGATACGTCGCGTTAGCAGCAAATCAGTGAATTCGTATAACAATTATAAGTTTTTGCCAATAAATATAATATTAAAATAAATATATGTAATCTTAAATTTGTATATTCTTAAGAACGGACCAAAACATTTTAATTTAATTTGTCGATAGTATCGATGGTTTGGACTATCTTTATCGAAAAAATCGATTAAGGGTCGATGTTTTTACAGCTCTAACTTGTAGTTCATAGAGCGCTTACCTTGAGTCCCTGCAGCATAAAGAACTGCGAGGCCAGCTTGAAGTTAGCTCCCAGGAACACATCCTCGTACTCGTACAGTGTCAGCTCTCCCCTGGTCATATCGAAGCCCACGGACTCGTTGGCCAGGTCCGCCAAGGTTGTGGTGGCATCTGCCCTGCCAATACCATTACTGGTATTCCTGCAGCTTCGGATTAGGTTGGGGAACAGGGCGAACAGCGAGAAGGTCTCCGTGCTCAGCAGGGAGTACATGGAGAAGAAGAATATGGGACCGCAAAAGGTGTTTAGGATCACCAGGCATCCAGATATAATGTTGGACTGTCCCAGGCCAGTGGTGCGACCCACGAAGGCGGCGCGCCACTCAATCTGCGACAGCGTGGTCTGGTGCGAGGTGGCGAAGAAGCAGAAGTGGGCCAGCAGGAACCAGCCCACCAGGGCCGTGAAGGTGGGCTGCACGCAGCTCTCTGTGGGGGAAAAACCTAGCTATAGTTAACTCCCTTCCTCCTTTCCGAGAGGAATACTCACCAAAGGTAGTGGCAGTGCGATAGCGCAGGATCCCATGCACACTGAGCAGGATGGCGCCAACGGCCACGCATATCACCAGACCGATGGAGGCACGCGGCTCCAGAAGGACGATCATCACCAGGGCCAGGAAGACGCCAAAGGCAATCACAATGGAGGAGTAAACCGTGGCCAGGCCATACACCACAGGGATGGCATTGCGTCGCTCGGCGTCGTCATCGCCCTCGTACATGCGCTTCATCTTCCTGAAGATCTCCGGCACAATGCTCTCGTTGCCATTGATCGTCACCGTATTCCCTGTCCTGGGGGGCAGCACAAACGTCATCAGCGGAGCGACTGAGAGCACAATGATCTGCAGCAACAGGAGACCGTAGATGACCAGGGCCATGGCATCGATATGCGAGCGCTGGATGTTCTTGATGGAGCTGTTGGCGAGCAGCACATGGCCGCCGGCGCAGATGGAGGCCACCGTGGGCCCGTAGCGTGCCAGCAGGACATTGGCCGAGTTACCCGTGAGATTGCCACAGGATCGGAGGTACAACCGAGTGAGCGTGGTGTAGACCACAATCATTACCACTGCCAGGATGTATGACTTGCCGGTGCCCGGCTTTTTCAGCGAGAATCCCGGCCCGCCGCTGGTGGCAAAGTCCGTGCAGTTGCCCTGCTCCTCGCGGCAGCGGAAGAGAGTGTAGGCGAAGCGTATGAAGCATATGGCCAGGATGCTGGCCAGGATCAGCCTCAGGGCAGTGGAGCGCAGGAACTGCGAGGCCTTGAACTTGTTTTTGAACTCCACGCGAGCGCTCAGTCGCAGGAGCTCGTGGCTAAGCATGAGTATGGATCCTGCTAGCAAATACGACAGGATCTTGGCTTCCTGGATGACAAAGCTGTTCGAGAAGAACACGGCCATGGAGGCGAAGAGCAGCAGGCGCGTGGGCATGTTTCCGAATCGCCGGACAGCAGCCCAGTTGTTGGCAATGTTCGTCCAGTGGCGCAGCGTATGGTAGGCCAGGATGACAGCGCTAGCCAGGGCCGTGAAGAAGATCACGCCGTGCTCCTCCGTCTTGAAGGAGAAGTTCTTGTAGTAGCGATAGCCAAACACTCCGGCTGCCAGGTTGATCAGGTACGTGTAGAACACCTCCTTGGCCTTGAAGATGCGCACATAGTCCTCCGGCCGCGAATTGTTAACCAGCAGGAAAATGAAGAACACGGGCAGGAAGCTGAAGAGCAGGCCCTGCGACATCTGCGTGGGATCGAACCTCACCCAGATCTCGCGGCAGGTGCCGAGGATGTCGCGCAGATGGATATTCAAGTCCCTCACAAAGGATTTGAACGCAGCCTCATTGTATATCGTCTGCACGCGGTGGGTGAGCAGTATGAACTCCGTCTCCAGGCGGTCCATCTCCTCCACATTGAAGGTGCGCTTGTTCTCCAGGGCGTACTGAAAGAAGTACCGGTAGATCTGCTGGGCATTCTGCCAGACATGGAGGAGCAGGGTCTGGAACCTATTCAAGTGCGGCACCGGGATGTCGGGTATGATGTTGAAGTTGATGAGACCCAGATTGGAGTAGGGTATGGGTACGCCGAGAATGGTGGCCAGTGTGGGCACAAGATCAATCTGGTGAGTAAATATAATGGTTAGTTATCATTGTGACGTGCCGAGATTACCGCCTGTCCTAATCTTATCTCACCTGCTGCAGCATTTCGCTATCTGAGCCCGTATCATTGCCATAGAATCGGTGCTGCTTGGAGTAGGCAAACAGCAGGGCATTGGTTTCGTCATCGGTGTCGCCGCCATGATCGCCAGAGGCCGTCATCCCGTGGTCGCCCATCACCAGCAGCGTGGTCTCATTGTCCATGGCCTCCACCACGGATCTAAATATTGAGAAAGTTACATTTCCGCAGCTTCTTAGCAACTCTTTCCATCCATACCTTATCACCTCGTTCATCTCGCCCAGTTTGCGCGCCATTTCCTCGTGCATGGGCCCGTGCTTGTGCCCGCAATGATCCACGCCCAGGAAGTGGGCCACCAGCACCTGCCAGTCATCGCTGGCCAGCTCCTTGGGCAGATGCTTCAATATCTGATTGTCCACGCTGTCCAGATCGAAGATGTCGAAGCTGGGATAGGAGTAGGCGCGCTTGAAGCGGCGCGGATACAGATCCGTCCATGTGCTGTCGCCCAGGAAGACCAGCGGCAGATCGCTCTTCACAATCTGGTCGATCACATTGTCCTCGTTGATCTCCGGCGAGGCAAAGTTCGAGCCGATGTCTATGAAGGTGGGCAGGCTGCCGGTGGTCAAACCCTTCAGACGCTGCATCGTTGTGGTGGGCGGATCCGCCCGGAATCTCATCAGCCTGGCATGATCTGGACTCCGTTCGAGGAGCTCCTGCAGCACCACCAACTTATTCTCATAGGGCAGGGGCTCCTTAACGTTCTCCTTGTACAGGCCAAACTCGTATTTCAGGGCATCCACAACCAGGACAATGACCTTTGACTTGCGGGGAAGACACAGATGGGCGGAGGCATTGACATCCTTAAAGATCTCGTTTACAACCTCGGGAGTGAGGAAATACTCCTGCAGAGCGGATTTACTTATAGAGATTGCTAGATTTCGGTGGAGAAACAGTACTCACATCATTGGGATTCGTGGACAGTCTCCGGCATGTGCTCGTCTCCGTTTTGGAGACGCGGGCCAGCAGAAATCCACGCGAGAATAGCAGCACTCCGCCGCTAATGAGCAGCGCCAGCCAGATGAGCACAAACAAGTACGTGAAGTTCATCGTCCGGCGGTTATTTATTAATTAACTTAGCTAACTAGGCACACACAAATACACTTTGGGTAGTAATGAGTAATAATACAACTTCTCGGCATTTAGAACAATGCTCCTCCCTCCAGCCTTGCCCTCTTCCGGTCAGCGGAACAGTTTTCGTCGTATAAAACTATGTTAATTAATTGCACTTTACTTCGGAGCTGCTTATTAACTCTCCGGCACCACGACGCGCTCTCCCTGGACGATCTTTTCATTTAAAATTCGTCATTTTCTTCCAAAGATTCGCTTGCGGGTGGAAAAAAAATAAGTTTGAGGAATATGAAAGACCAGGGCTGCAGCAAACGTCAGGTCGAATCAGCTGCTGAGGGAGGTCAGCCCTGGTTTCGCATAGGGTTGCCAAGTCAAGTGTTTTTACTTGGCGGGATTTTTGAAATTATAACTTCGACGGTGTAGGCTACAAATATTAATGTATTTACTTAGTCGTATATAGAATTCGATGATTTATTATTAAAAATATAACGCATAATATATCATTTTATATATACGCCTTTTTAAACGATGTCAGACAATAAAAAACCAAATCAAAATAATTTATAAATGCTTTAAAATTAAAGTTTAAATAAATTGAAAATGTTCAAAATATATCATAAACTATTATTATTAGACCTTACAAAAAAGGTTAAGGTACTTATGCATTGTGATTAATAAATATTTAAGAACCATTTAACATACTTTTTTCGAGAAACCTTATTTAGAAATACTTTAAAATTAAGTAAATATTAGCTAAGAAAAATACCACTTTCTTTACACATTTCCCCAAAATAAGACCAATAAATACACCATAAAGTAAAGCCTTCTTTTACAGGGGCAAAAAATTTGCATTTATTCAAAGTTTTTCATATACACATATAGCAAATCTTAGATCAGCATTATATAGCAACAAATCGGGTGCGATTTACATGTTTCTGGTTTCCTTTTGTTTAGCAGTTGTACGGGTTGTACCCTCTTCTTAAAATTACCAATGGATTTTCGTTATTATTTTTTGCACACAAGCTCTGAATCGCAATTCGAATAAATATAGGTCTTAGGAAATTTTGGAAACTTGCTTCTTAACGGGATCGCCATCTAACCACGTGACTCAAAGCCTAGAGAAGAAATAAAATATATGTATTTTATCCGCTAAAAACGTTTACTAAGTATTGGAAAAAAGACCCTGGGAATGACGACTTTCAAATCGGACTTCCAAATATTATTATTTAGTCTTTACACGTACACTTAGACTGATAGATGGTTATATAAATGAATTTTGTCGGCTCTCCGGCCGGCTTAAAGTTGAAAAACAATCATGCATTTCGAGATGGTACAAAACGTGCTCCCATTATGCCTCCAAATATATGATGCACAAATTTTTCGTTAATTCCAGTTATATGTATATCCTACACACGCACATGACGATCTTTAGGTTAAATTCTGATCCTGGTGTTAGTGTGCAGACTCGACAATTCGCATTTAGTTTAATAAGTTAGTAGAGTGTGTGTGTGTGTGTTGGTTGTGTGTGTTTTTGGGGTCTGTGTACTGTGTGTACTGTGTGTGTGTGTAGAATAATTTTCTTCGCTCTTCAAGGCTTCAACGCATCGACGCTTAGTTTTATAGTTTATAGTTTTTCGCTTTCGGGGATTCCTCTACTTAGTGAGTGAGTCTGTGGGTGAGTTCAGGCCCGAGGATGTGTTGTTCTCGTCCAGAGCGTCCGGGAAACTGGATACGGAACCCGAACGCGATGTCACCTTGGTCTACAAAAAATAGAACAGTTTGTTGTAGTTTAAAGTGCAGCCACAGTGTCCCAAAGAGCCAAAGAGTTCGTTGTGTAAGCAAGCAAAATCAACCGAAGAAAAGTCCCAATTCAGAGAGTGTGAGTCGAGCTTAAGAGTGGGCATATGAGCAAGTGTGTGTGTGGGAGATGCAATGGACATGAGTTATAGCAAAGACATTAGAATCTTCAAGATGAGTAACGCCATACGATATTTCTGGTACCACGCTCTCAACTTTGTGCGAGCCCAGAGAGTGGGATATTTGTCGCCAGCTGAAAAAGAGCTTGCATACTGCAAACCAAATTTATGGCCGTTCGTCATCTTAGTGATTATATTGGTCTTTGGTTATAGTGTCTGGCGGTTAGAGGGGAACCAAAACGAATCGCAACAGTATGAGTAGTATGAGTGTGAGAGGACTGAGAGATATATAATAAAATAGTAGTTACCGCATGAGATTGGCACATAAAATTGTTGTGTTCATAGCTTACTTTAACGTTCTCGTAGGCAGAGCCCACCGAAGCCTCAATAGAACGCATCGACTCGGAGTTTTTCATTTGCGACAATTTCGATGTAATGCCACTGGTGATGCTGCCAAACACCGAGGCGGTCTTCTCGCCCGTCGACTTCAGCACCGACTCAGTGCGTTGGTATCTGCGGGAGAACAAGAACAACAAGCCTTCATTAGATATCCGGCTTCTGAGAGAGTTAATCCAAACATAAAGTGGGCAAACGGAAGTGCTTTTAGTCACAAAACAGGCGGGAGAAGAGTTATTATTTTGTGTGTGTTAGAGGAGGAAGATGCGTGAAACACAGCGTTAGTCCAGGGGAGAACTCCCGAGGCAATCGATCCACAACCCACATTACTTACAGGGGTGCCTCGTGCACGGCTTTAGTAAAACTTTCCACGCTCTGCTCCACCGATTGGAAACTAAATATAAATACATGTTGTTTGTTTTTAGCGTTCAACTTAGGTTCGAAAACAAAAGCTTGGTTAGAAATTAAGATATCGAGATGGCTGCTTTTAATCAGAATTAATGGCGCGAACCCCTCTACAGAAGGTGGACTTACACAGTGCTCTCTTTGATGTTCTTCAGTCCCTGATTCATGTCATCCGTCACCTCCTTCCAGACGGTGATGCCCAGCTTGCGCTTGAGATCGGACGCATGGCGCGTCTTCGAGGCGAGAACGGTGCGCAGCGTATTGATCTCCTCCTCCACGCGGGCTAGCTCCTACGTAGGCGAAGGTAGGCAGTTAGTTTCTATTTTAATTTGGAAAACTTCTCTCCGATTTCCCCCACCTGACTCCACTCGGCGCGCCGCTGCTCCTTCTCCTCCACGGAAAGCGCAGCAAACTCGGCGGCAATTTCTGCGGATGCCACAGAAGCGGCGGGAGATGCTGGCTCCGACAGGTTGGCTGTATTATCTGTGCCAGGAAAAACCGAAAGCCAAAGAGGCCATTAGGTAACCATTAATCAGAGGGGGTCAAGGTAAAAATCGAGTGCTGTGAGGGGGGGTAACTGTCTGTAGCAATTAATTTGAATGTTGTCTGCGGGGGGGTCAGGGGTCAGGGTATATGTATGTACCTCCTTTGAAAGCAACTTCCTCAAAGACTTTGTCATAGGCTGAGAGTACACCGAATTCGGATAGTTAGTATTTTTTGTACAATTTGCAAAGACATGAGTTTGGTTAATTAGGTTAGTTTTTCGGGTTATTTTTGGGGTAAATACTCACAAACTGTCGAGCCGAAAGGCGGCAGCACAGAAGCAGAAAGAGAGCAGGGAGAGACAGAGAGAAGTTAGTCGTGGGTTAAATGGGAATAAAAGAACGAAAGAAAGCCCTACTAAGCTACACAACCCCATCTTGGTACCTCTACTACGCTGAGCTATATTCAGGAATCTCTTGTAGTTATCACTGTTCGATATCTTGGCCAGATACGGCTTGGAGAAGTCTATGAACGTGACCTTAAGGTCGCGCATGGTCCGCTTGGCGAAGAACTTGAGGCGGAAGCGTTTGGCCATCGAGGCGCTGGGTGCCTGGTTGGCCAGCTTGGCGCCCATAAACTCCGTCGCCTCCACGGCCTGCAGTTCCAGGCTATTGGTGTAGTCCGAGTCCACATCGTAGAAGATTTGATCCAGGGTTAAGTTACGCAGATATAGCTCCGCTTCGCTATCCTCCGGCGCATCGCCGTACCAATCAATGGTGTCATCTTCATCGCTGATCGTTGGATCCGGATCTAGCGAGGGGGTGAAGGTGGTGAGATCATCGATGCCCGGCAGGTAGGAGTCTTCAATGAACTCCAGGCTATTCGGCTCCGATTCGCTCATTCTGCGGCGGTTTGTTTCATCTTTGGCAGCCGCCAAACAGCACTTTCTATTTTGAACGTGGCAGCAGCAGCGGCAGCAGCTGGCGAAGGAGCATGTGGTCGGTCTTCTTGGCCTACACCTGGGCGCATATCATGTTTCCACGGTCGACGCTGGCGCACATTTTCCTCGCTCTCTGGTTCTTTGCTGAGCTTTCAGTTCGTGCACCGCCGAGTTCCACATAAACGTTCCCCTCCTTCTCCCTCATGCGCGATCGCAGAGCTTGTTTTCGGTTTCGGTTTCTGTAGCGGTTCTGTCAGCGTTTTATGTTCCGGTTCTGGGCCTCGGCTTCCACGCTCTCCTACGGCCAAGAGCCAACTGACGCGATCTCGGCTTAGAAATTGGTAGATGGTAAATGGTAGCTTGGCTTGGCTGGCTCCGCTTGCCATGATGATTCGTGTCAGCACGAAAGACGAAAGCAGCACCACAAAGAGAGCGCAAAACAAAAGGGGCAACTTCAGAAACAGAAACCAGCAAGCAGCAGCGGTAAATACGAGCAAGTACAGTGAAGACGGGCTAAGGCCTACAGCGACTCAAATCAAAGAGAGTTCTCTTATTTACTCTATTATTTTTTTACTAAATAAATCAATTTAGTGTCAATTGTCGATAGCAATCTGTTGATAAATATCCAATTAAATGTCACTATCTATTGGGGTTTGATAAACCCCAAAAAATGATGAGTCAGCTGTGGAGCATGGAAATACTGGTAAAAAAAGGGGAATTTAATAGCTTTTTGAGAATTATACATACTTAAAATGCCCACATTTTCAACTTTCAAAACAAGGTTATATTTAGGGTTTTCAATCCCTATCCATTAAGATATTACAAACTATATAAGCTGTTTTTATTGGGATATACAATTAAATTAATAAGGAAAGGAAAACGACATATTTCATTTAGTTAAAGTTCTTGTTAATGATAATGCACTGTACATACTATGATTTGCCCGCGAGAAGAATGCATTTAAGATTACAGCGGCTTATCGCCTTTTGTAAGGGCAGTAATAACGGGATAAGAACAATATATTTCTCAATTATACTGCCAGTAAACTGTTTTGAAATGATTATTAACCAGCACCTACTGTACTCACTCTTGATGTGTCCATTTAAACAAAAATTGTAAAATTACAGTGTCTTTTATTTTTTTTTTGCTAGCTTTTTGCTAATGGAACATAATTACCATTAGGACTGGCATTTTCCCAACAATAACTTAATAAGCTCCAGAGATTCTACTCTAAATAAGCCAAGTCATTATGTTAAGTTTGTCCTAAACCGTATTTACTGTATCTAAGCTTTGGCTTTATGCTGAGAATAAAAGAAAACCTTAAAGACTAAATAGCAATTAGCATAATTTTTTTTTATGCTGAATTTTTTTAGTTTCCTTCAACCATTCTCCACTGTACACACACACAAGCACATGATGTAATTGTGCCACATTGCGAGGGCTTACTCTATCTGTATGTATGGAAGCTTGTGTATTTGGGTCTGGTTTAATGGAAGTCTCTACTGCTGCTCCTGCTGTTGCTGTTGCTGTTTACGTCTTTGTTGTTGCGGCAGGGCCAATCGAACGCTCAACAAGTGGAGGCAAATGGCCAATTATTGGCTGCTTCAGAGTTATTGGAAGAAGAGCAAAGCTGCGGACAATTAACGGGGGACCAATCTGTGCTGATAAAAACCATACATGCAGAGGAGGCGTTCCTGTCCCCAGCCGAACTTTGTAGAATTTGCGCATTCCTCGGCTGTTGCAGCCACGTATGCAGCGGCGTCCGAATAAAATGCAATGTTTACTTCGCCGTTCCGAGTAAAATGCAATATTTACGCCTTACATTCCACCTTCTCCTTCTCACGCTCTTCCTCTTCTCGCATTCACGACATGTCGAACGACTCCCACGAGTTGTTGGAAAGCCTTTCACCCTACGCAAATCAGAAATATGACTCATCTGCCGATTCCAGCGGCGCTCCAAGGCCAACCCCAACACCCTATTCACTCTAGGTCATCTACACCTGTAAACGTTCCGCTGAATCAGCGTCCTACGATAATGAATCCCTAATTGGCGGCACCGCACAAACAAAGGTACACAGAGTATGTGTCCCACAACTGGGAAGAAGATACACCTCCGCCGGAACATGTGCAGCGGCTTGTAAATTGCATTGATTGCACTTTCCGCCCGAGCGGGAGACTTACGGTCCTCCATGGCGACGTTAACTCCGGTCTTCTACTGCAATTTTGGTTATTTTCTTCTGGGGCGAAACGCACGCACTTGTCGCTAAAATTTTAAGTTGAAAATTAATTTTTTGTTGCCCGAGCTTCTATGCAGTGTGACCGCAGTTCAAGAATTGTAAAATACCATAAGCAAAAAAGCCAAACGGTAGAAAACTTAACTCCTTGACTTATCGACTTTTTTTAGAATACGATTAAATACTTTTTAATTCAAGATTTGTTTAGAGGAAACTTAAATGAAAAACTTTTATTCACTGTTTTAATTAAAGTCTTTGTTCGCATACGTCAGTTAAATCAGCTCAGACCAGCAAATTAATCGAAGCTCGCCCACCACTTTCCAGAGTTGCCACAGCGCGCCATGATTCAAAGAGTACACACATAAGTTTCAGTTTAAAACTTTTGTATTTCAAAAGAAATTATGCAAACGGATGAATGTAAGTATCTGCCATATATCTGGTCTGAAAATAATAATAAAAAAATTGTAATAAAAAATGTCGAATCTTGAGTGAAAATATCTTGCTTTGCAGCCTATGCAAAATGCCATTATTTGCCATCGACTTCCGTCTCTTCTCGTCGTACATTTGATTTTGTCCGTTAATATAGGAAAATATATACATTTTATATCATTTCGTATTCTCTACGTTCTTAGACTTACTAATGCAGTTGTTGTAAATATGTATGTATATTTTTTAAAAATTTACAATATCAGGTCTGTTATATCTTGGTGTTTTCATTTTTTTCTTTCTCTTTTTTTGTTAAAAAAAAAAAAACGAAGAACGGAAGAAAAACGAACGAAGGAACAAAAAAGATACAATTTGTTTACGTTTTTTATTTATGGTTTTATGTGGTTTTTTGTTTTTCATCATTTTATTGAATAGTAATAGTAAAAAATTAAAAATTTTTCTCATACTTTTGTGTTTCAACTGTCAGGATATATATTGCGCAGAAGTACTGGAAGTACTCAGGTGTTTTCTGTATATTTCCCTCCTTTTTTTAGAGACCACCGCGCCGCATACAAAGTTAAGTTAAGAGCGGAAAACATAAGTCGAAAACAATTTAATATAAATCAAGGGGATTGCACAAAATTAAAATGTTGGTACTCATTTTGAAATGTGAATAGTGGGGTGTGTGTTGCGTGTGTGTGTGTTTTCGGGCTCAGGATCGGGATCGGTATCATTAGAGGATTTGGGAGCAGACGTGCGCGGCAAGGGGATAGTGTAAATTGTAATGTATAAGTTTTTGTATAATTATATAATTGCGGTTCAAATAAAATTCGCCACCTCCATCATCTACGCTCTTCCACTTCGTTTTTACAAATACAATCAACGTTCATTTAACATTTACTTGGCATGCATATATTCCGCCGCATAAATCCATAATAATCACTAACTTTTGGAGGGGCAATTCCGAAAACGAAACATTTGAGTATGGAATATAATCAATAAAAATATATAGGGTGGTGAGGTGGAGAGGCTAGAGGACAGAGGTTCGTAGTTACAGATTACAGATTGGTTTGTAAATGTAAATTAATTAACATTTTATGCTTACAATTATGTACTTTCGTTCTTTCATTTCCTTTCAAAATTCAATTAACAAAACCATTTAAATTTTCGGCTTACTCATCAACTAATTAGAATATTTTATGTGTGTGTTTTGCAATGAAGAATGGTCGGTGTTGGTTATTATATAAAAAAGAAATTGGCAATTAAGTGTTTTTTATGTATAAAGGGACACATCGGGGGACGGGGAACGGGACCGGACTGGGGGGAGGCGTGTGAGTCAGTTTCTGTTGTCTGCTTCTCATTTCTCATTTCGCGATTCTCATTTTCTATGTTGTATAAATGCAATTTCATCGTGTGTGTTGTGAGTGTCGTTGTTGTTGCTGTTGGTGTGTGGGTTTTGGGGTTTGATTCTGTATCAAATCATATACAAAAATAGTTGTTGTTGCTTTGCTTTGCTTGGTTTTGTTTTCTCGTTTTTGTTTTTGTTTCAATTAACCTGCACAAATTGCTTTGTACAAAAGCTCCTGGGAGACAACCTATATACCGTTTGTTTCTCTTTTTTTTGACACTAGTTTTCGACTAAGGAGACATCCGTCCGCTGCTCCAGCTCCGATCCCCGGCACACCCCGACGCATAGTTATTGCTGCTACTGCTGCCGATCCTAGGGGCGATGGGCGATCCTAGTTCTTGGGTCCCCACACCGAGGTAATGGGCGTGGTGGTGGCCGGAGCCCCGCCAGCAGCAAAGTGGGGGAAGTCCTCCTGCGACTGAGTGTTGGGCGCAGTTAGGTTCTTGGCCTGCTTCTGCTTCTCCCACGGCGCGTCCTTGATGACGAAGCCGTTCTCGCTGGCATTGCCACCAGCGCCGCCTGATCCGGAGCCAGAACCAGAACCAGAACCAGTTAGGAAGGCACCAACCGTCTGGGGCTGCGGCGATGGCGGCAAGTTCTCCAAGTAATCACGCTCGTAGTCCTCGGCCATGCTCAACAGCACATCCTTGGCATTCTCGACGTCCTCCTCCTTGCCAATGATGGTCACGGCATTGGGATTGGTTTGAGCTTCGTCGGAAGAGGGGAACTTGATGTCCACCTGGTTGGGATAATAAATAATAAACTCGATTATAAAGGAAGCTCCGATTGGAAAGATGGAAGCTCCCCTCAACTCACCTTGTGATCCTCGATGATCTTGCGAATGGTGCGTCCGCGATGGCCAATGATGTGAGAGTGAATGCGCGTATCGATCTCGATTACCTCGCGATGGAGGGTCTGGAGATCGCCGACAATCTCCAGGATGGCATCGCGCGCTGCCTCAGCCTTGGCCTGGTAGCCGGTAATGGAGATGATGCGCTGATTGGGATCGTCGCGCTTGGGCAGCGAAATGTTGACGTCGTGATCGGCACGCAGCTTGTTAATCACAGCGCCATGGCGACCAATGAGCTTTGAGTGATACTCGGTGTCCACGTCCACCTGGAGGACGTAGGAGCGCAGCTCACGATCGGCCCGATCGGCCTCGTACTCCTCGATCATCTTCTCCAGAGCCTCGCGTGCCTCGGCCACGTGGGCGGGCGTACCGGAGACCTTGATGACGTCCGACTTGAGCTCGCTGGGCGGCAGCTCCACGTGCACATCGTGCTTGGACATGAACTGGCGCACGTTGGCCCCGCGCGGTCCAATGATGGTGCGGTGGAGGTCGAACGGCACCGACAACTCCTCCTCGATGGGAATGAGATCGAGCAGGGCCTGCTTGGCGGCCTCGCACTTCTCAATCCTGCCCGTGATGCGGATAACGTCGCACTGACGCACCGGCTCCGCCGCCGCTGCCGCCTCCGCCTCCTGCTCACCGTCCTGGCTATCGCCGGCGCCATTAAGACCGCCGCCATTGGTCAGACCCTCGACGGGCTCGGTGGCATCGCGATCGGGGAACTTGATTTGCACATCAAACTCGGAGGTCACCTGCTGCACCTTGAAGCCTCGAGCACCCATGATGGTGCGGTGCTGGCGCTGCGGGATCACCACCTCGATGGTGGTCTGTGCCTCCAGATCGGCGACAATCTCCTCGATGCGCTGGCGCGCCGCCTCGATGCAGTCCTTGGCGCCCTTGATCGTCACCTTATCGGAATTGGTGCCGGCGCGGGGGAAGGAGATCATCACGCCGCCGCACTCCTCGGCAATGCGGTGCAGGATGGTGCCGCGCTTGGCCACAAAGTGCTTGTGGTGCTTGGGCTCGACGGCCACCTCGCCCTCGGTCACCTCGTCGCACTCCTTGATGATCGCCTCCAGCTGCTCGCGGGCCTTCTTCACGCTATCCTCCTTGCCAATGATGGTGATCACCTCCTTGTCGGTGTCCTCGTTCGAGGGGAAGATAATGCGGGCGCCGGTGGCGTCGCGAATCTTGCGAATGGAGGCGCCGTTCTTGCCGATGAGGAACTTGTGGTGCTGCTGCTTGGCACGCACCTCGGCCGTGAAGGAGGCCAGCTGCCGCTCGTTGGCCAGCTCCAGCAGCTGGCCCTTGGCCTTCTCCACATCGTCCTTGGGACCGCGAATGGTGACCTAATAGGTGGGCACAAAATAGATTAGATTGGAACTCATTCAAGGGAAGAAGACACCCTTCCCTACCTTATCGCTCTTGGAGTCGCTGTTGGGGAACTTGATGGACACACCGCCGCACTCCTCCATGATCGAGGAGATGAGCTTGCCGCCGGTGCCGATAATGGAGTTGTAGTACTTGGGCGGTATCTGCACCTCCTCGGTGACAATGTCGGAGAGCTCGTTCTGGATCTTCTGGATGCGCTCCTTGGCCTCCAGGACGTTCTCCTTCTTGCCGGTGATGACAATCACCTCGTTGGTATCGCCCTCGGCCGGCAGATCGATCTTGGTCTGCGTCTCGTCGCGAATCTTCTTGATGTTAGCGCCACCCTTGCCGATGACGAACTTGTGGAACTGCTTGAAGATGGGCACCTCGATGATGTGCGACGACTCCTGGATCTCCTTCACCAGCTTCAGCAGATCCTTGTGGCACTTGTCCACATCCTCCTTGGGGCCGCGCAGCTTCACAATGTCCGTGTTCTCCTGCGGGGTGGGTATCGTGATCGTCACCTGGCGATACCGGTCCTTCACCTCACGAATCTTCTCGCCCTTGGCCCCGATAATGGAGCGGTGCAGGCGACGATCAATGATCACGTCCTTCGATTTTTCGTTTTCCAGTTTGTCGATTTTTTCTTGTAACTCAAGCTGCGCCAGCCGCACTCCCTCCTTGGGACCCTCGATGCGGATGTTGTTCTGGCCCTCGCGCTCCTCGATGTTGATGTTCACCTTGAGCTCGTCCTTCAGCCGGTTGACATTGGCGCCGGCCTTGCCAATGATGTGCTTGTAGTACGAGGGATTGACCGTCATGACCTCGAAGGTGAAGTTATCCTCGTAGTTGCGGATAATTTCGGTCAGGTAGGAGACGGCCCGGTCCACGTTCTCGGGATCGCCCTCCAGCTTGATCTTGTCCTCCAGGCAGTTGACGTTCACGTTGGGGCAGTCCTCCTCCAGCTGCTTCATGTTGGCACCCTTGCGACCGATCACATACTTGTGGATCCAGTGCGGGGCATTGATCTCCACCGACTTGACCGAGTTGGCCTTCTGGTAGACAACGGTGAGGGCATTGCCCAGGGCCACCTGGGGTCCACGCAGAGTGATCGTCTCCAGGGTGGAGTCATTCGGGGGCATCTCCACGGACACACCCGTCAGCTGCAGGATCTCGGCGATGGTCGAGCCCTTGGGGCCGATGACGTAGCGATGCTGCGGCTTGGCCACCTCCACACTGACGGTGGAGCACTTCTTCTCCATCTCCTTGTAGATGGCCTCCACCTTGGCCTTGGCCGCTGCCACGGCATCCTTCTCGCCGGAGATGACGATCTCGTCCTTTTGCACCTGCTGCGGCGGCACATTGATCTTGGCGCCCGTCTCCTCCTGCAGCTTGTTGAGGTTCTCGCTATACGGGCCGACGATGAAGGGATGATAGATCTTGGGCACCGAAATGCGGTCCGACGACTTCTTGTACTGCTCGGCGGAGAGCTGACGGATCTCCTGTTCGGCCTTCTCGATGCCCTCCTTGGTGCCGGCAATGGTGATGAACTCACTCTCATCGCCCTGGCTGGGGATGTTGATGCGCGTGGAGGTGAGACGCTCGAGATCGCGCAGCCGCTGGCCACCCTTGCCGAGGATGACGCGGTAGTGCTCCCGCGGTACGGTCACCTGGCGGCTGGCCTGCGTCGAGAAGCTCATCAGAATCTTGCGGCGAGCGTCCAGCAGCTCGCTCTGCTTGCCCTTGATCAGGAAGGTAAGCGACTGATTCTTGCCGCTCACAATCTCGATCTGGGCGCCCGTCTCCTTGGTGATCTGCTGGCAAATCCGCTTCGACTCGCCCTCGCCAAACTTCTCCGACTCCGTGGACTTGCGCTCTTCGCAGGGAACATGCAAAATCTGTCGATATCGAATCGATAAGAAGTGGTAAGATTACCCAGATTTCTTTAAGGGAACAGCTTCCTCTTACCTGCGTCTTCTGCGAGCTAGTCACACGAGCTATCGTCGAGCTGGAAGCTCCGGATTGCGATTGCGCCGAGGTGTTGGCCGGCAGAGCCGGGAACAGGTCGTCGTAGCTAAAGGCGGGCGTGGCATTGCCAGTGCCGCCGCCGCTGGTGGTGCTGGTGGGCGTGGCCACCGAAGTAGTGGGCGATGATGGTTGCTGCTCGTTGGACACCTGCTCTTGGCCATTGATGAGGGCGATGGGTTGTTGCTCGATGGTAGTTGCTGTGTGATCATTACATGCTTGATATTAGTACATATTTATGGTATATTTAGATGCCACAACTCACCGTTAGATTCCTCCATCACTGCTGCTGCTGCTGCTTGCATTACTTAAAAAAAGAGAAGAGTCCTTTTTCGTTCCAAGTCGTTTACAGTACACTGAAAGGGGAGAATCAAAGCTTATCAAATAGTGTTCAAAACACCATTACACCATGAACAGCTCGGAGTTTATCAGGCGCTGATAAAGCTAGTGATTATTAGTCATGTTTGGTTTCTTTTTGCTTTGGGGACGGGATTACCGAACTATTTCATCGATCAATCAATAGGGAAATTACATTATTTCGGCAAATGAGTATTTCATCAGTTTCGGCTTTCATCTCCCATTTCTTTTGAGCCTCCAAAAGCACATTTTGTGTTGATAAGTGCGACCCGAAGACCCGACCCGCATGTGGCTGCCATCCGCTGATAATGACTAAAAACGCAAGTATTACCGGCATATGGTCGATTATGTATTTAGTGCAAAGATTCTTGAGTTATTAACCTACACCCAAAAAAAAAAAAATAAACAAGAGTTTAACCTTGTCTTAAAAGTATACTCAAGCAGTATAACGAGTTTAGTATAGTTTTATACTTCAAAATATCAAATGTATACTCCACAGTTTAGTTTTTACTCTATAGTTTCAATTGTGTATTTTTGAGTATTATTTTTATACGAACCTACAACGAAATTTCGATAACATATCGCGTTAGCTGGAATTTAGTGCTTTTCTGTTTGTAGCGTTAGTAATTATTATGAAATATTGGTGCAGATGAGTATAAAATTTATACTTTCGTAGTATTAAATTGATAAGCATCTTATTAAGAAATTTTTCATACTCAAGAGTATAGAATTCATGTAACAATCGTATAGGTTCTATGATGATTTTTTTTTTGGGTGTATCTGTGTATTCATTCCTGATACTTGGTTTTCATTGTGAAAAAGAGTTATTAAATATATCTTAAATGAGAAGAGGAGTTTTTCGGGAGAATGATTACAACGAAACTATGGAGGGTTTATGTAATTATCAACTACTTGTGGCTTTCCTTATGTTATTAAGAATGCTACTATAATCTGTCAATATTTTAAAAATATTGAGAAATTAGACGACTAACGTAATTTCTGAAGGAAAGGGAAAGGAAGCTATAGAACGAGAATTTAAAGCTATTCAACGTGAATGTGTTGACAAATACCATTCAAGTCAAGTTAGTTTATAAATAATTCATCAGTAGATCGTATATATGACCATTAAATGCTTTCAAGTGAAATTTTGGCTTGCTACAGATCCGTACAAAAAAAAAAGAGGGATTTTTGGAAGCCCAACTTGAGTGACCGCCACTGTAAACAGTGCGTGACCAAAAAGGGGTGCGTCGAAATGGCGCTGATAAACCGAAATAGATTCAGTGTTCCCATACGGACTTTCTGCGCTAGAGCCAAAACTAGGGCCACGTAGTGCTTGGCGAGATCGGTGAGATGAGTGCCTGTGCCCGGCTCCGCTTTTCGCTGGTGATAAGTGGACGACGACCACGACGACGCCGCCGAGGCACTGGGCCACGCAGGCAGATTCCGGGGCCGAGTGATAGCTATCGGCTGCTCCCGGCTGATAAGGCGCCGTCGTCGAACGATCGCTCCCCAGAAGATATCTGGGTACGCGCACACAGTGGCAATTAGTGCAGGTCCAGAAATAAGCTGCTATCTGTCGGATTTCGCTTGGGTGAAAGGTTGCGGAGATAGAGAGAGCGAGAGGAAGAGGAAGAGAGATCTCAGCAGAAACCATGCACTTGTTCGACCAAAAAAGCTGTTTTCTAAATCAATGCCCAACGAGTTTCGTAGCCTACATTTTCCTCTCCACCTAAAGAACAACAACAAAGATATTGTAGTTGCCACTATCGCCAGTCTTTCTGCGCGAGTATGAGTGTACAAGACAGTGGCGTACTCAATGATTTTCAATTTAGGGGGGAACTTTTGAATTTGAAGTTCGAATTAAAACTAGTTTTATGATTCTTATACATTTTAGAATCAGTACCCACTTTTTATAATTTAAGTAAAAACTTGCATTAATTTATTTATTTTGTATGAGACTTAACTCAAAAGGTTATGCTATTATAAGGTTAATCCCTCATTTAATGACCACTTTAAGATACTAGAGTTTCTTTGGGGGAGTTAAATCCCCTTCAAAAAACCCTCCTCAGCATGCCGTCTCTGCACACAGTGTGCATGAAAAATGTGTCAAAAGAAGAGACTAGAGCGGGAGAGAGAGCAACAGCGAGAGCTTGACGAAGTAACTTAACGGAGCAGGGGAGCACAGAGCTCCATATAAAACCGGATGATAGCCGGCAACTACAACAAAACGATCGAGTGCCAGTGCGCCTGTGCTTGTATGTGTGCGTGTGCCTGTGCCTGCACATTTCTGTGTCGCTCTTTTTCTTCGCCCGTTTGAGACTGTGTGAGTGTTGGCACCTTTCGAGAAGGCACAGGTAAAAAAACGAAAACAAGCAACATACCTACATAGCAAATACCAGCGCACAAACGTTTGTATGTGACGCCTGCAGCGACGCTGACGTCGACAAATGAAGACAAAGCACAAATACAATGCGCTAAAGTTCAGCTTAAACCAAAAAACAACAAAAAAATAAAATAAAATACATAAATAAGAATTGGTATGCACATATGGGATGGATTCTTGTTCTTGTTCTTGTAAATTCCCAACCAAAGAAAAAAGTCTGACGTAGTCACTTTTAAGCAGGGAACCGTTAACTTCTGAAGAGTGTTTCTGATTTTCTGATTTTTCTGTTTTTTTCGGCAAATGGTAAACTATGCAAATTAACACTGGCGAAACGAAGGTTGTTCAACTTACGGTACTGTAAAATCCAAAAAATCCGGCCTAGTTTACTCTCCTTTGACCAAATCCAGTTTGATAACTTGGCGTGTCGGCTGCAAGACAATTGGTACAATATTAATGCAATTAGCGGATGCAGATCGTCGTGGCATCCACAGGATGGATGCCCTACGCTGCAGTTCGTCGGGCATGCTGCACATTTCCCCCAATCCAATAGAAAGTCTGCGGCGGGCGGTGATGTATGCGTTTTTGTAGGGCAACGGCAACGGCAGCGGCAACATATGCGGGCCGCTGCTTATTGGACAATTGTTTTTGTCAAAGTGGAGCAGAGCGTGGGTGTGCGTGTGTGTGTGTTAGTGTGAGAGAACGTTTGTATGGAATGCGGAAATCAGTGCCGTATGTTTCAGCCAGGTGAAAGGTTATGACTGGATCCTCTTTTCGGGCACTGGGCGGGGTTCGGTCCCTCTTCACTATTCGCCCCTAGAAATTCGGAAAGTTTAAAGACAAAAAAACAGCACGCGCGCCTTCCAATCGGACAAATATGCTTATATATGCGCACACACACACATATGCATGTGATTTTACGGCCCTGTGTGCGTGGACGAAGTCGACGACGTCGTCGCTGCGGCCGCCGCCGCCTTTGTGTTTGTGTGCGAGTGCGCCGCCCGTGTATTATCAACCATTGGAAAACACGTTGTTTTTCGCCGAGCTCCCGAATTTAAGGAATATGTTCTTGCATTCAAGGCGGCCTGAATTTTCTTCAGCCGCTGCTGCTCTTCTTCTTGTTCGGCCGCCGAACCACCGCCCCGCCGCCGCCGCCACCGTCACCGCCTGCTCCATCCGGCCCTTCATAACTGTATATCCGTGCACTCTCTCGCCGTAAATTATGCAACTGCGGCCGTCCGCTCGCCGCCGCAAGGATCACTGTCCAATTCGGGTTACCACTCGCACTGGAATCTGTTCAAATCACACCCAGACTTTCTATTGGAAGGCAGCACGCACGGACGCGGAACTCATCGTTACCGACTCCAAGTAAAATGTGAATGAACATGAGCGAACGTGGCAAATAGAGATGGGCGATAGGCCATTGCGGGAGCTGTCAAACGGGCTATCGGTTCTTGCGGCAAGAACTGCGGCCGGCTTTTGGGCTCAACGGGATATTGGCGATATAACGTTAGCAAATGTCATCGTCATTAATAATAGTTAAATTTAATGCATTTAATTAAAATTGCCTAATTAATTTTAATGTAAGTGCTCGGTTATGAGTGGTTCTGTTATAAAAATTTGTTGTTAATTGTCTGGCCGATAAATTAAAAGTATTTTATTTTTAGATTAAATTTATATTTTAAAGTCTTTTTTCAAGTTTTTGATAGTAGCGCAATAGCTTACTAAGTTTTGGGAAAATGAGAAATATATGGACACCTAGTGATGATAAAAAATTCCCTTCAATTCGATTGCTCGCTGAAAGCTATCGACTCGTCTCTCATCCCCATCGATAGGCAGTACCATCCTTGGCCTGCCACCACTAAATCGCAAAGAAACACAAAGGCAAAAACCCCAAACTGTGGAATTTCCGGAGACAAGAGAGCACATTCATCGCGGCAAGATATCAGCGAACAGCATGCCCAAGCTGAAGAACCTGTTGCCCACCATCTTTGGCGGCAAGGAGGCCCCAAATTCGTCCGAGGGTCGTCTGGAAACGGACGCAGCGCCCGTGGACGACAGCGAGGGAGATAACAATAACAGCGGAGCACTGGCGCTGCCCTCCAGCAGCACGCCCACTGCATCCGCCGATCTCACCGAGTCCGTGCTGCGCGAGCTCAGCGACCCCAACTACAACTCCATGGACGTGGTGCAGTCCGCCAATTTCCCGGGTACTGCGCTGGCCCACAATGCCCAAACGAACAACACGATGAACGTGCACAGTGCCCAGCAACAGGTGGTCATGAACTTCTCGAATGCCAGCGGCCTGCACTTTGGCTCCGTCTACAACATAAACCAGAACCTAAGCGCCAGCAGTTCACGAAAGGGCAGCACAAGTGCCACGGAGGAAGGAGCAGCGATTGCATCACCGGAAGGCGGCAAGCGTTCCATTGCCACACGCAAAACGGTTAGTATTGTGGCCATGATGCAGTCGCAGGAGGAGCCGGATATCCGTCTACTAGACGCAGTGGCCACGCACCTGGGCGAGGGCTGGAAGCAGGTTATGCGGGAGCTTGGACAGTCGGAGGGACAGATCGATCAGGCGATAATCGATCATCAGATGCATGGAAATATTAGAGAGGTAAAAAAAATGTTCAAATCAAATCCAAAAACGTTTAAACACAATTTCTTAGATTCCCTTAGGTTTGGTCAAATTTTGAATATAAATTGTAAAATCTTTCAACACTTGCTAATGATTTAAAAATAGGCACAATAGTATTTTAATATATACTTCAAAATCTGCACAGATTTCTGAGGCACAGATTGGAAATACCAGCCCTCATGACTCAAGATTTGATATCCATATCACTTTCCCTTGATTTAATTTCTGTTTAAATTTTCGTATATAATTCACAAACAATCTTTAAGTGAATAAGAGAACTTACAAAACTGAAAAAGTTTCAGTATATAATTTACAAAGGTCTTTAAGATGTGATTTATTTCAGTTTAAACATAACACTTTGACCTTTAACGCTGTACAAACAATATCCAAAAATGTGTTTAGTTGAATAACAGAACTTTCGTCTACAGATAGAGCCTATTCATATTCCTTGGAAGTGTCTATTAAGTTTAAGATTACATGGACAGATTAGATTAGATTGCAAGTTGTGAAATTCCATCTCAATTTTATTGAATTTTAGCGAATTGTATTCGGACTTTAAGGCTTTAAAAAACTATTCTAATTTAGAAACATAGTTCAGATGTTTGATGCCATGACTAAGCCGTATTAATTAACGCTTCTCATGCTTTCCCAGGTGATCTACCAGCTACTGTTGCAGTGGACGCGCAGCGCGGAGAACGGTGTGGCCACAGTGGGTCGACTCACCACAGTGCTGTGGGAGTCCCAGCATCGCGATTGCGTGCAGAGAATGAAACTGGTTTGGAAGGCACTGGAGAAGCGCAAGACGAACAGCTAGCCAGAGTCGGTGGGAGGCTACCAACAACCCCGACTATCAACAAGAAAACTGTATGCATACGGAGCAGCCTATCATGTCGTTGCGGATAACCTGTCGGAGAGTGGAGAAGGTTGTTACCCCAACCGAGAGTGGATACCCCATCGAGCGGTGGAGAGATGAGAGAGAGAGAGGAGCCATGTGCAATATATTTTGTTTAATAATCCAGCAAACCCTTCGAATAAGTGCCTAAATGTTTGCAATAACTATATTCTTACACCAAGTTTTTATCTTTAAGATGTGATATATTGTGTGTCGAAACCGGGAACCCCTGCACTTGAAGTCAGCATTTTGAAAGC
The DNA here is from genome assembly GCA_008042795.1 of Drosophila asahinai. Lineage (NCBI taxonomy): Eukaryota > Metazoa > Arthropoda > Insecta > Diptera > Drosophilidae > Drosophila > Drosophila asahinai. The sequence goes on along the minus strand of VNJZ01005032.1, from coordinate 13,658 downwards.
ATTTTTTTGTAAAGTGTATAACAAATAAAAGCTTTATTTTTATGTAATCATCAGCACCAGCTGCAGCAGCTATCTCGTCTCTAACCTCCAAGCAACACGGAGCAAAGTCACACAATCTTGGTGATCTTCGAACTGAACATGTCAATCAGCATCTGGGCACCGTTGCCGTTGAGCGTCTGATAATTCGGCAGCTTGCCCATCCTCTCCAGCCAACCGCTGAGCTTGGGATAGCGCTGCGGATCGATGGGGGCCAGACCAACCGTACTGCTCACCGAGGAGACCATGCTAAAGTCAGCGATGGTTATGCCCGTGCCGCACAGATACGGCTGGTTGCCGATGAACACCTCCAGGAAGTCGTAGGCCTCGTAGATGGCATCGATCTTAGAGCGAGGCACCTCCGTCTCGTTCTTGTAGAACAGCGGGGCGGCAATGTTCCGGATGCAGCCCTGGAAGAGCACACCCGACTCGAAGTGCAGACGCTGATCCACCAGGGCGCGCTTGAAGTAGTCCTTGGGATACAGTGAGTCGTCCTTGGCATACCGACGCACCAGATAGGCGCAAATGGCATGGCTCTCCCAGATGCACTTGCCATCGTCGTCCTCCAGCATGGGCACCGTGTGCTGAGGATTCTTTAGCTTGAACTCCTTGGTCAGGTTCTCCCCCGCCAGCAGGTTGACCAGCTTGTACTCGTACTGGAGCCCCAGTGCGTCCAAGGTCAGCTTGCAGGCCCGCACCGGTGGGCTGGGCTCTACGCCGTACAGAACTAGCTTTCCCATCGTCGTCCGTTCCCTTGGGTTGTTGATTCGAAACTGAACGCGGGCTCGCCGCCTATCATGGCAACAAGTGTGCTGGCTTCAATTAATTCCATATATTATACAAATTCCACTTTGCAATTTAAAGCTTTTTTTTTTTGCTTGCTTACAGTAATTAGGTGTCGTTCTGATTGCCATGATTGTTCCCATATATTTTTTAATACATATCTGAAGCTATATCTGCTGTCAGAGTCCTCTGCTTAGATAATTGATAGGAGCGGAGATAAGGCACTCGTTTTAATCAAAATTGTTTGAAGGTGGCCCTCGAAAGGTGGTCAGGTGTTCGTTAGGCTCCCCAGAGCCTTATCATATCTCTTTCTATTATATTCACAATCGAAGTGTAGTGGAAAATTCGTAATCTTTATAGGTGGTTTGTTTAATAAATTGTATTTTTGGGATACTGTATTTTTGGTTCAGTCAAAGTTAGGTAACTTTGTAATACATTTTATTACTTTTACTAGTTTTTAGGCCTTATTTATCTGTGAGCAATAATAGTTGTAAAAATTAGGAACTACCTTGATCGATAGAAATATTAATTTTTTTTTTTTTTTTTTTTTTTTTTTTTTTTTTTTTTTTACTATTTATTTAGAAGAAAAAGTAAGGTGATTAAAATGTGATTAAAACTTGGAAATATGCTTTAAAAAGTAGACAAAGTACTCCACTTCATATAAAAAAAATATATCCGATTGTTCAAAATTCTGACTAAGTTTATTCAGAAATTTTGGGGTATTAGTAGAGAGAAATAATAATATTGCCGGAATGTTTTGAAAAGAGAATGGGAAACTAAAAACAGTTTGAGAATAGGGAGAAATAAAACAAAACAAGGAAGAAAAAAATACTTTAAAGAATACTTATTTTTATTTAAGCAAACGAGGTGTAACTTTTACAGCAAACGTTATGCCAATTTCCTTCGTTATCAGAGAATTTAATATTTATTTGTTCAATGAAAGATATTCCTTTTACAAGAGATTTATTTGGTATTAAAAAATTGTCGTGACAACACTTATCTTTTCAAATAATATTCCTTCTAGAATTTATTGTGCACTAAAATCAGCGTATAATTAATAGTTTTATTTAAGTTGCAAAGGTAAAATTAGTCGTCTTGATGATCTCTCCAAATCTTCGGGCTCCCTTGCCGTTGGCCTCCTCGTAGTAGGGCAGCTGTTCCAGTCGCTTAATCCAGGCAGTGACCCTGGGGAACTTGGCCGGATCCACCTCCACAAAGGCCACCAGCGAGGATACGGTAGAAATGATACTAAAGTCGGCAATGGTAAGTTGGCTGTCGGCAATGTAGTCGTGATCCTTGAGGAAGGTCTCCAGGAAGCCGTAAATCTCGATGATGGCATCGTAACGCTCTTTGGGAATCGTGGTCAGCCCGGAGGCGAACAAGGGCTGGGTAATGCTCCTCAGAGCGCCGGCATAGATAACGCCGGACTCGAAGTGCAGTCGCTGGTCCACCACAGCCCGCTGGAGGAGGTCCTTGGGATAGAGACTGTCGCTCTTTCCATATTTGGATACCAAGTAGGCGCTGATCGCATGCGAGTCCCAGATGAAGTGGCCATCATCCTCCAACGTGGGCACCGTGTGCTGCGGATTCTTCTTCAGAAACGCCTCAGAAAAGTTCTCCCTGGCCATAGTATTGACCTCGACGAACTCGTATGGAACACCCAAAGCGGCCAGCGTCAGTTTGGGTGTCCTCACCGGCGGACTTGCCTCCAAGCCGTACAGAATCAATTTGCCCATGATGTGTCGCCTCCACGAGTCTCTGCTAGGACTGAATACACTGATCACAGGGTTCCGGCGTTTTTATTTGCTTTGGAAGAGAGTTTGGAGGCATGAAATTTGCCAATAGTGAGCACAAGATAGGGGGTACTTCTCTCTTTCTGTTTATTACTATTTCACCATAACAACGCCACTTTTGCACTCAGAATGAAGTAGGAAAGCTACAGTCGTATGTGCTCGATTGTGGATACCCGGTACCCAAAGCATTGTGCAATAAGTTAATAGACAAAATAATAATCTAAAAATAACGTACTTTGTAATGCTTCGTTTTGTATTACCCCAGTTGGAATCCACGGTTCGAGACTTCACTAACTAACGTTATTATTATTGGATTTTACTAAAATTTTCACATTACGTTCGCGCAAATATAATATACAATTGTTACATAATTTGGTATTGTATTTTTTTATCGAATTCAAGACTTTAGTTGTGTTTAATGTTTGTAGTAATAATTGCGCGCAAATTTTAAATGCGAAAAATAAGAATGTTGTCCTGTAGCTCTTAAGTTTTCAGAGATCTTATTTCACATTTGGACATGGCTAAATCGGCTCGGCTGGTGATGAAGATCAAGAATATACATACATATGTATGTAATATGTACGCTTTATGGGTCGGGGAGTGCACCTTCTGCCATTCTCGGTTGTAACAAAGTTATAATATTCATTAATACTATAATAATAAGCTTAATTAGGCATAATAAATAAAATAATTCATATCTATCTTTCCACTTTAGTCGCCGAGATTTATCTAATGTAGAAATGTAGAAAAGGTTTATGCCATTATAATGTTGAACCTATCCCAACAAATATCGTACAACAAATAAAGTTTAATGACTATTCCAAACAAGAGAAGATAAGTCAGAATTCCGCGAATGATTAACTCAGATTACAAATCAACCTCAGATAGCCCCAGCAGTTCTTTCTCAAATCGTATAAATTATTTTATGCCACAGTCATGCTGACAATATCGCATACTCGTATATGCTATCGTGCGATTCTCCCTTAATTAAATACAGTGAAAATCTGTTTAATGAGGTTGTTTTTCGTGTTTGTTCTCTCTTTAGAATCTTAAATTTCTCTTTAAAAAATACGTCACCCGTCCACAAAAAAGTGCCCATACAATTTTTTGAAGAAATGGCTCTTGCTTTGGAAATTACTTTCAATTTGATTTATTATTCTTTAAAAGTTCTCTACAAAACACTTATCCTTATAAGCAACAAACAGGAGTATAAACTAGGATTTGTTCTTAAGAAGCAAAGGTAAGATTAGCGCTCTTGATGAACGCTCCAAATGCTTGGGCTCCCTTGGCGTTGGCCTCCTCGTAGTAGGGCAGCTGTTCCAGTCGCTTAATCCAGGCAGTAACCCTGGGGTACTTGGACGGATCCACCTCCACAAAGGCCACCAGTGAGGATACGGTAGAAATGATACTAAAGTCGGCAATGGTCAGTTGGCTGCCGGCAATGTAGTTCTGATCCTTGAGGAAGGTCTCCAGGAAGTCGTAAATCTCGATGATGGCATCGAAACGCTCCTTGGGAATCGTTTTCTGGCCCTGAGTGAAAATGGGCATTAACATGGCCCTCAGACCGCTGGCAAAGATCACGCCGGACTCGAAGTGCAGTCGCTGGTCCACCACAGCCCGCTGGAGGAGGTCCTTGGGATAGAGGCTGTCGCTCTTTCCGTACTTGGACACCAGGTAGGCGATGATCGCATGCGAGTCCCAGATGAAGTGGCCATCATCCTCCAGCGTGGGTATCGTGTGCTGGGGGTTCTTCTTCAGGTACGCCTCCGAAAGGTTCTCCTTGGCCATGGTATTCACCTCGACGAACTCGTATGGAACCCCCAGAGCGGCCAGCGTCAGTTTGGCTGCCCTCACCGGCGGACTCCCGTGGGCACCGTACAGTTTTAGGTTGGTCATGTTGTCGCTTCAACGGGTCTCTTCGAGAACTGAATAAAGAGATCTAAGGGGCCGGCTTATTTATATGATTCGAAAGAGAGCATGGAGCGAGCCTCCATTTCCAAAAAAGAGCACAAGATAGTATTAATAACTAGTTTTCGGCATTTCTCTCTCTTTGCATTTATTTCTATTTCACCATGTGCACTCAGAGAAAATATACTCCTTAACGTCTAGAATATTCTGTAGTTATTTTACTGAAATATGTACATAGGTATGTATGTATATTTAGAAACAATATTTGAACTTTAACACTCTCCAACATTTTGCTTTGGTCAGCAAGGGGATTTTGATAAGAGACCTGGAATATGTCTAGAAACTGCGGTATACCCAGGCCTTTTGCTTATCTTTTAAAAGATCTTTAAGTGTATTTCTGTTAGCTTTAATTAATTGTTTATAAATAAAGCCCAGCTTAAACTCTACTTGGTTTCTTTCTATCTTTGTTTTATTTCTTAAAAGCTTAGCTATGTAAAATAAAGAATCGCCAAATAAATTCATTTATTAAAAGCATAAACAATTGCCTTGTAATTATAAATATGAAATATTATTTTTATTTTGTATTTCCCATATATTATTATTTATTTCTATATTTATATTCAACTGAAAGATCATTTTTCAAAAGTGAAATTCGTCTTCTTCACAATTTCCGCCAATTGCCTAGCTCCTTTGGCATTGGCCTCCTCGTAGTAGGGAAGCTGTTCCAGCCTCCTGATCCAAGCACTAGTCCTGCCATATTTTACCGCATCCAAGTCCACAAAGGTCATTACGGACGTTATCGAAGAGACCAGGCTGAAGTCCGCAATGGTCAGGTGATCGCCTGCAATGTAGTCGTGATCCTTGAGGAAGGTCTCCACAAAGTCGTAGACCTCGATAATGGCATCGTAACGCTCCTTGGGCACTGTCTTCTGGCCAAAGAAGATCACGGGCTTGGAAATGCTCCTAATGCCATTGGCGAAGACCACGCCCGTATCAAAGTGCAATCGCTGATCCACCACCGCTCGCTGGAGGAGATCTTTCGGATATAGGGCATCCGTAGTGGCGTACTTGGACACCAGGTACGCGATGATGGCATGCGAGTCCCAGATGACGTGGCCATCGTCCTCCAATGTGGGCACCGTATGCTGGGGATTCTTCGCCACGTAAGCCGGAGATATATGCTCCCGAGCCACAATATCGACGTTCACATACTTGTAGGGCAGGTTGAGAGCGGCCAGGGTGAGTTTTACGGCCCGAACTGGCGGACTAGGATCCAATCCGTACAGAGTCAACTTAACCATCTTGTCCGCGGGGGGTCTCGGTCACAACTGAACGATGGCAGCGGAAATTCGCTTGTTTATGGGAGCTTTGCGGGTCATTTAAAGAGAAAGTTTAAGGGAGACTTTCATTGCGATTAAGGTTTATGAGAAAATTTGATTGACGCTTACGAGATAATATTGTATATTACATGAGAGCAATATTGGAGCAGATTGACACTTGGTTATTAGTTATATCAGGTTATGTTTTATATACACTATATTTGTCGCTTTATTAAGAAGTTATTACAAAATTAAAGGTTAATTAGGGTTCATAAATATTACATTAAGTCTGACAGCTTACTTTGTTATGTATCATATTCTAATATCTCTCCCCTTTAATCAGAGAGATTTATCTAATGTAGAAATGTAGAAAAGTCTAACCTATCCCAACCATTATCTTACAACAAAAAATGTTAAGGCTCTTCTGAACAAGAGAAGATACATAAATTAAAAATGCCCAAAGGAATGACTAAGATAACACCTTATGAGCCCAGCAATTATCAATTCTTTTTTGACACACTCACTACGAAAAACATTATTTCACGAGATTGATAAGAAAATTGCAAGTCAAGCTGACAGAAATAAGTAAACGAACATTATAAAACTCTCTTAATTGCTAATGAGCCATTTTCTCTTAATTTCAGACAATGAATATTTCTTTGGTGAGTTCGTTTTTTCTGGTTTCTAAAGCTCTCTCTTAGAAATCTTCATTTCTCTTTAAAAAATACGTTGGTTTTACAGAAAGAAAAATATGTATTCTCTCAATATATGTGTCTCAGTTTGAATGATGGGCAAAGACTATTATTCCTAATCTAACAACACTAACTAAGATTTTATAAAAATTTCCTGATGAATAATTCATAATTTTTATTTCTAGTTAGCTGTTTGAGCGAATTTTGTCTTGGTAAACCAGTTTAGAACAAGAAAATCCAACCTAGCCCAACAAATGGACTTTTTTAAAATGTTTATAAGGCACAGGTGATAACACAAGAAACACAAGATAGCCGCTTATCAATATTGTTGCCACATTCGTCGTTAATTATGATAAGAATTAGGTATACATAGGGCTGTCCATATATTACGTAATCACGATTTTGATAATTCTTTTACCCTTTCCTCCCCTATGTAATCAAGAGTAATCATTGAAGGTACCCCTTCTCTATGATTACGTAATGATAAACATTTTGTTCCTTAAAAATCATTAAAGCTTTATTTAGTAAACTATATCTACAAAATATAAATATAATTATAATTGTAAATTTAATCAAAGCATGTTTCTTTAAAAAAGTTCAAACACTTTACTTAATTTATTTATGCTTAACAAAAATCTGTTAATAGGAACCTTACCTATACAGTTCCTTAAAACAACATTTAATTGGAATACAAAATTTAATCAGTCACAAGTTATTAGTAAATGACACTCCTCAAAGCTGTATATTTAGATTCCAAACGCATTGCTACATTCTCCCCGCACTCTGCGACATTTTCGTATTGCTTATTGCTGTGCAATCGCTTTGTTTCGCACTGGAATTTTAAAATCTGATCCAAGGTTATAACTTCTGGGTCTACGTTATCCGCACTCAGAGACAAATGCTGCTTGAAATAGTAAATCGCTGAGGCATCTTCGCTCTCCAAAGTTACAATTGAATTATTTGAAGATATTTGAAGGCGCAGCTTGGCGTCGTCTAGAAAGTATAATTCTGATAACGTATCGTTCCCGTTTTTGGGGGCATTAAAAAGGGCAGCAACTTGGCTTAGACTCAAGCTATTGGCCAGACGAATCGAGTGCTGAATCAAAGGTTCACTTGGTGCTGCTTGCAGATCCTCCGAGCGGAGCTCCTCAACCGACCGAGTTCCACTGAAGATGGAACTATAAGTGGTTGGACTTTGGGTTACCGCTACGGGGAGAAGAACAGCACTTATCTGGCTGTTGATCTCGAGAAAAGCCACCAATTTGATGCTGAACCTAGGCAGGAACTCGTTTCTTAGCTTCCTCAATGGCACCACAAGGCGACATCTTCTGTTCAAGAGCACAGCCGTGGGCAACAGGTAGCCATGGATGTTGTGGTCATAGCACACCAGAAGCTGCCAGTTATTGCTACGCTGCAGGGGCTGGCTATTGATGACTTCAAGGCTTAGCACGGCATAGAGACAGCCTGCTTTAAGATTCGGCACCTGAGCCTCCTGAGGTTGCAAAAGCAGGACCGTGTCGTCATTGTGACTGGGTATGCGACGACGGAATTCCAGGGATGCCCTGAGGCTTTCGTCACAACGATTCCTGCCCACGGCAATCAGTTGCTGCTTCTCATACTCCCTCTTCAGAGCCTCCCGGAGGATAGCTGGCTGTCGTTGATACGCCTCCAAGGCCTGGGCATTGTGCCGCATCCGCTCAATGTCCTCAGCTGTAACGTCAGCCATGGGGGAATCCTTCTTCTGGTCGGCTGCCTCGAAGGCGATGCGATAGAATATGTTGTTGTCGCTGAGGCAGACCAATTGCTCGCTGTGATCCAGGTAAGTGCAGCACTGTATGCCGGGCACTGGTTTGACCAAGGTGTGGACATAGCACTCGTCCAACTGGCCGTTGTACTTGAATCTCAGCCGCACCAGCTGCATGCCGTCGGTGTAGTAGAAGTCGCCGTTCTCACTGCTCGCATCGTAGTCCAGCCACTCGGCGCCCGTGTGATGCATCTGGCGTTGCTTGACCTCGAGCAGGCTGGAAACGTACCACATGTCCACGCTGCCGTTGCTCAGGAAGACCAAACAGAGGTTTTGGTCGGGCAGGATGCGGATGAACTTTACTATCGCGGCGTACACGCACAGCAGTTCTATGTGGTACGGACAAGTCTCTGATCCTCCGTCAGCCTCGGCTTTGGTTTGGCACAGGGCAAACACATGCCCGCCAATGCTGAAGATGTGGACGTACTCCTCCTTGGCGGCCGTGACCCCGAACAGGCGCTGCGTGAACTGCTCCTCCTTATCGCTGGTTACCCTTAAAGTGGTCAGCGTGTACTCGTCGTGCTGCCAATCGCACTGGAAAATGTTCTGTTCGTCGTACGTTATGTCGAACGTGTGCTGCAGCGTGCTCTCTCCTTTCTCCAGGCCTGGCAGATCGAGATAGGTCTGCAGCAGCAGGCGCTGGTCCTGCTCCCGAATCACGCTGAACCCGTCGCCGACTATGGCAAAACAGCGAACGCCACTTAGCCAATGGATGGCATGCAGAGCCTTGATGGAGCCGAAGCAGTAGATCCCGCCATCCGACATCAGCAGCATCGTGTTGAACTTCAGCGTGTGCACGCTCCTCAGGTAGCTGCCACCCCTCGTGGGCAGTGGTATCCGCACCTTGGTCATTTTGACGCGGCTGCTCTCGCCCTTGGGCTTCTTGAAACGAAAGTTGAGCAAATAGTACTGATTCCAGGTGATGAAGATCGACTTGCCGGCGTGCGCCGCAGCCACAATAAGTCCGCAAGCCTGGAACAAAGAGTCATCGTCGATTGACCACAGATCCTGCTCGGAGTCCTCTTTCATTGAAGTGTGTTTAAGTGTTGTGTTTTAATTAGAGAATTAAATTTAGCTTGTGTTTTTAATTTGTTGCAACACAACAGCGCTTATTCGATTTTGTATGCCTTTCGATAATAATAAAGTAGTCGATTTATATAACATTACTATTCGATAGCATATCCCACACCAATAATGAAACCTTCTCATCACCATCGATATATCTGCTTATAACGGATTATATTGGATTTTAAAATTAGTTATAAAACATTGATTTTGTTTATTTCTTGTTTGTAAACTTATACATACTAAAACAAGTAAGAACGCTACAGACGACTGTGCTCGACTGTGAGATACCCGGTACCTAAACGTTTGCGCTTCACACTAAAAGGCAATTTAAAAGTGTACATACATTAAAATAGTCTACTTCGATACTTCTTTAAATAAATCGCCTCTCGAATTAGCTCCCGACCTTACCAATTTAATGTCATACTTAAATATGAATGATACATTTTATAGGAAAACATAAAAACCCGCTTGATCGGCGTCAAAAAATGAATTATGTTATTTTTTGTCATTTCTTGCAATATTCTTTTGTCATTTCTTCTGCAGCTGGCGCCATTATATCGCACGGTCAAGGCTCGAATGCGCCACCTGTCGGCAACAGCTTGCAACAGCAGTGCCTTAGGGCGGTGTGTTAAAATTCTACCCTTATTCCTAGTATCTCCCATGTTTATCATCCCATTTTACTGAAATTTTCAGGAAACGTCCGCTCTATTTTATTCATTTATTGTATCTATTAACTTTAACCCGAAAATAACGAGTATAGCTTATATTACGTTATTTATGATTTTTGAGGGCGGAAGTGGACGTGGCCAAATTTTAAAACAAACTTGATCTGCGTGCAACAGATTCCAATGTTGTCACCAAATTTGGTAACTCTAGCACTTATAGTCTCTGAGATCTGTTGTTTCACACGGACGGACAGAGGTTGGCACTAACCCATAATACCCTTGTACCGGGTATAATTAAGAACCAACAAAATCAAATTAATAAACTCAAAAACCATCACAATGTGCTTTGAAAACAATGTGATTATTAGTGTTCAAGCTTCATGAATATTAGACATATTCTAAATCCTGTGTACAAAACTTGGTTTTGCTCATTTTCACCTGGTTTTTTTTATTGTGAACACACATACATATTACTCAAACCCCACCCGAAAATGCCGGCCAGCAAGGGTCTGCTTTTTAAGCGGTACATCCGCATCGAGCTGAATATGTGGCGACACACGCTTTGCGAGGCCGTCGTTCTGGTGATCATGGTTCTGATAATCCTGCTCAATCCGATCGCCCACTCCAAGCATATGCTGTATAGCCCCAGCAACCCTGATAATGAGCAGAGTATCGTGTCCAACAAGCTGGAGGACCTCGAGATATTAACGTAAGCTGGACTCGACATTAGCGTTCTTTCTTCGTCCTAAGACAACCTTCACATCCGATGTCAGTGGAATGGCGGACTCAAGGCGGGAGAAGTCTAAATACAACCTGGCGTACACACCCAAAACGCCATTTGTGACCACGTTGGCCAAGAAGGTGATCAAGACACTGGAGCTAAATGGAACGATCGGCTACGCGAGCGAGGACGAGTTGCAGGATCAGTTCGACGAGAAGACCACCTTGGCGGGTCTCGTCTTCAAAGGGATCGAGGACTCTGAGGAGGGGCCGCCCCTGGAGCTATCGCTGACGATCCGTTTCCCCAGCGAGTTCCGTACGATGAGTTCCTTTCAGACCGAGGAGCGACTTTGGCTAACTCGGTGCTCGGGACGCATCAACGGCGATAAGGAGCGGGTCAAGAGTAACCCCAGGCAGGATATATATATACGAGAGGGATTCCTGCAGCTGCAGCACCAGGTCTTCTTAGAGTGGTACCATCTAATGCGCGCCCAATGGGTCACCACCTATCCGGAACCGAACGTCGAGGTATATAACGTCCTGCTAAAGACCGCCGACGATCCCTGTGCCGCCATGAGTCTGGCCCGGCTGCCCACGTTCCTGTACTATTTTATATACCTGCTCCCCTTCCTGAACGTTATTCGGGTGAGTGTTTTAATAATATCTGGTCTGGATTTTGAAAAACAAAAAACATTATTATTGAAATTTGGTTTTGAACTTGATTTTAAAACATCAAAAGTACGAAAATGGGCACAAAATGTAGAAATTGTAATCTACATTGGTTCCTGCAACATGTTCCTAACTACAATTGTTTTTCTTTGTGTATTGCTCAACAAGTTACTAGAAACATTTCTTATCATTTGTCAATATTTTTTATTTACCATGTTCATGTGCTATTTAGATTTACCCACAATGCTTTGGGTACCGGGTATCTCACACGGTCGGTCAGTCACACTCGACAGTAGCTTTCCTACTTGTTTAGTTTATTTAAAGAAAAAGAATGAAAATTCTTCACTTTCTCTAAGATTACTGAAAAGTAATCTATAATAATATGTAATCTCCCTCAGAACGTGGCTTCCCAGGTGGAGGATGGTGTCATGGTCCATCAGTGGTATTACGGTTACTCGTTTGGAACGCAGTGGGCCCTCAAGTTTTTGGTGCTATTTCTGCGATTAATTGGGCTGAGCGCCATTTTTGTATTTATTGTTGCGGTAAGCTCTAAATTATGATCTTATTGATATTAAATATTAAATTATGAAATATATAACACGAAAAATAGTTCATTACATTTTTCTTTGGAATACACACAATTTAATTAATGACCCAAACTTTTGAATATATTTATAAGGTTTAAGGATATTATTTATATAATTTTTATATTTCTTATGATTTTATTTTATTATTTTTCCCCGCCTACCATTTCAGTTGTTCTGGTCCCTTGGAGAAAATTCCACAAACTTATCCGGCTATATGGTAGCGGCCTTTATTGCCTTCATTGTGCTGTTCACTGTGGAGATGATTGTAACCGGAATGGTGGTGGCCAAGATATTTGGCAATCCCACCAACGCGATCCTGTTTGCCCTGGTCCTGTGGCTCTTTATGTATGCCGCCTTCGCCATTATTTTGGAACGTTACTGGGACATCCACAAGTACTATGTCTTCTTCATCCTGGTTGGCTTCTTCAATTGCCAGCTGCTCTTCGCCATGGAGCTATTCAGGCTCTCCGTCGAACGCCCCGAAATAGTTCAATCCATTGACTATGTGGTGCTCTTCACCGCGGCCATTGGATTGGTCATGATTTACTTCTTCTTCCTATTGGCGATCCAGTGGCGAATGCCGGGTAGATACCTCAGCCGCCGGATAGTGAACAATCGGCCCCGGAAACCAAAGGAATCGGATAATTCTCTTTTATATACGGGCAAGCACCCGGTTGTGGACAATTTCGAGTTCGGCGACGCTGGCAGCGTTGAGCTAATGCGACTGCGCCACGTCAGTACCTCGCATCGTGACTCGGAGCGGAAGATTATCAAGAATGTATCCATGCGGATATACGAGGGCGAGGTGTACGTTCTGCTCGGCCACGTGGGATCCGGCAAGCTAACCCTCCTCAGGGTGATGGCAGGTCTAAAGTTTCCATTACGCGGCTCGGTGTCCCTTATGGGAAAGCCCTTTGTTAACACGGGTAGGTTTGTTAACAATTCTTAGGGGGAGAATTAAGAGCTCTTAAATAGTAGTTATACCCGATACCCATAGGGTACAAGGGTATTATAAGTTAGTGCCAACCGAGAATGTATGTAACAGGCAGAAGGAGAAATCTCCGACCCTATAAAGTATATATATTCTTGATCAGCGTCACCAGCCGAGTCGTTTTAGCCATGTCCGTCTGTCCGTCTGTCTGTCTGTCTGTCCGTGTGAAACAACAGATGTCAGAGACTATAAGAGCTAGAGTTACCAAATTTGGTGACAACATTGGAATCTGTTGCAGGCAGATCAAGTTTGTTTTAAAATTTGGCCACGCCCACTTCCGCCCCTGAAAATCATAAAAACGTTATATTAGCTATATAAGTGATTTTCGGCTTAAAGTTAATAGATACAATAAATTAATAAAGTAGAGACGGACGTTTCCTGAAAACTTCAATAAAATCGGATGATAAACATGGGAGATATTAGCAATAAGGTTTGAATTTTAACACACCGCCCTAAGGCACTGCTGTTGCAAGCTGTAGCCGACAGGTGGCGCATTCGAGCCTTGGCCGTGCGATATAATGGCGCCAATGTATGTATGTACAATGTATGTATGTACAATTTTAATTTGCCTTTCAGTGTGAAGCGCAAACGTTTAGGTACCGGGTATCTCACAGTCGAGCACA
>VNJZ01005030.1:0-10430 GCA_008042795.1 Drosophila asahinai | reverse complement strand
GGGCCACTGACTGACGAATGATACTAGCCTGGCTCCCAGTATCTATGAAGGCGCTATAACGGTGCGAATTTATGCTGATTTTCCTGGTAAATAGCTTGTCTTGATTTTCGGCGCCCAAACACATCACATTTACCGCCTGGCAAATTTCGTTTAGTGCATGAAATTTATTGCATTTGGTACAGCGCGATTTCTTCCTCTCCTTTGGGCACGAATTAGCAAAGTGTCCCAACTCTCCGCAATTGTAGCACTTCACAGACTCCTTAGTCTTTATCGGCCTGACATCGTTGTCCTGCTTTGGCTCAAAGCTGCTACCTTTTGAATAAACCTCCTTCTTATTTGCAAACGACCGACCTCTGTTCACTGCATCGTGAAACTGCTTCATTGTTGAAAAGTGAATTGCTGCAATACTGTTTTGCAATTCTCGGTGCTGTAGGCCTGCTCGAGCGTAACGAATAACTGCTGCGTCGCTAAGCTTGGAACGCACGCCTAGGGCGGACATCCGGAAACAGTACTCCTTCACCGTCTCCTTCGGTCGTCTGGCTACACTAGCCATGTATAAATTGCGAGTAATACGAATTTATCATCCCATTGGTACGCACCAACAACTCTGTTGACACGATCGATGAACTGGTTGACTGATATGGCGTTATCGTCGTTGGGATCAAACTCCGGCGCCTGCTTGACGTTGTTAGTAGCCTGGCCACCAGGATTATCTTCCGAAACCTCGTCTCTGCTTTGGTGTTACTGGGTCGCGGCTGCTGCTCCTGCTTCTGACGCTGCTGCTCCTGCTGCGCTCCGCGTTTGGATTGTAATGAACTGTTCCATCATGTTCTTAAGTTCCGCCATTTGAACTTGTAATTGTGAAATCGCCGCTCCTTGTGACGACAGCGTTTCTTCACTGACTCCCGCTGCTTTGCGGCATCTCCACTTTTTCCGATTGCTCAAACTCCACTAGTCGTTGTACTAGCTCTGCTCTGGACCATGAAGCTGATAAGTCCCTCTCTCAAAAAAGGAATCCTTATTGGTCTGCCTTCAGTTCCGCTATTTGGACCATTTTCCTCGATTTCGATCTTCGCTCTTTTTGTTCGCTTTATTTTGCCCTGACAAACACGCATGTGTGCAAGCGAGACAGCTGATATGTATTTCACAACGTTGACTCGTTAAACTTGTGAATTTCACCACGACGCTACATATACACACACACGCTCTTTGTATGTGCATTTTTAGGCTCACACAGATTCCTATTCGAAGCGAAGAAATCAGTTATAAAATAAATATTATGTGCAGCTTTCGCTTCTCTAAGAACGCATAAATATACGTTCTTTTGAAAGTAAATTACCCGAGCGCTTCCCGAACAGTCGGTTTTTTTTTTATAGCTTCGGGTCTGTGCGTCTCTTCTCTTAGAACGCATAAATATGCGTTCTATCCGAAACCAGCATATATTGTTGTTTTTTATTCACTTTCTCTTTCATATAAGTGCAAACGTCCCTTCTATTAGTACGCATAAATATGCCGTATTTTGGAAACCAACATTTCTTGTTCTTTTTATCTATCATATACGAGGTGTGTTCAAAAGGATCGCGAATTTTGAATTTTCGCGGGTTACGTATATTCGAATTTAGATTTTTTTGTGGCGTTATGTTGGTACTCATGTCTCTCACTTATGCCGACAAGCTCGGCCATTTTGAATGTTTACTTAATTGTTGACAGCTGCATTACTTGCACGTGTTTCGGGTCGTCTTCGATTTTTACCTATTCAAAAAAATGTATCAAAGAACCTGTACCAAATTTTGTGTGAAAAACGAAATTAAGTGCGCGGATGCATTCCGAATGTTGACTGTGGCATACGGAGAGGCTGCCTTGTACCGAAGCAACGTTTATCGGTGGTACAAAATGTCCTCAAAAGGCCGAGAAGGCCGAAAAGAACAAAAATTGGCTTTTGCACCACGATAACGCCCCTGCTTTTTGGCCAAAAACAACACACTAATGATGCCGCAGCCACCGAATTCCCCAGATCTGCCCCCCTGTGACTTTTTCTTGTTCCCTATACTGAAGAGGCCCATGAAAGGCCACGTTACGCTACGCTTGACGAGATAAAGACGGCATCGAAGGAGGAGCTGAAAAAAAAAAAAAAAAAGATTTTTGGAAGTGCTCCGATGATTGGAAAAATCGTTGGCACAAGTGTATAATATTAAAACATACAAGAGTGCCAACCGAGAATGTATGTAACAGGCAGAAGGAGGCATCTCCGACCCCATAAAGTATATATTCTTGATCAGCGTATCCAGCCAAGTCGATTCAGCCATGTCCGTCTGTCTGTCCATGTGAAACAACAGATCTCAGAGACTATAAGAGCTAGAGTTACCAAATTTTGTGACAACATTGGAATATGTTGCACACAGATCAAGTTTGTTTTAAAATTTGGCCACGCCCACTTCCGCCCCCGAAAATCATAAAAAACTGTATAATTATTATAGTCGTAATTTTCGGGTTAAAGTAAATACATAAAATAATTAAGTAGGCCTTCGTGGACGTGTTCTGAAAATTTGAGTAATATCGGATGATAAACATGGAAGTTATTAAACAATAAAGTTTCTGTGTATGCTTCTTGAAGCTACGTGCACTATCAACATCTCTCTCTCTCAAAAGCTTAGTACTCAGACATGCGAAGAGGGTTCCGTAACATTGAGTCAAAACGAGAGGTCAATACTCACCATCTCGCTCTATCGCACTGCTCAGGAACACTTTTCGGGTGTCTGAGCATATAGCTTTTGAGAGAGAGTGTCAGTGCGTGTTGCTCAACATGTCCCTAGTAACATTTGCTTTTTTTTTATGTTGCTCAACATGTTTCTAGCTACATTTGCCTTCATTAGTCAACATTTTCTTTTTCCAATATTCATGTGCTATTTAATTTCATCCACAATGATTTGGGTAACGGGTATCTTGCAGTCGGTCACACTCGACTGTAGCTTTCAAACTGAGCTAAACGCTCTGATTAATGTGTGACATATGAAACTGACATAAATTTCTTTTCTTTGTTCTTGTCCTGTTATTTTGTTCAACTGTTTTTTGTTTGACTAATAATGTTTTGATTATGTGTTTTGGAAAGTCATTATCCGTCAAAATTAGTTTAGCTTCATTAATGGTTTCCTCGTGGTAATCCGTGGTAATCCTCGTGAAATCCTCAGCATCCTTTGTATACAGCTACTGGCTGTATTTAATATCATCCGTTTTGAATGTCTAGAGTTGTAATTTATAGTTCGTCCTGATGTCGTCGATTTCTTTTACCATTTTATCTTCAATTCGATTCCACGTCTAATTATTATAGAGTCCAAATACGCTAGTTGGTCGTCCTTTTCCAATTCCATTGTAAATGTAATGTTTTTGTCAAAAGAATTTAAAGTTGTCAAAGTCATGTCAATGTCTTCCTCCTTAATAATTGCAAACAGGTCATCTACATATTTCGTCAATAATCGTGGGGGTGTCTTTGCTTTTCCAGCGTGCTATTCTGCAGAATCTCCATAACAATGTCAGCAACGACAGGCGAGGCCGGGGATCCTATCGGCATTCCTTTCCTTTTAATTGTATGTATAGATTATTCTTAAATTTAAAATATCTATTGTCAAGAATACAGAATTTAATTAATTCCATAAATATTTTTAGCGCTATTTTAGTGTGTTCTTTTTTTTAACGTCCATTTATTTTTAATTATGTCAAGTGCGAGGTCTGATGGTATGCTAGGAAATAGTGATACTTCGTCAAACGAAATTAGTTTTTTATCGTCGCACATATATGTGTTATTAATTCTGTGTTTTAACTCAACGGAATTTTTAATGTTATAAGTCGAGTTTAATGTTATGTTTTTAGTATGCCAACTGTATATTTGCAGAGGGGTTCAACCCCTGTGTATTTTTGGAAGTCCATATATTCGTGGGGGTAGTGCTGTCGTGGTCGTCAACTTACTCCTTTCTATCCTTGAAATGAGTTCCATCTTAAATAGTCTTTCCACAAGTTCATTGTTTTTCATTTGTAGTCTAGAAGTAGGACTTTCCTTAGTGTCCTGTACGTGTTAGCCTCCTTGAGTAAGTCGTTAATTTTTTGGTTAAAGTCATCTTTGTTCATCGCCACCGTTTTGTTGCCTTTGCGTGGTTTTCCACTACGTTGCTTTTTCCAACTATCGCTCGAGAATCACGAAAAGCAGAAAAGGTGTTTCTACTAGAAAAAAGTGCTTTTTAGCACCCTCCTGAAGGGAAACAGCTGTTTTTTGTTTTGGTTTTGATTTGGCGGAAATATAAATTTAATTCAAAGTTCAAACCAATGTTAACTAAGATTAAAAATTAAAGAGCTAGAGTTTATTTTCTATTTGCGGCTAAGTAACAATAAAGATTTCACGTGGTTCCGCCAGCCAGCCGCTTGACAGGAGTCCTAAGACTTGCAGGAACCGCTGCACAACGTTGGATTCTTTTCGCCAGGAGCCGCAAATTGTACCAACTCAGAGGCAGACGCATCAGCCCTTCTCTTCTTATGCAAGTCTCTTAAGCTGCCCTGCCCAAGGAGGAGTAAGTGGAGGAGGTCCTGCCCCCGGCAAAGAAGGACAGCTTCGAGTATCCGCCCCCGCCCTCGCCAATGACCCGACTCCTGTGCAGGATCCGCCGCCGATCCGTTAGAACATGACGAAGAGGCAAATTGGGGAAGTGAGAGGATCCTTGGGCACCGACGACGCCACCAACGCTTTCTGTCCACAGGGCTCGGCTATCTGAAGCTGTCCGCTTTCAAGCTGAAGACGGCCAAACCCAAGTAGAGTCTGACAAGAAGCTTAAGAGAAAGGGGGCGTCTAGGAAGACAGGAGGCCGAGCGCCAACGCTCTGACGCTCGTAACGTAGGAGTAGGCGGTGGACGCCAGTGCAGCATATACGCCAGATATGATCGCCCTGAAGTGCAATAGCCAGTTCAATCAACTAGTTTAACAACATGAAGAAAGTCATGCATTTGTTCCACATTTTTTCCGTAAGCGGGCAATCAATTTCATTTGTTCAAGAAACAGCTGGTTAGTGGTGGTAGTTAGGCAAAAAAAATCGATAGGCAGAAAAAGACTGAAATGATCGATATAATCGAACTTAACCATCAAAAAGCAACTTTTTTCTCATTTTTGTCACCACTAGATTCCTATACCTTATACACAGGGAAAAGTTACTTTTTGGCCAAAAAGCAGAATTGGAAAAATAATCTGTAGTGAAAACGGTGCCTTTGTCCGAAGTTAAAATTAAAATGTCTGAATTTTCCTTGAGAAATTTCCGTGTCTGTCCCACTGTTTCTAGAATTGCCCGATTCAATGCGCTTTTTTTGTTCGAGGTTCTGTGGTCTTTGACTAGTAAAGAGAATTTCGTACGCGCCTCTTCTTGCTTCTCTTTGTCTGTTATGGTTTTGATAAATTCTTCTCCGTCCGCAATGTACTTCAAGAGAGGAAAATTCTGTAGAAATTTGATGCTTGTTCTTAACTTAGTTAATTTGTTAGTGGTCAATTGAAAATTGTTAATCGTTGGTTTTCCATTAAAGTAGCTACGTTTTAGTTCAGCAAATCTCAGTTTTGAATGTAATGCCTTCGGCGTGCCTTCCGTTGTGTATAGTAGGGGTGTTTGGCGACCTTTCCAATGTATATTGGGTGCGTTAGCCGGCTCGAGGTCAGGGGTGAAAAATCAAAATCCATTTTAGTTTTTATTTTTGTCGATATATTTCGGCTGCTCTCCGGCAACCGTCTTCAGGGCAACTATAATTTTAATTCACAAAACAATTTTAACAATTAAGCAAACAACATACATTTTATTTTACACGTCTGCGCCAGATGACCTGGAGTTGACTAATTCTATTTCCCTAAAAGGTGTCTGTATAAGTGCGCGCAATTGTCAGTGTCCGTTTTGTAGTTTATCCGTCTATCTGTAGGTGTGTTTATTATGTGCAGCATTTCCATGGTAAAGAGTTTTCCATAGTGTTGTTCTTGTGCTAAGGTTCTGGTCTCCTCAAAATTTGGCGAGTTGCCGTTCTTAGCACAGTGGGTCATGTGCGCTGTTTTTTGGGCGCTCGAGTGATGTCTTAATTTAAAGTCAGATTTATGTTGTGAGAGTCTGGTTTTTAGTTTTGATTTTGTTGTCCCTATATATATTTTATTGCACTTCTCATAGTTATTGCCGTTACATGGTATTTTATAGATCACATCATTTTTATCCGTTAGAGCTATTTTTGATTTTGATTTGTTAAAAATTGGTTTTAATGTGTTGTCTGGCTTGTGTGCAATTTTGATATTTTCCATGCCGAAACAGTTAGACTTTGCTAAACGCTCTGATAAATATGGGAAATATGAAATTGACATACATTTCTTTTGTTTGTTCTCTGTCCTGTTATTTTGTTCAACTGTTTTTTGTTTGACTAATAATGTTTTGATTATGTGTTTTGGAAAGTCATTATCAGTCAGAATTAGTTTAGCTTCATTAATGGTTTCCTCGTGGTAATCCGTGGTAATCCTCGTGAAATCCTCAGCATCCTTTGTATACTGCTACTGGCTGTATTTAATATCATCCTTTTTAAATGTCTAGAGTTGTAATTTATAGTTCGACCTGATGCCGTCGATTTCTTTTACCATTTTATCTTCAATTCGTTTCCACGTCTAATTATTATAGAGTCGTCCTTTGGTCGTTGGTCGTCCTTTTCCAATTCCATTGTAAATTTAATATTTTTGTCAAAAGAATTTTATATTATCAAAGTCATTTCAATGTATTCCTCCTTAATAATTGCAATCAAGTCATTTCGTCAATAATTGGAGCGTGCTATTCAGCAGAATCTCCATAACAATGTCAGCAACGACAGGCGAGGCCGGGGATCCTATCGGCATTCCTTTTAATTGTATGTATAGATTATTGTTAAATTTAAAATATCTATTGTCAAGAATACAGAATTTAATTATGTCCATAAATATTTTTAGCGGTATTTTGGTGTGTTCTTTTATTAATGTCCATTTATTTTAAATTATGTCAAATGCGAGGTCTGTTGGTATGCTAGGAAATAATGATACTTAGTTTTTCATCGTCGCAAATATGGTATATGTGTTATTAATTCTGTCTTTAAACTCAACGAAATTTTTAATATTGTAAGTCGAGTTTAATGTTATATTTTTTAGTATGTCAACTGTATATTTGCATAGTTTATAAGATGGTGATCTGATGGACGAGCAAATTGGTCGCAGAGGGGTTCCATCCTTGTGTATTTTTGGAAGTCCATATATTCGTGGGGGTAATGCTGTCGTAGTCGTCATATTATTCCTTTCTATTCTTGAAATAAGTTCCATCTTAAATAGTCATTCCACAAGTTCATTGTTTTTCATTTGTTGTCTAGAAGTAGGACTTTCCTTAGTGTCCTGTACGTGTTAGCCTCCTTGAGTAAGCCGTTAATTTTTTGGTTAAAGTCATCTTTGTTCATCGCCACCGTTTCGTTGCCTTTGTCTGAAGTTAAAATTAAAATGTCTGAATTTTCCTTGAGAAATTTCCGCGTCTGTCCCACTGTGTCTAGAATTGCCCGATCCAATGCGCTCTCTTTGTTCGATGTTCTTAGTCTTTGACTAGTAAAGAGAATTTCGTACGCGCCTCTTCCTGCTGTGCTAAGACCGGCCACTCGCTAAATTTTGAGGAGACAAGTATCTTAGCACAAGAACAGCGGAACATACGGATAAACTACAAAACGGACACTGACAATTGCGCGCACTTATATAGACACTTATTAGGGCATTATAATTAGTCAAGAACTCCGTCATCTGGAGCAGACGTGTAAAATAAAATGAAATACATTTTGTTTATTTATTATTACATGTTCAAAATTGTTAATTATTAAAATTATTTTGTGAATTAAAATTAAAGTTGCGCTGAAGACGGTTGCCGGAGAGCAGCAGAAATATATCGACAAAAACAAAAACTAAAATGGATTTTGATTTTTCACCACCTAACCTCGAGCTGGCTAACGCACCCAATATATTTATGTCTATCATCTTTATTATCTGTCTTCTTATTGTATTGTCAAAAGTTTGGAACTATCTTCTTTATTTTGAAGGTACTATTTGTAACTAAAGCGCGCTTCGAAGTAGGTCTTAAACATGTTCGATCGAACTGAATTAGGTTGTTCTGTATCAAAATTTTAAGTAGGCACAAAAAAGGGCTTATGGTTGTCCACATTAATCCACAAAGTTTGGTGAAGAAAATTGATTAGTTTAGATATCTCTTTGTTCAGTCTAATGTAGATGTTATTTGTGTCTCCGTGACTTATTATTATTATTGTGATTTGTGTATAGCCTATGATAGTTATGTAATTAATTGTACTGTTAAATGTAAGCACCCAATAGAACGTGAAATAAAATATCTATTCTTGGAACTATCAAACAAGTGTTTTGAATCTAAAGCTCTGATTGGATGCATTTATCGGCCGAACCGTAATATAGAATATGCCTTAATGACTATTATCCGTAAACTATCTGTACATTATACAGATATTATCATCACAGGTGATCTTAATAGCTACATTTTAAAAGAGAACCATTTGCTGGATAAGTTTGAGTCTATTGGTTTCTCTGCAGTTAATCGGCAGACACCAACGCATTTTTTTAAGACCTGTAGCTGAATGTAATACCTGTGATTGGACCTCCATTTATTTGACACTCTATATTGAGCACCAATTAAATATATACAATAGCAACATTGTGTTCCTTTTCAACAAATGTGTACCTGTAAAGCAGAGAAACATTCACGCCTCGCAGAATCCTTGGTTTAGTGCGGATATAAAAAGGCACATAGCTATTCGAGATGCACATTATAAAAAGTGGAAGCGGTATAAAACCGCCAAGTATAAAACCGGTATAAAACGGCAGCTAATAAGATAATCTAAATGTGACTCTTTTAGACAAAAGTTTGCTGAAATCTGTCCACTAGAAACACCTGACGTGAACTAAAAAACTTAGGAATAGGGAAAAACAAACAGTCGGCCCAGCAGCAAGTGGACGTAAATAGCCTGGACAGTAAGTTTGTGCAACTCGAAGTACCTGAAGCTACATGCAGCAAGTACCTGAACTCCTTACCTGACTGTGATATTTGTTTTAGTTTTACGTGTGTTAGTCAATGTGATGTCTTCGAATGTTTACTAAAAATTAAGTTCAATGCTGTAGGCCTCGATGAAATTAGTCCCAAATTTATAAAATTACTCGTGCCGTTACTACTCCCGCATATAACACATATAATGAACACGGCTATTACAACTTCTACCTTCCCTTCTGTATGAAAGTATGCTAAATTTGTTTCTATTCTGAAAGGTAATAACGAGTTTTAACCAATTTCCTTACTTCATTTCATATCTAAAATTTTTGAAAATCTGCTGGCAGCTTAGATTTAGCTCTTTTCAGAAGACAATTTAGGTTTCTGAAAGAAGCTTCTCTTTTTCTTCTCTTGTGCATTAGTGCTATCACTGACATAGTGGAAGACATACGCTCTCGGATCGATAACAACTATGTTACGTTTCTAACTTTACTCAAGCATAGTAAGGCTTTTGACACAGTTAACCATATCATTCTATGCACTAAGCTGGAAACACTTTTTAACTTTTCAAACACTGCAGTTAGCTCCTTGAGGTCCTATTTCACTGATAGACACGAAGCTGTTGTGTCAGGTAGCTGTATTTCTAGCTTTGCTAAGACTACCAGAGGTGTTCCCCAAGGATCTGTGTTGGGACCATTACTGTTTTCCACGTATGTTAATGCCTAGCTCAATGTTCTGTCCGAATGTGATGTCCACTTATATGCTGATGATGTGCAATTCTATGTTAGTAAACCATTGTGTCAAATTGCTGACTGTATTGCTGAGTGCAATACCTTGCTCAACAAAATCAATACATGAACTCATGAATATGGACTATTGTTAAACCCTAAAAAAAAATATAACAGCAAGTGTATAATTATATACGAAAAACCGATAAATACCTCACAACTTCAAAATTCGACCATTGGTCGCGGGCATCTGGGCGAACGTATGGTGAAAAGAACGACTAAATAAAAAGACGTCTTCATTTGCTGAGTTAATATTTCAAACTGATTCTTTATTTCAAAGTCCGCGTTTACGTAGCGGTGATGAGATTTCTAAAACTAGTCTTATCGCTAGACCAACGCAGTGGTTTGTTTAACCCTAACATGGGAAAAATTCTTGAGTGCGATGGGAAAGACACAGCTACCCCGCACTTATCTTTGAAGATATTTTTGTGACCCACGCAGGAGCTCAGATTACATATTCGTCAAGATTACATTTTTGTCTGTGCTAGGCTCAAGTGGCCGCTGTTTAGAGATACGCGCACATGCGCACAAGCAGATCACAGCTGCATCGATTTGTTACAGATCTACATGTGTACAT
>VNJZ01005028.1:0-14228 GCA_008042795.1 Drosophila asahinai | reverse complement strand
AAACTTGTTACAACCATGGCTATTAATATTAATATAAGGGACACATGTCCGCTAGAATTATGAATATTGATACCTCTTAACTAAACATTTTCAATTCTCTGTTCTTTAAGCTGATTTTTAATATTAAATATGTCATAAGTATTATTTATAAATCCTAAGAGCATTGGCTTTATTTCTTCATTTCTAATCTTAAAAGCTATGGGCTTGGATTTTCGTGACCTGACTATGATGATTTCCACATGTCCACTCCAAAACGGGATCGTTGAAAACCTTATACAGCCACGTATTTGAGGTCGACAATTCAATCCAAATGTTCTCGGCAGGGCTCTCTTGGAACTCACATGATGGACGCAGGCTTTGCTTCAGCGCCGACAGCTCACAGGAATTGTCAGTGGCCGATTTCCAGACCCAGTTCCCGCGGCACAGAAAGTTCTGATTACTTTGACGAGTACAGGCATTTAATTGTGTATTTGTTTTTAGGGTGTACAGATCTTTGTTAAAGTTATATATTAAAAGGTCGGATTTCAACTGTTTAATGACTGTTTTTCCATGACTTTTGAAAGGTAATGGTATTATTCTATAAATGGTTGATGCCTCCTGATCGAATAGAGGTACTTTTGCGTGAATAACCAGCTTCTCATCCACCACAATTGCTTGGGCCGTCATCAAGTTGTATATCTCCCTTATTTCGGTTCCAGTTTCTGATCCAGGTAGCTGCATGTTCGGTGGTAATTTTTCCTTTATTAAGCCAATTTCACGCTTTATTTGTGGCGGCGCTAACAATTGTGGGTTAACCCGACCATGGTTAAGATCGATTAATAAATTTATAATTGATCTTTGGGTTGCTTCACAATTTTCCAGTAATTGATCGACCTGCCCAATTCTTTGACCAACTCCAAAGTACGCTGGACTTATACGCTGGACTGCTCCTCTTTGGAAATAGGTCACTCTAGTCTACGATTTGAGTATCAGTCTAAATCAAACCAAACAAACCTTCCTAAGCAAACAGTAGAACGATGCTGGGGGTTGTCCTTATGTATAACCTGATCCGTGGTGACGCGGAAACCACCGATCTATTTGGGCAGTTGAATTTTTACGTACCATGTATAACCACTAGATCCTACTTGCTTTTAACTTTATCTTAACTTTAACCTATATCTTATAACTTTTTTTTTGTAGGAATTGCATGGTGCTTAATTCCGTTAAAGATCAATATCGGATATGGAATATTCGCTTACCATAGCTGGAACCTTTTTGTAGCACTTTGTGGGGTGCCCAGGTAATTAAATATATTTATTTAATGTTAATGTTAATTTACTTAATGATTTTTGTACACTTGGTTGATTTGTCTTTTTTTTTTTAAGTTATCTGACTAAAACTTGATATATAGCAGTATATGTTACCAAAAAATTAAAGTGCAAGTTTTTATGTAAGCATCTCGATAATAGCCCTATTGAACATTTATTTCTTGAAATCGTAAATCAATTTACAGCAAAGAAAATTCTTATCGGATGCATTTACCGCCCACGTTGCAATATTAATTATAGCGAAGTAATTAATTTGCTATCAGGTATTACATTAGGTTATACAGACATTTTAATAGCTGGTGATCTCAATAGCAACATGTTGCAGGAAACACGTCTCTAAAGTGATATAGAAACATTAGGCTTTCAATTAGTAAACTCTGTGTTTCCAACACATTTCAGCAGTACATGCAGCTCTTTGTTATATGTCTTCTTCGTTACTGACATTGAAAAAATATATTTGTATGACCAACTCATCGTGCCTTCGTTCTCAAATCATGACCTTATATATTTGACCTACAACTTTGACCTGCAATACAATGACGAAACGATGGTATTTAGAGACTTTAAGAACATTGACTATGAACTGCTTATGGACGAACTTGACAAATGCAACTGGAATAATATTTTTATATCTTCAACGGTAGACCAGCAGCTCTCAATCCTGCAAAACATCATCAGCTACCTGTATGATACTTATGTTACGATCAAACGCAAAGTGATCAAATATTCAGTTATACCATGGTTTAGCAATGAAATTAAGCAGGCAATTAAATTACGGAACGAAGCATATCGAAAGTGGAAAAGGTATAGGACTCCACAACACCACGGACACTTTAAGTTATTAAGACAGACCGTGACTAAACACATTGTATCTGCGAAGACAAACTTTTGTAGTCGTAGATTCAAAAATTCAAGATCTTCTAGACAAACATGGAAAGAAATTAAGGCATTAGGAATAGTTAAACAAAAAGCAACAGCGGTACAGGAAGTTGACATAAAAGAACTGAACCTAAGGCTGTCAGAATGCAATGTACCTAAAATCTGCAATAACAATATTTACTGAGATCAGTACCTGAAAATCTCTGTGATAATAGGTTTAGATTTGTGTGTGTCAATCAGTGTGAAGTGCTTGTCAATATTCTTAAAATCAAATCGGACGCTGTTGGACTTGACGATATAACCCCTAAATTTTTAAAATTATTACTTCCGAAAATTTTACGATTTATTACTCACATTTTTAATACTTCCTTTACAACATCTATGTTCCCAGACTGTTGGAAAATCGCCAAAATTGTCCCCGTCCCAAAGGCAAACAAAGAATATAGGCCCATCTCTATTCTTCCATATTTGTCAAAGGCCTTTGAAAACATAATGGCAGACCAAATTAATTCGTTTATACACGAAAATGCTTTACTGAATTAAAGTCAATCCGGATTTCGGAAAAACCGCAGTTGCACTTCAGCAATCATAAAAATATCGAACAATATACGTGACTATGCTGACAAATCCTATGTGACGCTTCTAGTACTTCTTGACTATAGTAAAGCCTTTGACACGGTCAACCATGATGTCCTATGTGCCAAATTGAAAACTAAATTCAGATTTTCAGAGACAGCGGTCATACTTATGTCAGCGTACTTATTAAATCGTCGTCAATCTGTAATGTCAAATGTCTCGTCTTCGTTTGTATTTTTAAAACGTGGTGTGCCTCAAGGTTCTGTTCTTGGTCCGTTGCTGTTTACTCTTTATGTAAATGACCTTCCCTCCGTGTTGTCTAATTGTAATGTTCATATGTATGCAGATGATGTCCAGATGTATGTGAGTCGTCCCCTAAATAGAATAAATGAGTGTGTAAATAGTGAACTTGTCCAAATTAGTAAGTGGGCCAAAGATAACGGCCTAGGACTTAATCCGGCGAAATCCAAGTGCCTAATAATTTATAAAAATAAAGTAAACAGTGATTCGATACAGCCTTTAGTTCTTAACGCCATTCCTATTAAGTACGTAAATAAGGCTACCAACTTGGGTTTTGTTTTCAACAGTACGCTGAGCTGGAGTGATCATGTTAACACAACTGTAGGAAAGACGTATAGCTTACTTAGATCTATCTCTTCCATTAAAAACTTTTTACCCACAAATATACTTTGTTACTGCCCAAAGCATGCCTAGTTCCAACACTCTTCTATGGGGTTGAAGTATTTGCAAACTGTGATTCAATCAGCCAGCACAAAATTAAAATAGCCTACAACAGTATTGCAAGATTCGTATTTAATCTGCATCGATTCGATCACGTTTCTAGATTTGCTTACAAAATATTTGAACTACACATGGCAGACTGGATGAAAATGAGAGTGTTTTTACTTGCAAAAATTTGTTTTAACTAAAGAACCAAGCTATCTCTACGAAACGCTTAGATTCTCGGCTTCGGGAAGAGCAAATAATATTATTCAAATAAGGCAAAGATCCCTACTCTCTGAACGGCAATATTTTAAAAACGCTATAAGGCTATGGAACCAACTTCCAAACTCCCTTAAGAATATTAGCAGTGCAGCGCAGTTTAAAGAAAAACTTAATTCGCACTTTAAAGATACTAACATAACATAAAAACAAAGCGACCAATGTAATACTTAACTAAGAACAAT
This sequence comes from Drosophila asahinai, assembly GCA_008042795.1. Classification (NCBI taxonomy): domain Eukaryota; kingdom Metazoa; phylum Arthropoda; class Insecta; order Diptera; family Drosophilidae; genus Drosophila; species Drosophila asahinai. The sequence continues at coordinate 10,279 of VNJZ01005028.1, read as the reverse complement.
GATTTCAAATTAACTTGTCCTGTGTGACTAGCGCATTAAATTATAAGTTTTATACTTGTAGCGTTAGGTAGAACTTTAAATAAATAAATAAAAAGAAGAAAAAAAAAGATTGTGTTGACAAAATTATAAAACTGTTATGGGTCCTGGCCCGAACTGAACCCTACAACGAGACAGATAGTTTTTATAGCACTGCGCGTTAAGCACGGTAAACTTTGACACAGCTGTTAAAGAACGAGAATGGACATCTTGAGAACCGTAACGCTTAGATTTAGAATAGAGATTGGACTTAATGTTTTTGAGGCGAGTCAACTCTTTACTAAACCAGGGAGGCTTACTTGAGATTAATGGATTGTACAACGGAACACATTCGATAATAAAAGAGTTAATGGTATTGTAAATAATATCCATCGCAACCACCATGTCAGTGCACATGTAGAGATCGGACCAATTAAAGTCAGATATGAAATTATTTATCCGTCGAAAATCCGCCTTGCGAAAGCAGTGGACTTTTTTACCTGGCCGATCAGACTTATTCTCCATAGCAGTCCTAATACCGATAGTAACATCAAAAGTAGGATGATATGGATCTTCGGGTCGCGTCAAGGGCGGGACCCTAACTAAACTGAATCTTGCCGGATCAGAGAGATCGAGCAAGCGTTCTAAGGAATTTGGTACATGGTTGACTTGAGACAACGAAATTGACATTTGTGGTTGAGGATTCAGTTGTGGACCAAATAGCTCTTTTATTGTTAAAATCACCTAGAATAACAAAATGGTCTCTATCCGAAAGTCTTTTGGAGACCGACTGGATAGAGGAAAGGTGGTTCCAATAAATAGGAAGTTCCGATGAGGGGGGATGTAGGAACATGTAATATATGTAAAACTAACATTAAATTATAGCTTTACCAAAAGGAATTAAACATCGTTGCATTTCTCGAACGGTAATAATTCAGACGAGAGGTTGGAGTCAACCGCATTGAGGACCCCTAACCCTCGCCTGGAAGGCCGATCTAGCCGGAACGTTGTGGATCTCCGGCTTCAACAAGGTTTCAGTGAACAGAATCACCTCAGATGCAAAGGTAACACTATCAGAATCCAATTAAGGAAGCTTACTTCGTAAGCCTTTTGCATTTTGATAGGAAAGAAGGAGAGAATTGGTTAGTTTTTTGGAGCGGGCGTAGCAGGCACAGTGGTTTTGTCCGGCCTGGGTAGACTAATTCCTACAGGCCGTCTCTTCTTTTTCTTAGCTCTTAATTCCACCTTAATTTTATCGGATTTGGTTCTGTCTTGAATATAGACAGTAACATCTTCAGATGTTTGAGATTGTTGAATCCGAGAGACAAATATCTGCCTCGTTGGTGGTACTGCAATCAGGGCTTTTGGCAACACGGATTGGTTGGCTGTATCAATTTCGGCTGGTAATCCAGGCCTGTCACCCTGGGAAGCATTCGGGACGGGGATCTGAGGGGTCGTTAATTTTGATTTTGACCCCCCAGCTGACTCAACGGAAATCACTGGAGCTGCGGTCCCTAACGCGGGTATTCGGAGGCCGAATCTTTTCTCGCACCCGACTTCAATACCATTGGAGATAGATATATTGGGGACGGGGGCTGTGCCGTGGGAGTCAGATGTTGAGAACCAGCGTCGAGTTGCAGGGCAGCGGCCAAATGCGGTGTGCAAACCGTGGTTTTTTTTGCGCTTTTGGTACTCGTTTAATACCTTAAGGCCATTAAACTGGGAGTCCAGCGCCATGATCACATCATTAGTTTTACGAAAACTAACAAGTAGCTCTTTGAAACCATTTTTGGTTGCCGCATTAAAGCCAGCATTTCTCTTTCAACATCGCGACAAGCTTCACAGCAATAGCGCAGTTCTTTTGTTCTTTTAATAATTTCGGCCGCCCGGCCTGTGCAATCAATGCTCTTGGCGTGCACAACATTATCACAAAGCCAGCAACCGATAATAGGGTCATAATTAGAAATAACCTTTTGGCAGGTTTTAGTTTAGCAGGCAATATTGTAGGACATTTTGTGACTTACCACTATACCAATCAGACTTACCACTATACCAATCAGAAGTTAAGAGAAAAAAAGACTAGTTACGTGCACTAAGAGAGAGAGAGAGAGAGAGAGAGAGAGAGCAAGCTTAAGCCGTCAAGCTGTAATATCGACGTAACAGATAAAGCACAAAGAGGAATGCAAAAATGAAGATAAGCAATCGCTGCACCAAAACTAATTTGCAATTAATATTGTTATTTATACACAAAAACAGCTGCATGCACACGCAAAGTGAAACGGTGAATTATTATTGACACAAGATAGTAGTTTTAAATAAAACCCTGGTTGATTATAGCCAGCAAAAAAAGAGAGAAACGCTTTTAGCGCTCTCCGCCTATAAGTGGCGGCTTTCCCGCTCTTTCCTTTCCTCGCTCTTGCGCTCGTCTCCATTTTTGCATTGGAGTCGTCTAATTTAAGTTACACACAAAAAATTATGGCCTAAAATTTTTAAGCCGCGATCGCAAATACATATGTACTCCTCTCATGTTGAGTCTCCCTCTCCTCTCCCGCATTGTTTATTTATAGTTCGGCCACTGTCGCACGCTTAAGTGTGTACTTCAATTTTCGCCGCTACCCTATGATTTGCCTGCGTGGCGCAATGCTTAAATTGCTCGAGTCTTATTCTGACGGTCGCGGGTTCATATCCCAGTCGCAACAATTGTGTTTCAGAATTGTAAGTTGGCTTTTATAGACTTTAGATAATAATTATATGCATTTAACTTACAGAAGCAATGTTATTAAAAGCCGGCAGTGCCTGATCCTCTCCAGAAACTGGGCATTTACAGCCGACTCTGCCGGATCCTCTCCAAAACCGGCCCTTTTACAGTCGGCTGAGCCTCATTCTCTCCAGAAACTGGCCATTTACAGCCGGCAGTTTCGATCCTCTCTCAATTTAAACTCCTTTTTGTACTCAGTTTCAATTAATTAAGAATGATTAATTCTTATAATAAATACATTTCGTAATTTCGTTGAGCATAACAGTTATAAACAAGTGGGAAAGCTACAGTCGAGTGTGACCGACTGTGAGATACCCGGTACCCAAAGCATTGAACATGGAAAAAAGAAAATGTTGAGAAATGTAGACAAAAGTTGCTAGAAACATGTTGAGCAACATCAGAAAAACACAAATGTTGCTAGGGACATGTTGCGCAACACGCACTGACACTCCGTCTCAAAAGCTATGTGCTCAGACACCCAGAAAGTATTCCTGTGCAGTGCGATAGAGCGAGAGGATTACTATTGACCTCTTGTTTTGACTCAATGCTACGGAACCCTTTTCGAGTGTCTGAGTTCTTAGCTTTTGAGAGAGAGAGAAGAAGAATAAGCATACACAGAAACTTTATTGTTTAATAACTCCTATGATTACGATCCGATTTTACTCAAATTTTCAAAGCACGTCCGCGAATGCCTACTTATTTATTATATCTAGTTACTTCAAGCCGAAAATTACGATTATAGCTTTTATACCGTTTTTTATGATTTTCGGTGGCGGAAGTGGGAGTGGCCAATTTTTAATACAAACTTGATGTGCGTGCAACAGATTCCAATGTTGTCACCAAATTTGGTAATTCCAGCTCTTATAGTCTCTGAGATCTGTTGTTTCACACGGACTGACAGACGCACAGACGGACATGGCTAAATTCACTCGGCTGGTGACGCTGATCAAGAATATATATACTTTATAGGTCGGAGATTTCTCCTTCTGCCTGTTACATACATTCTACTAACTTATAATACCCTTGTACCCTATGGGTACCGGGTTTAAAAACGTAATAAAATTCTAAAAATGAGAATTTTTGGTTCTTAAATAATGTAATCAAGCTGAGTAAAAACCATTTCAAAGTGAGATCATCCCAGTGGCGCAACCCTGCTACGACCGAATGTGGTAACACTGCATCGTCGACGGTACATTAGTAATCAATCGTTTCTCCAGCTGTTAGAACACAGGACTGTAATGGGACGTTGTTTTTGTTTCTGTCTGTCAAAGCTTCGGCAATCGTTTGGCTTATGTTATTTTGATTTGTTATACCATTTCTGTGCTCGGCACCTGCGTCTGTGTGTGATTTTATATATAATTTTGTCTTTTTCTTCAGTCACTTTATAAAATTTCATTAAAATCGGTCGGAGGAGTATAATGTTTAACAGCGTGACATGACAATTTTATATATAAGATAAATTTACACAAACAACAAACATACACAGTCGCAGGTACCGAACATAGAAATGTGTAACAAAGAAAAATAATATAAGCCGAACGATTGCCGAAGCTTTGACAGACAGAAACAAAAACAACGTCCCTTTGCAGTCCTGTGTTCTAACAGCTGGAGAAACGATTGATTACGAATGTACCGCCGACGATGCATCTTGTAGAATTACCACATTCGGTCGTAGCAAGGTTGCGCCACTGGGTTGCAGGGTATTATAATTTTGTACTGAAGTCTTCAAGGCAGTGAAGGAAGCATCTCCGAGCCCATAAAGTATATATATTCTTGATCAGCATCACAAGCCGAGCCCATTTAGACATATCCGTATGTCCGTCTGCCCGTTGCTACGCATTGACCAAAACTCGATGGACCCCGATTATTTTTTTATCACACAGGTGACCAATGGCACAGGTACTTCATATACATATACATATCATATCTGGAGTCGTAGTTGACATCATATAGGACATATCTATAGTATCACTGATGACTTCGTAAAGAACATATTTTGGGGTCACAGGTGACTTCATATTGGACATATCTAAAGTGACCCTGTTGAATTTGTAAGGAAAATATTTCAGAGTCGTAGTTGACATCATATAGGACATATTGTGCTGTTTAACAGTTTACTTCATATAGGACTTGTCATTGGTGACCTCAAATATGTCTAATACTTATAACTCATTGGTGAAATCATCAGTGACTTCGATGAAAATGTCATATGAAGTTGTCACCATGGGACTTGGCCGGACATCCCATACAAAATGTCAATATGAAATGTCACCTGTGCGTCACTCGTGCTCTATTCTCTGTCACCGGTGATTCACATGGTGGTTCCTGAGGAAAATGTGATTTTTGGAACTGCAGGGTTTATTTTTATATATAATTTTGTCTTATTCATCTGTCACTTTACTCTTTGCATGTATAAGTGTGTGTATGGTGTGTTTTCCTAAAAGGAATTTATTGAGGTTAACTTTTGTGATTTTGTGAGTTTTGAAAGTGTTAAAAGAGGCTTAAGCAAACATATTATAAGACGCATTAGAATTATTCCATATAGTAGTAACATGAAACATTCTGATATTTAATTGATCAATGTCTAATAGTTTTTCATACGTTAGATGCAGTTAAAGAAGATGGGTTGAACGACAGATGCTACTACAAACTTATTGGGGTGCGCTTAAAACCAACAAAGGTCGCATAATTCGATGAAAAAGAAAAGAAATATGTACGAACTGAAGTTTTGCTGTTCTGTTTAGTATTAGTAAAAAAAATTAGAATATTGAAAAAAGTGTATTCGATATATCTTTTATTTCGCTAGATTTATGAAACTTTTTCCAGTCGGTTAAATCTGCATTGCAATCCTGTATACGCATTACAATCCTATACATATCTGTGGTATACCAGTCAGTAGAGCTTTACAATCCTAGTAGTAGGCGATTTTGAAGAAACACAGCAGAAAAGGCGGCCAAGCATATGGAAAAGTTAAGCATGTTGTAGTATAAATTCTCGAAGCCACATTTACGCCACTGGGATGTTGACTTGGTCATTATTTGAGTACATACTTTCATTTGAGCCTATTTTACTTAAAAAATTCTCTGTGATATCAGTAGTGAGTTCCGATTATACCAATAAATAACTTTCGACACAGGTCGCAGAAGCCCCTGAAAATTTCGTGTTATTATTTATAGAGTGAATTTCAATGTTAGGCCACACCCCTCTGCAACATTTAATCCAACAGAGCCGGATTCTACTTCTTACCTTTTTTTGACGACCCCACCAGCAGCTCCGGTGGGTCAAGCTCACTACAACTATAGCAGGCTACAACTGGTTTTTAATGGTGACAAAATTCGCTCCTGCCGCCACTGTTCGCAGCTTGAGATAAACAATCCTGCTGCTGTTTAGTTCGGCATTTAATCATCTTGTGGCCTAGTTTACCACAGAAATGACACCTTTGTGTTGAAAGTTCTGCTTTACATCCGCCGGCGATACTTCTTCTTCCTCTTGTGAAAGGTAAATGCCTTAAGATAGGTTTGTAAGTCACTCTGGTGAGCAGATTTGAAGTAAAGGTCAGACCCTACAATCTGGTATCCATACGAGCAAACTAAGCAAGCGTCACAGAAACTGCAATCTCCTCCATATTCATCGCCATCACGCCATTTCGTTATAAGTGACGGCATTTTGCGGCTCGCAAAATTGGAGAGACATTCACTGTCGGTCGGACAAGTTGCCAGCATTGACAGAAACATAGATAATGGTGTTTCGTGGCTGGCAAAACACTGAGCGAAAAATTTGGGAGAGCCACTGCGACGCACTCCTTTACTGCGTTGCAAATATCAAGCCAAAATTATGATACCCTCTGGAAGAGTAGAACAAGTATGAAAGCTACAGACAAATGTAACCGACTCTGAGATACCCGGTACCCAAAGCACTGTGGGTGAAATTAAATAGCTCATAAACATGTTGAGCCAAAAAGACAAGTGTTACTAGGAACATGTTGAGTAACACCCAAAAAATGCAAATGTTGCTAGGCCCATGTTAAGCAATACTTATTGTGCTGTCAGCACAGAAGAAGTAGAAGCATATACTTAAGCTTTGTTGTTTAATAACTTGCATGTTATTATCATCCGATTTTACTCAGATTTTTAGAGGACAAATGTATTTATTTCATATCTGTTCAGTCTCAGAAATATGTATATGCGATAACAAAAGGTAGCAATTATCAGGTCAAGAGCGAATGCATTCTGCTGACATGAAGAAATCGAACTGGGCAATGTTCCCATTTCTGCATAGATCATAATAAACAAGAATCCATGTTTCTCTTTACACACAATTTCGTTGGCTAAGCATATTCTTTATACTTTGTTTAGCTATAAATACCGTTAAGTTTCCTCAATAAAATCAGTAATTGTTTTGACCACAACGCGAGCTTTACTCATTTGGCTGCATTCAACAGAGGCTGTCGCAGAGTCTTCAGACCCTCATGTGCACCATCTATAGTCCAACTGGTTCATGTCCTAGTTGCGGCGGCACAAAGCAGACAGTTTATGTACTGTATGCAAGGCATTTAAGCCCGTATTAACATTTGGTGACCCCGACGGTCTAGGAAACATTCTAGATCTTTGAAGGATTTTAATCATCCTTTGGCTCAAAACTCAGATTTCTAGCCATTCCTACTCACAGGAAACATCCGACCTTTGAAGGATTTCAATCATCCTTTGGTCACAATCTCAAAGTTGTCAATCAGGCGACACTTTGGAGGATTTTAATATCCTTTTGGCTCAGAACTCAGATTTCTAGCCGTTGATCACATTCAGTGATCCCTACAGGAAACCATCCTGGACACACTTCTCAGAGTTGTCAACAAGGCGACACTTTGAAAAAATCTTCCAAGTCATTGTTCAACTTCTTCGACCATCGACGGTTCCGAACAGGAGCGTATCCAGCTTTGTATCGAATAAAACTCTCCCAACGGGTCAGAAGTGAAGTAACACTATAATGGCTAATACAATGGAAGAGCAAGCAGTCGTAGAGGCGTTAGACTTGCAAGAGCAGATCAGTCAAGAGATCTTAAAGTATATCCGCAACTTCAAAAGGGATTCTGCGGAAAGGAAACAAAAACACACGTATTATCAAACCAAATTGGCCGCCATCGGTGACGCGTGGAATCGGTTTGCGACGAACCATCTGAATATTCCAGAAAATTATAGAACCGCTGAGTATACCAAGTTCTACGATGACTGTCGTGACACATACGAAAAAAAAAAGAGCGAACATGCTCGACAATATGGGACAATCAACAAGCCACGCTGATGCAAATCCAGAAGCGGGAGGTATACATCAACCCATGATAGCATCTGACAAACTCAGATCGGCATGTCGCCGACAAAGGGCGATAGCCGAGTCTATCAAACGCGCTCTGAAAGAGTTTTCAGAGACAGGAAAGACCATCACAAGTGATTTTATAAAATCACTATGGTCTCAGACGAAAGAAATCCATTTTTTCGTTCACAAAGAATACGATGACCCAATTAAGGGGGGATATGATATGCAGTCCTTCCTAAGACTGGAAAAGGAAATTCAAGCGGTCTTAGGGGCAAAAAGCAATACATCAAGCAACGAAGATGTGCACTTGCCCAGAGTCAGCATCCCAAAATTCGATGGAGATCTGCTCAAATGGACTTAATTTTTCGATTTATTCAAAAGCATGGTCCATGATACTAACATGCCCACCGTACGGAAAATGTGGTATCTCAAAACCACCGTAACCGGAGAGGCAGAAAGGTTGAAAAGGCATATCGATCTTAAAAAAGAAAATTACCTGAAAGCATGGGGCATATTGGTTAACGCTTACAATAATCCCCGACATGTAGCAGACACCATTCTCAATCGTCTCCTGCAACAACGCACAAATAGTGACGATCCGAAGTCATTAAAAGAACTATACATTACAACAATCGAGTCCCTGGCATCCATAAGGGGACTTGGCATCGATGTATCTAGCTGGGATACAATATTGATTGCAATTATCAAGCAAAAATTAGATTTTGCAACTAGATCCCTATACGAATAGTCGTTAGATGGGTCTTGAGAGCTACAAAGTCTGGACACAATGGTCAGCTTCCTGGATCAACGAATTCGTGTGCTGGAGACAGGAAAAAGAGGCCAACAGGCAAAAAGGGAGCAAAAAGGACCTTCATGTACCTCTGCCAGCGCTGGAAACGTTTACTGTAGGTGCAGCAAGCAAAAAAAGTTACAACCTACTCGCCACCGTCAAAGTAGCAGTAAAAGCATGCAATGATCAGGTTGCGACCTTCAGAGCTCTCCTTGATTCAGGATCACAAATAAATTTGATTTCTGAACGAATGGCTTCAATGCTATCACTAAAACTCCACGGTACTTCACAACGTCTCGAGGGAATTGGAGGCAATCCAAAAACTAGAGCAAGAGTAAATGTTCTGATGAAATCAATGCATAATGACTTTACTCAACAAGTTGAAGCTTTTGTGTTACCACACATCATAGCTGATCAACCGGCCCACCAGTTAAATTCTACAAATCTGCAAATCCCATGCAACATTGCCATAGCCGATCCAAGCTTCGTTGCTACTACCGAACCAGACTCTATTAAAGCCAGGAGGCCCAATTCTCAAAATACAAAACTTGGATGAATTGTCGCCGGAAAGTTTTCTGCGGAGCACAACTCAACTGCAATTTGTGCAGATGCAGGCACAGATGAAGAAATTCGAACGTTGCTGGAACATTTCTGGACTCTAGAAACTGAAAAAAAAGCATCAATCACCGATAGAGGCTCACTGCGAAAAACATTTCGTAGGAAATCTCAAGTTGCAGCAGATGGAAAATTTATTTTAATTTCACCTGAAATCTGGAAAGGGTACGTGGACTTTATGGAGGAGTATGAAAGACTCGGTCATATGAAACAAGTACTTCCCTCAAACATACCCGAGGATCACTATTTTATCCCACATCACTGTGTGCTTAAACCTGAAAGCAGCAGAACAAAACTATGGGTAGTATTTGATGCTTCCTGTAAAACCACTGTAGAAATAGATTTGTCCCAAACCGCCAAATAATAATATTCAGTTTGACGTTTAGAAGTTTTGATTGTATTTTTACTTTATTTTGATTTTTCACATATCGCGCAGGGCAGCCGTTGTTACTGCTCCGCGCTCCCAAGAGTTTCTGCTTTTATTCATATGGATTTAAAACTAAAGGAGTCTAAGTCTCGTTAGCTGCGCTGCCAATAGCGGCAGCGGAGAGACGTATATATATTCTTAAATACATAGCTATGCTAGCTTAGGCTGAGCGCGGAGATATATGCATATATATCAGGGGTCCGCACCACTACAGTCAAATGCCAACATTGCATTTGTATGAGTGAACATCGAACACTCTATGGCTAGATATGAGAAGAAACAGCTAAAATATATTGTTATATGGCAACAAAATTAGCTATAACCTAAAAACTAGCTATTTAACGCTAAAAAAAGCTAAATTTAG
>VNJZ01005024.1:0-24701 GCA_008042795.1 Drosophila asahinai | reverse complement strand
TCCCCGATGTGATTGCTTTAGCAGCTCATTGATCGTGCTGCCATTCGCGGTGGCCTCGCTCTGGTAGCCATTCCCTATCCGTGGCTGCTGCTGCAGCGTCTTAACCGCGTTGCCGTTGAGCAGCTTTTGGCGCTTGGCGCCGGGCGTTGTTGGCGAGTCTGAGGAGGGTTTGCTGCTAGCGAACGGATTGCGATGGCTCTTGGTCGGCGAGGGCGTCGCCCCTTCGTCATCGTCGTCGTCCTCATCATCGTCATCGTTGCGGGTTATCTTCCAGATACCCGTCTTCGACTTGATGACCGCCGGCGAGGGCGGCGTCTTAGGCGATGGTGGTGACTGCGATTTGCTTTGTGACTGCGATTGCTTCTGTGGATGCCAGCCGTTGGTGAGCTGGCTGCTCGGCAACGGCGCTGCCGCCGCCTCCTCTTCATCCCCATCCCCATCCCCATCGTCGTCGTCTTCGCTGTCGGCAGACCTGTGCTTGCTCAGGCTCTTGAAGATCTCGTCTATGGCATCAGTCTTTTGTTTGCTGCTGTTAACGTGAACTGATGACGCCGCCACCGCCCCCGATGACACCGATAACGAGGTGAGGCCAGAGCCAGAGCCCGTGCCGTTGGCCTTGCTGTGACCATTGACCATTTCTGGCTCCGAATCACTTGAATCGGAGCCACTTCGCCGCTTGCGAGAATTGGGCAGTGGCGCCTCCTCCTCTTCCGAAGCAGATTCGTAGGGCACCAGGCTCTTGAGGGGCGTCTTGACGGGGATACTCTTCACCTGCACCTTCACTGGCGTCTTTGGTTTCTCCATGCCGTCCTCCGTCATTCTGGGCATGCTCGGGAGCTGGGCTGTTGCCGGACTGGCCTTGATCTCATCCTCGCTGTCGTCGTCCTCGTCCGAGGATATTGGCAGATATTGTTGCTGGTTCAATGATTTGTGGTTGCTGCTGCTGCTGGTGGTGGAGGAGGAGGAACTTTTGTTACCATTTGAAGTGGGAGTGGGAGCTGGAGCTGGAGCAGCTTCGCCCTTAGTGTGTGGGCCAGGCAGTGGAGGCTTCGCAGAGTCCTGAAACTTGCCAGTCCCCAGCTGGAGACCGTTCTGCTGATGGTGCTGCTTAAACTGAATGCCTGTTTTCTGGGCATGGCCATTGCTATACCCGTTGATCCCGCCGGGCGGCAGCTGCGGGCCAATAAAGCGGGCAGGTGAGGGGGAAGGCGAGGAGGATACTGTCGCCGCCGGCACTGGCAGCGGGCTGTGGCCATTGGCGAGACGCAAACCGTTTCCCCGGCCGGCCACCGGACTGGAGACCTGCGAGAGGTCCAGTTCGTAGAACATGATGTAGGCATTGGTGTTGCACACGCTCTGCATGGCGATGGGCCGCACATAGCTATCGTCGAAGTTGTAGTAGCTGCCCGCCTCCGTCGATCCGATGGCCGTGTAGTGGCCACAGTGCTGCGACACCCCCAGGTGGGTGACCATCGAGACGAGGCGATAGGTGAGCGGTTGGGCCTGCGCCGCCGCCGAACGCGCAGCGAACTTGCTCAGATCGATGCGTGGCTTAAAGGTGATTTGCTTGGTCAGCTTGTTGCCCATCATGGAGAAGCGCTTTAGCTGGATGCACAGCGTGATGGGTGCCCGCTCCAAGGTGAACTGCTTGGTAGCCGATACCTGAAAAGGATGTATTTTATGCATATTCCATCGATTGATGACGCCAAAACTCACCTTCTTCTTGCAGCCCTCGCACTTGTACCCCATGTCCTCGAGCCGCTCCCGCGAGAAGTGCCCCTCGAATGCCTCCTCCAGCGTGTCCGCCTTGCGGATGTCGAGCAGCAGATCCTGGAAGTGCTGAAACGTGATGGACACGTGATTGCAGCTAAGGCAGCGGACCTCGCTGCGAAGGTAGCCGCCAAAGATCTGTCCCAGCGGCGTGGTCTCCTTCACCAGCTGGTCCAGCTCCTTGTAGTTGCGGAATCGCATCAGGTAGGCCCGCTCCATGGCCTCGACCAGGAAGCGAAGGAACTCGTGCGCATCCTCCTGCCGACCGACGACCATGTGCTTGCAGATCTGCTTCAGTTTCGAGTAGATGTGAAAGGGCCGCACGGCCGACTGGTTGCCCTGGGTGGCCTGCAACGTCTTGGCCATGGCGCAGACGATGCAAGAGCCGCCGGACTCGGCCACATTGCAATTATCCAGATGCGCCTGCTCCGATACCAGCCAATTGGCCAGCGCCGGGATGTGGAGGAGCGCCTGCAGCGTCGAGTTGAGGTAGCAGGTGTTGCCCACATTGATCATGCCCGAGCCGACCTGCCACTTGCGCTCCGACTGCTTCCATCCGATGCGAATGTTCTCGCGCGGATACAGCACACGCTTCGGTTTGGGCAGCTCGTTGGGACTCGGATTCGCAGACACGTGTGGTACGTGATTGTGGGTGCTGGTGCTGTTGTGATTTGGGTGCTCCTTGCGGCTCCCGTTGCTACTGTCTGCGAATGGAAATGGAGAGAAATGACGGAGGGCCCTGATGAGCACGTGCCGCAGAAGGAGGAGGCAGGGCGCGAGGAGCAGTTTGTAGAGCAGCCACAGGGCGAACCCGTCTACAATTATCACAGTCATAATCCATCGAGTGTGGAGACGTTCTCGTTCTCCGTTCCGTTCCCAGATCTAGCTTGCTTTGCTTGGCTACTAAAATAAAACCAGCTAACTCGGTGCTCGCTGTGTGCTGTGGAAACTGCTGACACACACTCGCACACGCACACAGGCCTCACCTGTGTGTGTCTGATAACAGCGAGCGAGGGAGCAAGCGAGACGGCGAGTGCCAAGAAGAGAAGTAGCAAAACAAGGCAGACAATGCGCCGACGCTGTCTATATAGCCGTCCCTCTCTCGCCTATAACAGCATGGGGCAGCAGTGTTGCCAACTGAATTTTTGGCGCGACTAACAGTGGTTGTTGTAGGCGCTTCAATCCCCAGCTCCCTTTTGTAATTGTGTTCGAGGCATTGACCAGACCAGACCACATCTTGTTACAGCGTCATCTTGTCTTGGCTTTGTCTCGTGTGTGTTCACTTCCTGCTCCGCCGGCTACGACTGTGGGAGTGAATCACGCCTGCAATCGCCTTGCCTTTTGTTTTCCCTCCCTACGCCCCCATTCGCACGCAGCGCAAGAAGATTGCGACGCATTTACCGAATATAAAACAAGAAAAGAAAAAAAAAAAAGAAGGAAAAACAAAGCTAATAAAATACCACTGGCGCAATACCCCTGTGGCCCTGTGTGCGGCGAAAAGAGACGGAACTATGGGGGGCCTCGTGCTTTTTTGTCTTTTGCCGCCGAAGCAGCGGCAGCACGTTTTTTTCCGCCACTGTGTTCTGTGTTTCCAAACTTCTGTGAATCAGAACTTGAAAGTTGTTGTTGCCACCTCTCTCTACTCTCCAGCTTACTCTTTGCCGTGTTGTACTTGTTTTGCTTTTTCGTGTTCCTTTGCATTCTGTTTACATGTACACCACCCAAGCGCAATCACACACACACACGCACAAAAGTACAGGTATGCTGTTGGCGCCGACTGCGCTGCTGCTGTCGGCATACTGCAAGCGGGCAGGAAAAAAAAAAAAAGTATAAATGTTTGGCGGAAAAACAACACACGTGATTTCTGGAGACTTTGACAAAAAATAAATAAACAGGGATCAGCAATGGCACAAGGAAAATTTGGCGAATATCGCATTGCGCCACAAAGAAGAATCACACAACAAGATGGAGACGAAGAAAATCAACTTTTGCTAAAGCAACTTCTCTCTGCCGCTCCTACTACTCCTCCTTTCCTCCTCTCTTCTTAACGCCTTCTCTTCTTCAATACTCACCATGTCCATTTGCGCCCACAACTTTGCCAGAGTTGTTTTTGTTGCCGCTACCGAAGCCGTTGCAGTTGTTGCTGGCGCCGGGATTGCTTGGCTTGATGACAATGTACTTGGACTTCAGGTTCTCCAGCACCGATTCGTGGTAGTTTGGCACCTCCTCGTACTCTATTTTGGCCATCAGAATGCGCTTAGCATTCGCTACAATGTGGCTCTGAAGATTGCCGGAATCGTCGCCGGTTTTGGCCTCGTCAGCAGCAGCAGCAGCCGCCGCCCTGGCCGCTCCACCACCGCTGCCGACGCCGACGGAAACGCCGAGCGATTCTCGCAGAGCGGCATTGACGACATTCGCCGTCTCGCATACGGCCATCGACATGGGCATGGCGATGCTCCTGCTGCCGTTGGTGGTGGAGGGGATTTGTGGTGGAATCTTGGAGGGTGGGGGTGTTGGCGCCGCTGATTGAGGATGTGGAGGTTGGCCGTGGCCGTTTCGCTGGCTACAGTCCCAGCTAGCTGCTGAGCATCGGCGATCCGCTCCTGCTGCACCTCCCGCGACCGCGACACGTCCTTCACACGCTGTTCGTTGCCCGCGTTCACTCTCCTTGCTCTCTCTCACTCTCTGCTATTGCCCCTCGCTTTGCACACCGACTGTGTTCGCGAACCGACACACGCACGCACACTGACGCACACGGAAACAATCTTTTTCTGGGTCTGTCGACGGCTCCGCAGTGCGATTTGTTGGCAAACTGAACATAACTTTAGGGGCCTTGGCGTTTTCAATCAATCCGAATCATTTTCGGCTGCGGCAAGAACACATTTTAAAACAGAAAGCTGGCTTTCAAAAATAATGACGATTCCTTCCCTCGTGTTTCTTCCGACTGCGGATTCTCTTTTCGCACCATATTCGTCGTTTGGGGATGCCAACTGGCGGCGAATGCGCTTGAGACGCGTTAGGCAAAGCGGCATTGCGAAACGTGCTAACGCATTCTCAAAAGAGCCGGTGGGTTTAAAAAAAAAATACCAGATTTTTCGACATAAAAGTTTTGTACAGTGCTATTCCACTGCAACATATTTTCACAAATGGAATGCAACATCTACATTCTTGAGCGACATGTGAATATGATGAACAGCTGATCCTTTGCGCTGCTTACATTTAATATGGGACGGTGGTTATCATAGCGTCACCGAAAGCAGTAATTTCAGGCTTTCTTTTGCGACAAAGTTAACCGACCCATTCAATGACTAATTATTATCCAAGCTTGGAACTTTGCAACCTTGTATATAAAAAAAAATGTTTGGGTGTTTTCTGCCCCGACCGCAAAGCAGAAATATTTGCATGCCACAAATCAAGAAGCATCGCATTGTGCAGTGGTGAATGGACGGCCCATTTTGAATGAGCTCATCCTGGCTCTGCATACAGCCTATTGTAGTTCGGTTGGATTGTTAATATTTTGAGATTTCAGGACTCTTGCTTTTCTCTTCCATCCTGCAGTTGTGCTACTATAGCTTAAAAATCTCGGTCCAACCTGTATTTAAGAGTCATTTTTTTTTTTTTTTTTTTTTTTTTTTTTTNTTTTTTTTTTTTTTTTTTTTTTTTTACATAGTTGTCCATGTTTGGACCATTATTTTTACGAATAATCAGCTGATTGTTGGCGCGAAGCCCGACGATAGATTTATTGATTACTGATTACTCGTTCAGTGATCATGTTGCTCTGGTGAAAGAATGTACATAGCAAAATGTTTCAGTGGAATTGCGCTATAATTTAACATTTTTTAAATTATCTATTCCACAAACTAAATATTTTATATACTCAAAAGTATGCTGATAAATGTTTATGAAATAAGCCGAATCGGTTATGGAGATTTTAATTTATTTAAAATATGTTGCCCAAAACTTCAAAATATCGTTCGGTGAAGTGTTAAAGGCATAATACTGTTCGATTTCAATTTCTTCTGCATTATCTTCATAATTTGACTGCTTAAAGTCACAGAGGATAGCTTTAAGGGTGGCCAAAACCTGTTCTTTTTTGACAGGACAATTTTTTTTCTTAGTTTTTCATACCACAGTTAGCAAATGTGAAAGGTTGGCTCTTTATTAGCACTAAGCTGCTCTGAAAAGGCTTTAAAGAATCAAGAAGTAACTGGATTGTATGAAAATTGATTTCGGCCACTCTATTGTTCAGAGAGTTCTTGACACGTTGACTCCAATTATAATGTTTGTATTGTGGAATCCATTTTCTGTCACTACGACAGAGGAATTGAGTTGTAAGTTAAATTCATTAAGAATAGAAATACCTGAGCCAGTATACTAGGTTGTGTTTCCTTTTAAAATTCAAACTCCTTGATTCCTAGAATCGCTACCTTTAACTTGGGCTCAGGCCGAAGGGATTTCAGTTTCCAGCGCCCGCTGATCCTCAAATTAATTTAAGTATTGTGTACTAGTTACAACATGTTAAATTAAACAAGAAATATAAATCGTGTATGGGAATCTGTATACATATCCGTTGTGTACGAAATATGTTGGTTTGCAGCGATTGGAGAAGGCTGGATTTTCTTGTATTTTTCATCCAATACTTTTCTTGTTAGAATTTTCCGGAAACTATGAAAATGCCTACCAAAATATACTCCAATGTCAATAAGCTCCTGCGCATATGCTTAAAAACCAATACCTTTAATAATCTTAACTAACTTTCAGTCACGTTTAACGACAGTAGGTCTTTTGCCACGAATGCTAGCTGTTTTCTTGATAGCATTTTCAAAACAACTTTTTTTTTTTGGAAAACTTTCCAAGGTATTTCCCAGCTTCCTTGCTTAAGGGGCTAGTCGGCCTTAGCCTCAATGCAAAATTAATGTTAATTTATAAATACTTTTATATTTTTATTTCCAAGTCAAATACTTGGTATATGTATAAGGTCCTTATCTTAGCAGATATTTATATATAATTAATAACATTATTATTATATTATATAATATTATATTATCACTATGGACGGCAGTCCACGTAGTGACGATGTTATATAACATTTAAAAAAAAATAAAATTAAGTGTGACTGACCCTTAACCTAAAATAATCTTAAACAAGCGCCATAGATTACAAAGGTATTACAGGACATGGACATGGAAGGTCCTTTATAATTTTATATATAATATAATCATAATATTGAAATAAAAAAAAATAAAAATAAAAAAATGTCGTTAATTACTACGTATTTTACGTTGTAAAATTTTTTTTTTATTTATATTTCACGTATAATTGTATTTAAAGTGTACAGAGTGTCCACATATATAGTATTTACGCTAAGCACAATTTGACAAAACGTAAGCTTCACAGACCACTGTACCGATCGGGAATTAGGCAAATCTTTAAAGATTTATTGTGGCTAAACTAAGAGCGTCCCCAACATAATTTTTATACCCAAATGTACGTTAAAGCACCCCATATCTATGTTTTTCTTTTTATTCTTTTTTGGAAGTGGCTCCGTTGATAAAAAATTACAGTTTTAGCAACATTTGTCTTCATTTGTCAACATTTTGTTTTTTGTATGTCAGTGTGCTTTTCAATTTCACCGACAATGAATTGGGTACCGGGTCTCTCACAGTCGGTCATCATCGACTATAGCTTTCCTACTTGTTGTGTTATTGTTTTGGCATGTAACTCATTAAAGGGGATATACCAGTGTAACATTTTCAACTTTGAACAATATTCTGTGAAAGCTACAATATCATATCTTAAATAGTTTTTGAATGGCAGCGTTCTAAAGAGCGACTGGTCGAATGGGGGATACTGCATCAGGAAACTTTAAACGTGTTTTTTTCAAAACGACGCACTGTGGCTCGTTTTCTCAAAACACATTGCAAAACTAATAACTTTTGATCTATTGAAGGTATCTACTTAATTTTTTTTTTGTAATAATTTACAAATCTCCAAAATAATGTAGTTAGTACGTTTTTTAGGTTACGCCCACCAAAAGCGGCGTAATTTATTCGGCAAACTAAAACTCTTGATTTTTTACTTTAAAAATACATTTTTCATAGGAATCAATGAACTTTAAAAATTCAAAATGATTAAACATAGTTTTGTAGCATGGTTTGATATGAACAATTATCAAAATCTCGAAATGCGCACAATTTTAGCAATGGTTTTTGTTTTGGTTTGTTAGTTCAATATCTCCACTAATTTTTAGTATTATCTAGAGCTCGGCAAAATATGACATTTTTTTTTTTAATTTCCACTACAAATTGAAAATAAGGAAGACTTTTTTTTTAATCTAAATAAAATAGAAATGTGAAAAAATTTCCATTTTCTTTTTAATTCAGGTTTTAAATTGGTTCCTTAAAGCAGAAAAATATTTTATTTTCTTTGAGCTTAACTACTTTTTTAGAAAAATTAATTTAAATCTGTCGAATTAGCGAGTTTTTTACCCTTTTGAAACTACAGAAAAATTGTCGAACTTTGAGCAGCGACTATGAATACTAAACAAATTTTGTAAATTATAAAATTTTGGTTTTGAATAGCTTGATTAATTCCTAATTGAATGGTATCAAAAGATTTGGTAAATTCAACAACCCGAAATCCGACTTTTGCAACGAGTTTTCGTAAAATGAGCCACAGTGCGACGTCTTTGCAATGCAAAGTTTGCATTATAACTCAATGAAAAATTTATAGATCGCTTTCAAATTTTAACTCTTAAATATATTTTCCATACAATGACCTACGATATTTGTGATTGGATGAAAATTGTCAATTTGGCATTCTAGCTACGTACTAAGACACGCGAAAAGTGTTCCTAGGCATTGAGTCAAAGCGAGAGGTGAATAGACACCCTCTCGCTCTATCGCACTGCTTAGGAACTCTTTCGCGTGTCTGAGTACTTAGATTTAAGCAAAAAAAAAACAAATTTGTACTCCAAAAATAGAACTTTTTTTTTTAAAAACTCCGCCATTTTGTCAAATTTTTATATTCTTTTCTCGTAGGTCATTGTATAGGAAATATTATCTTCTTTAATAACCGTTTTAAATTTATTCAGTTGACCTACTTATTCGGCCGGAATCGTGCCAGCAGTTGGATCTTTTTTTTTTCTTTGAAAAGTGTCCACAATATATGTAGACACAGTATTTACGCTAAGCACAATTTGACAAAAATTTTAAGCTTCACAGACCACTGTACCGCGACGAGCACACAGACAGGCGCTTGAATTTTGTGTATTCATAATTTGTCAGTGTGCGTGTTTGCTAGCATTTTGTATGGGAATTAGGCAAAACTTAAAAGATTTGTTGTGGCTAAACTAAGAGCGTCCCCATCATAATTTTGATACCCAAATGCTAGTTGAAGTACCCCCTATCTATGCTTTTTTTTTTTTTTTTTTTTTTTTGTTTTTTTTTTTTGGAAGGGGCTCCGTTAATAGAGAATTACCAAAAAATTCGTAAAATATAGCTGAATTATACCCTATTATGTAAAAAAAAAGTTTAAAACATTCTATATATAATATTTTTATTTTTTTTGTAATTCGGAAAATTGCATATTGTTTCATGGTTACACTGGTACACTGGTGCACGTTCGATATTGAAATATCTTCAGTTTTGCCATTTTGGCTTGGAAGATATGTATATCCAGCTGCCGCTCTTTTTTAATTAATCCCGCATTTGTCAATCGAAAAACGGTAGTTCTAGTGGGAAAATAGCTAAATTGGCAGCACTGATGTTGAACCAATTGTTGAGTTAGAACTTAATTAAAAATCAGTCGAGAATCATGGCCTCCACGGGTCTCCTGGTCGTGTCCAACATCAAGCACCTGGGCAAGTCCCTGCGTGCCATTGAGAAGTACGTCAATTCCCTGTACATCCACCTGAATGTGGCGACGGGGTCAACGTCCACCTCGTCGCCAGCTCCGCCGCCTCCAGTTTGGGGTCGCCTTATTTCCCAGCTGTACGCGAACAGTAGCAGTTATGGGGGCAACCAGTTGGACCTGCGGGTGCTCGTGTCCCCGCTCCGACCAGGTGCCTGTGGAGCCCTCAAGCTTCGCCAGCCCGTGGACCTCCTGTTCTCGGATGCTCACCACCCGGAGCTATGCGACCGCCTGCGGGCAGACCTTAACATTAGCAAGCCTACCATCTTTCTGGAGGACACGGCCAGCTCCGACCTAAGCGCCCACCAGGACAACGCGCAGCCTCCCAAAGTGTATCCTTCGGTTGTCCTGGGCGGAACCTTTGACCGCATCCATCTGGGCCACAAAATATTCCTCACGCAGGCGGTTCTGCGCGCCTGTAAGCGGCTGGTGGTGGGCGTGACGACCTCGGCCATGACGAAGGGTAAGCACTGGATGAGTATGCAAAAGATTCTTATCTTAATGGACTTTGCTATCGCCGCTGTCTGCAGGAAAGACGTTGCCGGACTTGATTCTGCCCGTGGATGAGCGTATTGCCCGGCTGCGGGAGTTCCTCACGGACATCGACAGCACGCTGCAGTACGAGATCGTGCCCATCGACGATCCCTTCGGACCCACACAGGAGGATCCCGACCTGGATATGATTGTGGTTAGCGCGGAGACGCTGCGAGGCGGCCAGAAGGTCAACGAAATACGACGCGCTAGGCAGCTGGGGGAGCTGGAGATCTTCGTGATTGACATTGTTGAGAGTAACGTCCACGACGGCATCCACGAGGCGAAGGTCAGCTCGAGCAACACCCGCATCGACCTCCTTGGCTCCCGCTGGCGTAGGCCCGAGCCGCGGCCTCACCTTCCGGCGCGTCCCCACATCATCGGACTAACGGGGGGCATTGCCTCGGGCAAGAGCAAGATGGCAGAGAGGCTGGGCTCCCTGGGCGCCAAGGTCATTGACTGCGACAAGGTGGCCCACGATGTGTACGAGCCCGGACAGGTGTGTTACGATCGGATTGTGAAACATTTCGGCGAGGCCATCCTGGCGCCGGACGGCCGCATTGATCGCACCAAGCTGGGGCCCCTGGTTTTTGCCGATCCCAAAGAACTGCAGGCACTCAACGGCATCGTCTGGCCGGAACTCATTGCGGAGGTGAACCGAAGACTAGACGTTCTGCGCTCCCAGCCTGAGGTGCCGCGCGTGGTGGTCTTGGAGGCGGCAATACTGCTACGTGCCGGTTGGGAAACCAACTGCCACGAGGTGTGGTCCATGATTGTGCCGCCTGAGAAGGCCGTGCGTCGGATCGTCGAGCGCAACAATCTCAGCGAGGAGGAGGCCAGGAAGCGGCTGGCCAGTCAGGTGCCTAACCCGGAGATTGTGGCCAAGTCGCACGTGATATTCAGCTCGCAGTGGGACTACGACTTTACCCAAAACCAGGCGGAGCGGGCCTGGAAGATGCTCACCAAGGAACTGGAGGCGGGGCAGAGCAGTCGCCTCTAAAAAATTGTTAAACCTCTTTTGTACGATTCTTTATGTATTTTGTTGTACATTGCTTAGTTGTAAGTCGAAAGTTGAAGAGAAGATTGCCGGGACACTATTGGGAAAACGCTGAAATTTGCATTGGAACTACCCTGGGTGTGCCATGTCCTAGTGGCTCTCGCCCTTCTTGCCGGCCACCCGCTTGAAGTCGTTCATCTTGGTGGTCATGATCGGGGAGCCGATGAAGCCTATGTAGTCGATCTGCGTGACGTCGCCGCCGGACTGATTGTTCTTCACAAAGATCTGGATGTTCTGCACGTTCTGGAACTTGACATAGCGCAGATTCACGGGCACTCCGTTCTCCAGTTCCTTCTCGGCCAGGCTGTAATTCGAAATATAGCAATGAGAACTCTGTTCCCAAGGCGGGCGTTTTGGTTAAAGCGGAACCCACCTGAGATCCTGCACACTGGTCATAGACTCAGCCATGTCAAAGTCAATGGTGCGCGGCTGGTTAATGAAGAGCTTGACATCCTTGGGGCCCAGTTGCGATGGCGCCTTGAACTTCAGCGAGTGGATCTTTACGGCCTGGTTGAAGGTGATGGACATGATCAGTTGCTCGTCGCAGTCGGACTGCAGATAGCCGCCGGCGGAGGCCAGGGCGTGCTTCAGACTGTGATCGTCGGCTTCGTTGAGGCACTCGCACTCCTGCTTTGAGATGAATGTGTTCAACTCCATCTGGCAAAAGATTAGGGATTAAGGTAGTCTGGAAGAGTTAGGGTTGCTTTAACCTACCAGTCCCTGGCCGTAGTCCTCGCCCGCTTCCTCGCCGCCGCCGGTGCCGATGTGCTCCTGGATCTTCGCCTCCAAGCCGTTGACATCCGCTCCCTGGATGCGGTCGATCTTTGTCCTGTTTCTGTAGAAGATGAACGTGGGCATGGCCGACACGCCCTGGCCTGCGGCCGTGTCCTGGCACTTGTCCACGTCCACCTTCAGGAAGATCGCCTTGGGATACTTGTTTGGAAACATTTCGAAAATTGGGGCGATTCGCTGGCAGGGTCCGCACCAGGTGGCTGTGAAGTCCACGACGACTAGGCGCACGCCCGCCTGCGCCAGCTCCGCCTGGAAGTGGGACTCGTCGTTGATCACGCGCACGGACATTACCAAATATTTTTTTAGCCTTTAAATGCGAATTTGCGAAGCGACAACAAAAAGATGACTGGCAGATGTTGAAAAAAAAAACAACATTAATGGGACCGTATCAAAGTGTTAAGGTATGCTACCCGGCACAGTCAAAAAATACCAAAGTAAAAAGTCTGTTTATTTCACAAATTAAGCTGGGAAACTGTATTCAATTTTAGTCTAGTGCCTTTATTCATTAAGTACGAAGGTTGAACTATACATATTTGCGCTTTAAACCATAACAATATATTTTAATAATTTTGACCGCGTCGATTAGGGTTGCCAACTCTTCAACTTTTTTAAAACTTATTTTATTTTTCGGAACCAGTTATTCATCGATCAAAATGTAGGTTACCAGGATTTCAAAGGCTTCTTTACTGGGTATTGTCAGGAATGCACACCTGCCATTACCTTTTTCAACAGTAAAATTGCTATAAAAGCGGAAATCAGTTAAAAGCAAGTGTAACCAGACTTTAGACTGAAATCCCTGTTTTTCCGGCCGTGGAATTCCAGCGGAGAGGGCGGCGGGCACACTGCTACTACCTCGTGGTTTTGTTTCAGGCATTTTCATTCCCATTCGCCATTTTTAAATCGCCAGAGTAGAGAGAGCACCATGGCAGACGTGGAAAAGGAGCCAACTATCGCCGAGGATTTGGTGGTCACAAAGTATAAGCTGGCCGGCGAGATCGTCAACAGTGAGTTACAGGCCCGCGGCCGCCAGGGAAAGCGGCTCCAGGTGCTCTGCTACGTGGCGCACACGCTTACACAATTCACTCGCACAAATGCCGCTTTCCCTTTCGCCACGCGATGATAAATCCGCCTATTTCTGGACACTTGGTTACGTTTAATTTTAGAAACCCTGAAGGCGGTGATTGGACTCTGCGTGGTGGATGCCTCCGTGCGGGAGATCTGCACCCAAGGCGACAATCTGCTCACGGAAGAGACCGGCAAAGTAAGTGGCAGCCGGAAGTTTACAGCAGAGCGTAGCCCGCGATTCGGCGTCAGTTGTCCAATGATTAAAACCTTACGCCTTTGAGGGGCGCCTTTGATACGAGTCACTTGCTGTGCGGTCTGGCGGCCTCGTGGTGGCCAGGCGCTCGTGGGGATTAAGTGCCCACGTGCCCAATCGGCCTGTGTGCTCGTCATTGGAAACCCAAGGATTCACAGATTATGAGATCTGAGGACACAATTGTCGCAGTCGTTGGCTGTCGCTGTGTAGAACCGCTTTAGTAAGCCTTTTAACCCGTTGCAGGTATACAAAAAGGAGAAGGAGCTGAAGAAGGGCATCGCCTTCCCCACCTGTCTGTCCGTCAACAACTGTGTCTGCCACTTTTCGCCATCGAAGAACGACACCGATTACACGTTAAAGGCCGGCGATGTGGTTAAAATGTAAGTGCAAGCTCTCATATTTGTTTGGCTCCGTCTTATCTGATTTTTCCCCTGCTCCATAGTGACCTGGGGGCCCACATTGATGGCTTCATTGCCGTGGCCGCTCACACAATCGTGGTGGGTGCCAGTGCGAACCAGAAGATCACCGGTCGTCAGGCCGATGTCATCCTCGGAGCCTACTGGGCTGTTCAGGCTGCCTTGCGTCTGCTCAAGTCCGGCGCCAATGTAAGTCGTCACCTTTTCCACTTGGTAGTGTTCCTCTATGCAAGAAACGGATTGTCTGTCGCGATTCTCCAGCGACTGGACATCTCAACACTTGCAGAGATTAGCTGTGGCAGTTGGTAAATGCCTTGGCCCATTCCTAAGGGCTGTGGGCTTTTTGCCAGTTGTCCACATGGTTACTTATGCTGCAGGCAACGGATTGGCTGAAGCCGAATCTCTGGCTCAGTACAGCTCAACGCCTGCAAATAGCAGCGAGGTCTATTTCGTGAACTGAACAAGTTTAAGTCAGAGAAATGTTCGGTCTTTAAAGTGGTCCACATCTACAGAGGGTTTTAGTTAGAATATCAGTCTGCAGACAACGGATTGGCTGATGCCCCAACTTCTGGCACAGTTCAGCTCTACGCCTGCAGATAGTATTTGCGTCAATTTCGTGAACTGAACAAGTTCGTAGCCAAGAAGTGTTCGGTCTTTAAAGTTGTCCACACTCGCATTCCTGAATGCCTTATCTAATGATTAGGATTGTCACATTTTCCGATTGAATCGATTTCTTTCGTGGCATCCACGCAGCGGGGCTTCTTTCAATAAAATGCTTACTTATACTATGCTTACCTTACACAATTACAGAACTACGCCATCACCGACGCAGTGCAACAGATCAGCGAGTCGTACAAGTGCAAGCCCATTGAGGGCATGCTGAGCCACGAGCTGAAGCAGTTCAAAATCGACGGCGAGAAGACAATCATACAGAATCCCAGCGAGGCGCAGCGCAAGGAGCACGAGAAGTGCACCTTCGACACGTATGAGGTCTATGCCATCGACGTGATTGTCAGCACCGGCGAGGGAGTGGTTAGTTGATCCATCACTTTTCCTTTTCTTTATTCTTCCTTCTTGTTCGATGATTAAAAGACACGCGCTTGAGGCTGACCAGGCTGGGCCGCGCAGTTTGTTACGACAGCGTCTCGCACGCTCGGCGGGCCTTGGTTTGTGGGCCCGGCACGTGCGAACCTCAACGCCCAGCTGGCTGTTGGCCGAAGATAGCAAGATTATGAGATCTGAGAACGTCCCATTGGATGCCTAACTAATCGAAGAATGTCCGGAACACACACTGCTAATATCAATTCGGTTGCAGGGACGCGAGAAGGACACCAAGGTCTCGATCTACAAGAAGTCGGAGGAGAACTACATGCTCAAACTGAAGGCTTCCCGTGCCCTGCTGGCAGAGGTTAAAACCAAGTACGGAAACATGCCCTTCAACATCCGCAGCTTCGAGGAGGAGACTAAGGCCCGCATGGGCGTTGTCGAGTGCGTTTCGCACAAGATGATTGAGCCTTTCCAGGTGCTGTACGAGAAGCCGAGTAAGTTTTATGAATTTATTACATTTATTTATGAGCAAAACCTAATTCCGGACTTGGTACACCTTTGGGTGCCAAGTGCGGCCAGACATTTTGCCAGAGCGAACCCCCAGGCATTGGCGTCTTCAGCAGTTGCCTTCCATTTGTGGCCTCTGTCTGAACATGCCAGTGCCACAACTCTATTTTACCTGTTATTAATATTAACATTAATTTATGCAGACTTACTTTCTTTAAATATGTGTTAAAGCTTACTAATCCAGTTCCTTATCTTGAATTACAGGCGAGGTAGTGGCGCAGTTCAAGCACACGGTTCTGCTCATGCCCAACGGCGTCAACCTGGTCACCGGCATCCCCTTCGAGGCGGATAGCTATGTGAGCGAGCACACCATTGCGCAGGAGGAACTGAAGGTATGTTTACTTACTCCCAATCCCCAGTTTAAGTCGAATCTAATGTGAAAACCCTCATTTTCAGACTCTGGTCGCGCAGCCTTTGGGCCCCGTCAAGGGCAAGGGTAAGGGCAAGAAGGCTGCATCTGGTGGAGCGGCGACAAAGGTGGAATCGGCGCCGGCCGTTGAAACCAAGGCATAGACCTCGCGCCACATAGACTTGTAACCACCAGCACCACCAGCCCCCCTCCAACCCCTCCAACAACAAAAACTAAGAAACCACAATGTGAACAATTGCGCTGCCTACCGCTGCCGCTCCACAGATCTTTTTACTATCGGAAGCCACACACCCCTCCCTTTTGACAACACAATACGGCGAAAATTTGAGGAGGATTCGTGATCATCAGCCCCCAGCAGCACGCAGAGCCATTTCCCCGAGCGATCCTCCCATATCCATCCATTAGCAGGACGGCCTTTACCTCTTTATTTCCGTTACTATAATAAGCTGCCTTCGTATATCGTATATCGTATATCGTATATCGGTTTGTTTAACATCATCGCAACGAAAACAAAAGCAAAAGCAAAGCAAGAACTGTCGTCAAATTGTAACAATTTTAACGCTAAAATGATCTTTAAATATAATTCAAGATATATGGAAACAAAAACGTTATTAACGCTGCGTAGTAGGTATTAAATAAAATTAACATTTTCTATAAAACAAACCGATAAATGCCATCTTTACATTGAAGAGCTTCATAAATACCGCAAAATAGTTTTCGAAGGAATTCATGTCGAAAATGAAGTAAGTACAAAGGAATACGAAATTGAAAATATTCGAGTGGATAATGCTATACCCGGTACCCACAGGGTACAAGGGTATTATGGGTTAGTGCCAACCTCTGTCCGTCCGTGTGAAACAACAGATCTCAGATACTATAAGAGCTAAAGTTACAAAATTTGGTGACAACATTGGAATTTGTTGCACGCAGATCAAGTTTGTTTTAAAAATTTGGCCACGCCCACTTCCGCCCTCGAAAATCATAAAAAACGTTAAATAAGCTATACTCGTTTTTTTCGGGTTAAAGTTAATAAATACAAAAAATGAATAAAATAGAGAGGACGCTTCCTGAAAATTTCAGTTAGATCGGATGATAAACATGGGAGATATTAGCAAAAAGGTTAGAATTTTAACACACCGCCCTAAGGCACTGCTGTTGCAAGCTGTAGCCGACAGGTGGCGCATTCGAGCCTTGGCCGTGCGATATAATGGCGCCAAATGCAGAAGAAATAACAAAAGAATATAGCAAGAAATTACAAAAAATAACATAATTCATTTTTTGACGCCGATCGAGCTGGTTTTTATGTGTTCCTATAAAATGTATCATTCATATTTAAGTATGACATTAAATTCTTTAGGTTGGGAGCTAATACGAGAGGCGATTTATTTTAAGAAGTATCGAAGTAGGCTATTATAATGTATGTACAATTTTAAATTGCCTTTTAGTGTGAAGCGCAAACGTTTAGGTACCGGGTATCTCGCAGTCGAGCACAGTCGACTGTAGCTTTCTTACTTGTTGATTGTTGTTAGCCTCAGGGCCGATTTCTGGCGGAAAAGAAATTCACCAGATTAAAGCAATTCAATTTTCTGCCCTCCAAAAATGAATCTGAACGTGAAAGAATAACATAGCACTGTTAACTTTACGTTTATTTATCGATAATTGCTGTAAAGTCACTCGGGTGAAAAAAATACATACTCTCGTCGACCTTGTAGAGAATGTGAATCACATTTTTGAAAACAAGAGGAGCTGGTAGGAGAAATTCGAAGCCAGGAAGGTTTTGCTCTTAAGCTTACTGCTCAGTACAACGGCCGTAGAAGAAGTTAAGAGCCAATTACGACATTATATTCGAATACTTTTTTTTTTTTTTTTTTTTTTTTTTTCAATATAACAGTATTCACGGCTCTACATGTCATCCTTTTTCCCTGGGCACCAATTCGAATGGGAGACGCTTGTTAATTTTTGTAATAAATGCATTTGACGAGTTCGTGTTTTTATTTGATGTTTTTAATTTAGTTTTGATGTTCACATTCACATTATACAATTTGTAAGATTTAGATTTCTTGCTTTGTTTATTTATTTTACAGTCTCATCTTTGAACTCTTGTATTACGAAAGTTGCAAGAATAACTTCGTTATCGGTACGTCGATGCTAGTGTTGTGTGCCACCTGCCCGCCCTGTTCTGCGCGCCAGTTCAGTCCGATCCCGGTCCTGACCGCTCTTATCTTGCGTCAAACAAAATAAACAACAACAAAATACGCAACTGCTATGGGTAAGGTATATAGGTCGCAGGGATACGGGGATGTAGAGCGTGGTTTATATGCCAGGATCTGGGATTTAATGGTCTGCCGTCGCACTCGCTTAGGTGTACATAAATGGTCTGGTGTACTCTACTCTAGATCACGGCTGGTGGCAGCCCTGCCCGCAACCATCCTAGTTGTCGACATGCACATCCATGGGCGCCGAGGCGGTCACGTTGCTCGACTTCTCCGGCGAGTCCAGGTAGATCTTCAAGGCGCGCTCCCGGCGCTGAGAGTAGCGCGTGGTGGACACACACCCAACGCGGTCCAAGCGAGCCTTTTCCCTAGCGTTCATCTGCCGGCGCTCATCCAGCGTCAGTTCCCGCGCGGGCACGCTCTTATCTCTGTTGGGTTTTAGGGTTTTATTTATATAGATCATTCTCTGTGTCTGTGACCCCAACTCACTTGTACAGGTAGATGTTGGCCGCCTGTGTGGTGTTCAACGGATACTTGTCCACGCTGGCCGGCACCGAGTACCAGCTGGTGGACTCGTTGACGCTCACCGCTGATATGCTTGTGCAGGGGAAGTTGCTGTTCACCTGCGGGAAGAGTTGGCAGCTGGTTAAGATCTAGATCTTACTTTCGAATTGGGAGTGGCACTTGTCCTACCTTCATATAGCTCATTTTGTCCACTGTGATGTTGCTGATTTGTGATAGCGAGCGTCTGATTTCGCTGTCCTCTGGAATGGAAATGGTTGCTAAGTTCCCAATACTTTATTTATTGATATTGAAAAACATACGGTCCAATGTGATTTCCTGGAACTTGCCAAACTCCATTTTGGCCGGACACCAGCGCCTCACGAATATGGTCAGTGTATCGTCCTTGGGCTGCGGATTCACTCCCTCCTCGCACTCCTGCACAATAAACTGAGCACGACACAAAACAAATTAAACATAAATATTATTGAATAATTTCACTGCAACATATTTTCGAAAATTGAATGTAGGTGATTCCACTGCAACATCTACATAAACTCTATCCGGCTTTGTTTACTTTTGAATTGGAACGGAGTCCATCATAGCGCGGCCGAAAGAGGTAATTTCAGGCTTTCTTTTCAGACGCTTGGACGACATTGACACCGTGTCCTTATCAAAGTTATCCAAACCATTCAAGGACTTATTAATATCAAAGCTTGGAGCTTTGAAATCTTGTAATCGAAAAATCGGGTGCAAAGCAGAAATATTTGTACGAAATGC
Organism: Drosophila asahinai; assembly: GCA_008042795.1. Classification (NCBI taxonomy): domain Eukaryota; kingdom Metazoa; phylum Arthropoda; class Insecta; order Diptera; family Drosophilidae; genus Drosophila; species Drosophila asahinai. The sequence goes on along the minus strand of VNJZ01005024.1, from coordinate 5,428 downwards.
TGCGTTGAATCTAGTTTTCATTGATCTTTTTGTCAAAAATATTCATAATTTCAAAAACAAGAAATTGGAGTAGGGTTAGAAGGATTAGGGAAGGAACTTACGAAATATAGCATGATATTGTTTTAGTATATATAGAAACCTTCGGGACGATTGGGTGATTGGATGACTAGAGTAGGGAAAAAAACGATTCTTAGTGCATCGATTTTTTTCGATCTATTAGAAAAAACATCGATTAACTAACATTTTTTTTTTTTTAATTAATAGAAATTAATTCATGGAGGTCATATACTGATACATATAAAGAGCAAAACAAAAATGAATATAAATTACGTTTCCAGAACATAAAAATAAAATAAGAAATGATTTAATTTTCAAAAGCCATTGATGATCCCAAAGATGAATGGTTCACGATACATCGATTCTGCCAAAATAGAATCGATATTGGACCGAAAAAAAAAAGAATCGATAGTATCGATATTGGAATCGATTTTTACCCAGCAATAGTGATAACCATCATCCCTTATGGGAGACCCCAGACCATCCTCGAGAATGGAGCAGAATGTTGCAGTGGAATAGTGCTATTAATCCCACATTAATGTGAAGAAGATCGGGAGGAACTTACCTCCGCTGTGCTGGTCGATCGCATGTCACAGTACAGGGTCTCGTCGTTGGCGAGGATTTTGATGGGACTGCGACCGCCCTTCAGCCAGATGCGGCAGTTCTCCACCGAGAGCGTGGCATACTTGGCGTCCATGCGGTGCAACTTGGCCACCAGCTCCTGCTTGGCCTGCTCCGCAGTGGTGCTGGCATTGTACACCCACTCGCAGACGCAGGGTAGCTTGGAGGTTTCATTGTCCAAGTCGCCGAGTCGCAGGAAGTGGATCTTGGCCTTGAACTCGTCCGGCTGCAGGGTCTTTCCCAGCTCCACGGTCAGTGTTTCGCCCTCGGTGAGGAGGACCAACGAGCTGTTCTGGCTGCTGGACAGGTTGCTCTCGTGCTTGCGCTGCAGCTTGAAGTAGGCGCCGGGCACCTGGATCAGCTGCTCGATGTGGCGCTTGAAGGCGGCCATGCGCATATGGGTGCCCACGAGGAGTTTGTAGGCGCGTGTGGGTTTCCTCAGCTGCGCCTCCTCGTCCGACTGGTGCCCCGAGCTGGAGCCGGTACCCACAACGTCCACGCACTCGATCTGGGCGGCGTGGAAGAAGTGTGGAGTGGTGGTGGGCAGGAGCAGGGGATCCACTGCGTCAGCCGCCGCTGCATAGCTGCCGTTGCCATTGCAGTAGGCATGCACACGCATCATGGCGTCGTGGGAGGCCGCCTCGTCCTCGGGACTCGAGAGCTGCGGCGAGTGGCTGGTGGAGCTCACCTGGCTGTCGCCGCCGCCACGATGTGCCAGGTTCTCCGACTCCACCAGCGTGCGATCCCCGTCGCTCAGGCTGCTGTCCTCCGAATTGGACTCGTGACCGTGGTTCGGACTGGGCTGGGCCAGCGGCTCTAGCAGATCCCGCTTGTAGCGCCGCCAATCACAATCGTTGCTGGCGGAGGAGGACTCGTGGACGCCGTTCATCATGGCGGCATCTACCACGTCGCCACCGCTGGCGGACTGAGGGCAACTCACCTCGATGGACTCCACGCTGGGCACGCCCAGCACTTCCAGGCTGGCGGCATCCGTGTTGGGCACGTTTAGGTAAAAATATGTGATGGACTTGAACTGGGTGTTGGCCAGATTCTGGAGCTGCTGCAGCGCCTCGGGCGTCGGGTGCGGATCGTAGGCCACAAAGGCCTTCGGCACCGTCCCGCGGACCGTGGCGAGCAGGAACTGCTGCTCGCTAATGTGCAAACGGACGGCGATGGAGCGGCGCAGGACGTCGCTGGCCTCCCGCTCCCGCGCTGCTGAGTAAACCAGGAAGGGACCGTCCATCGCCATGGTCGATAGATCTACCATAAACACATACCAGGTGATGCCGTCCGGGGCGTACGTCTCGAACTGCTGGTCTTCCGCGCGGTACTCCAGCAGGAAGTCCAGGCTGTAGTTCTGCGAGGCCCGCAGCTCGGTCAGCGTCGGATCCGAGCAGTTCTCCAGCGACTGGATAATCGTGTCCATCGCGGAGTTGTAGGCCACCAGGCGGCAGCGCGAGAGCGGCGCGAACTGTTCCACGCTCAGCATCTCGTAGGCGGACATCAGCACGCTGTTGATGTCGAAGCTCTGCGACACGTACACCCTCGTGATCTTCATCTTCTTTAGCGAGGGATTATAGAAGTAAACGCGCGGCTTGTACAGATCCGGCAGAGCCAAGTCCGTGACGGTGATGTGTCTGCCCAGGCGCGTGACGCGCGTCTCCTCCTCCGAGTGCAGCTTGGGCAGCAGCGTCTTGATGTGCTCCGGAAAGTCGGCCACCTTGGCCACCTGCTCGTTCCGCTTGGCGTCCACCTGCCGGTACATCAGCATGTAGGCATTCGTGCTCGAGGTGTACGCGCTCGAGTAGTAGCTACCGTTGGGTCCGCCAAAGGAGCGCTGGATGTCCTCCTGCGTGATCTGTAAGGATTAAGGAAGATCAGCTTGGGGACTCGAGGATTCCAGGGATTTAACCCACCGTGGACACATTCTGATCGTTGAAGCAGAACCACTCGTTGCTGTCGAAGTCCTTGATGTAGGCATAGTAGTGGCCACCGGAGGCGCTGCCCGAGTGGATCATGATCGCGAACAGCTCGTACATGTACGGCCCGGAGCCCTGCTTGGCGCTCTTGCTGGTGCTGCTGCTCATATCGATGCCCTCGTCCTCGTCGTTCAGATCGTTCTCGTGCTGGCTAGAGCTGGCGGTGGTCACCACGCCGCTGCTCAGGTTATCGTCCTCCATGGCCGAGCCGCTATCCGCCGTGCTGCAGTCGTCCACGGTGGTGCCGTTCATCTGAGAGCTCTGCTGCTCGCCACTGTTGCCGCTCCGGTTGATGAAGGTGTTCAGGTTCAGGGTTTGCGGGAAGGTCACTCTGGAAGAAATCAGGAAGGAATGGTGCGGTATTATACTGTAATTCCAGTGCAACATATTTTCACAAATTGAATGTAAGGTGATTCCACTGCAACATCTGCATTCATTATCTTTTTGTCAAAAATATTCATAATTTTCAAAAATATTAGGAAATTATAGAAGGGTTGAAAGTTTAGGGAGGGAACTAACTAAATATCGCTTAAGAATCGATATTTTTCTGAATATTTTTTGTAGTATGTATATAATGGTGTTTTATTATAGTGTAATGTAAGGTGATTCCACTGCAACATCTACATTCATCATCTTTTTGTCAAAAATATTCATAATTTCAAAAATATTAAGAAATTATGGAAGGGATAGAAGGTTTAGGGAGGGAACTCACTAAATATTGCTTATGAATCGATATTTTCCGGTATATTTTGTGTAGTATGTATAGAATGGTGTTTTTATTATATTTTCACAAACAACATCACAAACAACATCTACATTCATCATCTTTTTGTCAAAAATAATCATAATTTCAAAAATATTAAGAAATTATAAAAGGGTTAGAAGGTTTAGGGAGGGAACTAACTAAATATCGCTTAAGAATCGATATTTTTCGGTATATTTTGTGTGGTATGTATAGAAACTTTCCGGGCGAATGGTGAATCTATCCATCCATTTTGGATGAACCATCCTCCCATTTGGGAGACCCTGTGTAAAAGAATGGATCATTCTCGAGAATGGAGCAGAGTATAGCAGTCAAACAAGGATATAAAAGAATGGACCATCCTCGAGAATGTAGCAGAATGTTGCAGTGGAATAGGGCTATTAGTGAGACCCGCCGAACTGTGTCCCCTTTTGAGTACTTACCTGTCGTTGAGCTTGATGCGGTGCATGGTCTGGTAGTCAAAGTCGAAGCGCTTCAGATGCAGCGTGAGGACGTAGGGAAAGGACTTGAAGTGCAGCCCCTTGTGGGCGTCGCACTTCTTCTTGCACTTCTCGCACAGATACTGGTTGTTGCCGTCCAGCGTCTCCGGCTGGACGAAGGCGCGCAGAGCCTCCTCGATGCTGCCATAGGCCGAGCTGCTGCCGAAGGGACGTACCGGCAGCGGGATGTCCAGGAAGGTGTCCTCCCGCGTCTTCTCAGTATTGCACTCCAGACACTTGACATAGTCGTTCATCTTGCCCTCGTACAGGTTGGAGATGAGGTTCGCCTGCTTGGTGTTCTTGAACTTGTGCTCCAGGGCGTCGAACATGACGCGGCACAGCTCCTGGATGTCGTGCTGCTGCCACGCCTCGGTCGAGTCCCAGCCAAAGCTGCGGGTCAGATCCGTGGTCTCCACCGCCGCCTTGGGCGAGGTCTGTAGGTTCAGGAAGAGCTTCTGCAGCTGGTAGGGTATGTTCTTGGCCTCGTTGTCGTTGTCGAACTCCCAGCGATACAGGGCGTTCCTGAACTCGGGCGTCATGTACAGCGCCTGCAGCAGGCTGTTCAGATAGCAGGTCATGGCCTGGTTCACCAGTCCCACATAGCCCCTCGGCCCGCCGTTCGTGTGTCGGTTCGTCTCCGCCTCTGCCCCGGCTTCGGTGGTGGCCGAGGCCACAAAATCAGAGGCAGTGGCGCGCTGCCACGACGGCAACTCATCGCCGCCGTACTTGCGGCGATAGAAATTCGATACGGCCGGATCGTTGCCATCATCCGGTCCACTCGTGGCCTGATCCCCACTTCCGGTCACACCCTCGCCGCCGTCCATGTCGCCAGAGGGAACGCCAAAGTCGTAGCCCGGTCCGAGCATTGTCGGGCTTGCGGAGGCGCCGAGGGCCAGGTCGTCGTCGGATAGCTGCTCCGCATCCGAGATGAAGAGCTCCGACGACGCATCTTCCGACGGCGAGATGAGATGCTGCAGCTGTTCCGAGATATCCGCCTTGGTCAGCGTGTCGATGGGCTCGCTGTCCAGCTCCTTGATGGGCGACGACGACGGCTTGGCGGGACTTGGGGCCTTCGTCTTCTTGGGACTCGCCTCGGAGGTGCTTGAGGAGCCGGCCTCGGGCGTGCTCTTGGGACTTTCTTCGGGGCTGGCCTTGGGAGCTTCCTCGGAAGTCGCTTGGGGGGGCTTGGGACTCTTGGCCTTGGGACTTTTCTCCGTGCTTGGCTCCGAACTAAGGCTGGCCTCGCTTGTTGTCTTTGATTTGCTCGGCGAGGTGGATCCCGATGCCGGCTTCTTCTTGATCTTCTTCTTCGTTTCTCCGGTGGTCGGGCTCTTGGCCTTCGCCTCGTCGGACTTGGCGGTTCCCGATTTCTTGACCAACACCTTCTTTATGGGCAACTCGAAGCGTTTGCCGACGTCGCCGTCCCAGCTGCCGGCTGGCAGCAGAACCAAGTGATTCTTTAGCTGTCGCTCAAAGCCATCCACATCGTACAACAGCTGTGAGTCCAAAGCATTAAGGTTGACCTGTTG
>VNJZ01005021.1:0-11884 GCA_008042795.1 Drosophila asahinai | reverse complement strand
CCATACAACTCTGTGCCAGTCATATGACTGTTAGTTAGGTTATTAATATAAGATTTGACACACTTATTGTTAGTCTCTAAATGGAGAAGATTCAATAAATAACAGCAAAGTATATAAAAAAAACAAAAAAAAAAAAAAAAAAGGATTATTCGTTTGAATGCGCAAGCGATGCAAGATATCTGTTGTGTCATTTGTCATAGTTGTTGTCAATCTCATGGAATGGATGTAAAATTTTGAAGTCTAGTGTAAGTTAGTTTAGGGCGAAGGCTGGAGCACAATAAAGCTCTCCCTCGCTCTTTGCGATTTCGCCCCGCCTTCGCCAACCTTCGTTAAGCTAGGCTCTAAGCATATAATTGTCAGAAGAATATATTGTCGTATAATTGAAGTCGAAGCGCAAACACATATTTTTCGTTCTGCCAAATTAAAAAGTAATTTCTTGAAACCAAAGTTTTCGGTTTTTAATTCTAATAAACGAATTAGAAATTTCATGGCGCCCCCGGGTGGACAGCGATAACGAAGGTTTAATAAACTTTCGAATCAAAAAATAATCGATTGTTTTTGGTTTAATTCGATAATTTTTGATTCGAAAGTTTATTAAGCCTTCTGTTGTCGTCGTCTGATTGAGAAGATTATTTTTCGGCCATTTAATTTATTTATTTGAATTTTAATAAATAAATAAATTTAGGTACAATGAGTACAGAATCAAAAAATAGGTCAGTTCTAGAAGAGCTGAAAAGCAAGCGCCAAAATCGGGTTAAAGCTATTAGCCGTTTGAACGACCGTTTAGAACAGGGATCGATTCCGATTCTCGAGGAAGAATTAAAATGTCGACTCGAAAACTTAAATGCTTCAATTAATAAGGCAAATCAATTGCAAGAACAGATAGAAGACATAGATAGTGAAGATGAACTTGGCGACGAGTTGGAAGAATTATGTATAGTGACCAAGGCAAAAATAATGTCGCTTTTAACTGCCCTAAAAACAGCCAGCAATAGCGAACCTTCTGGATTAGCTGCTGTACAACCAACTCGTGCGCGACTTCCGAATTTGGCATTGCCAAAATTTAGTGGAAATTATTCGGAGTTATCGAAAAATTCAACCATTGAATTTCTTGTCTCTCTGGTGAAGCTTTAGGAACAATTAAAGCTTACCAAGTCACCGAGAGCAACTACGAAAAGGCAATGGCCAGCTTAAAAAAGGTTTACGATAACGAATGCCTAATCTTTATGAATAATATTTCAACATTGTTTAGTCTTCCGAAAATATCGCATCAGTCCTCATCCTCCTTGAGAAACCTTATCGATACTGTTTCGTCGATTTACGGTTCTCTGTTATCGATAGGAGATGATACAAAAATTTCGAATGCAATGTAGATTTATTTAGTATTGAATCGAGTAGACCCAGTGACCAAACAAAAATGGGAGGAACAGCTCGATTATGAAGCTTTGCCGCTTTGGCCTGATTTCGAAAAAATGTTGAATCGCCGATATCAGCATCTATCCGCTGAAGAGTCGACTAAGTTAAAGCAAGACAAATTAGTGTCGAGCAAGCAACATAACCGTAGCTCATTTTCGTGTTCCTCCTCCAACAGCAAGCCTCAGCAAACTTGTAGCTACTGCAATGCAGCAGATCATTCACTGACAAGTTTTAGCCCGTTTGGGCGTCTCGCTGTCATGCAAAGGTTCGAGTTTGTTAAGTATGCCTCCTTATGTATCAATTGTCTGCGAAAGGGCCATACTGTTTCAAAATGCAAAGGCAAAAGGTGTCGAGCTTGCGACCGCTCGCATCACTTTCTACTCCACAGATATACAGTGCCCCCAAGAGAGTATCTCTGCTCCTTTTAACCAAGATCAGCCTTTCACGTCACATGTTTTGCATGCCACGTCATTGGACAGTGTCCGAACAAAGAGCGGTGACTACGTGTTAGCCCGAGCACTGTTGGACTCTGGGTACCAAATCAATTTTATAACGGAAGAACTGGCTAACCGCTTACAGATCCGTAGAAAGGAGTCGTGTATCAACTTACTTGGTATCGGCGAGTCCAATTCTCAAGTGAAGAAAAAGGTACACACAGTGGTGAAGTCGCGAATAAATGGTAGTGAGTTCTCTTTCGGTTTCTGGATCATGAAATCGATCTCCGGTTATCATCCTGATCAATCGGTGAATATCAGTGATTGGAAGATCCCAAAGAACCTACCATTAGCAGACCCGTACTTTTACAAGTCTCAAAAAATTGATATGTTAATACAAGTAAAAGCAGAATAATTTTTCGAATTGCTAGCTGTTGGTCAAATTAAACAAGGTCCTGACTATCCAACTCTGCAAAAGACCCTTCTTAGTTGGGTTGTCTCGGGCAGATACAAATCTTCCATACCGAAACAAGTTGTGAATAGTTTCAGTTGTAGTGAAGAGCCCTAAGTATCGGTTGATAGCACACTACAGAAGTTTTGGTCGCTGGAGGAAATGCCATCTCCAAAGAAAATTCTATCGCCTGAGAACAAGTTATGTGAAGACCATTACCGGAAGACTACTCAGTTATTGCCATCAGGTCGGTTCGAAGTAAGGCTGCCGTTTAAGTCCGATCCAAATGGTTAGGCAACTCCTTTGAGGGTGCAAAACGGCGGTTTTTGTCGCTTGAGAGAAGGTTGTCTCGAGATCCTAACATGAAAGCCATGTACTTGGAATCCATGGAAGAATACCTCGCCTTAGGTCATATGTCGCCTACAGACATAAAAATTCCTTCCGCTTCACATTATGTCATACCTCATCAATGCGTTTTGAGGCCCCAGAGTACGTCCACTAAACTACGCGTCGTTTTCGATGCGTCTTGCAAGACGTCGTCTCAAGTGGCCTTAAATGACATCCTGATGGTTGGGCCGACAATTCAAGAAGAGTTGTATTCCACTCTACTCCGCTTCCGGCTGCACAGGTATGCCCTGACTGCCGATGTAAAAAATATGTATCGCCAAGTGATGGTTCATGAAGCGGATAGGCAGTTTCAACTCATAGTGTGGAGAAGAGACCCCTCTGAATCCATGAGATTGTATAAGCTCAACACCGTAACGTATGGTACTGGACCAGCCCCATTTCTGGCTATTCGGTGTTTAAAAAGGTTGAGTGAATCAGCAAAACTTTCATTCCCTAGAGCTGCTGACGTAATTGGATCCGACTTTTACGTCGATGACATGTTAACTGGTGCTGCATGCGTAGAGGAGCTAAAGACGATCAAGTCTGAAGTGTCTCAGGTTCTTCAAACAGCAGGATTTGAAGTGACAAAGTGGTTTTCAAACTCACCTGAGGTCACTGCATCTGAGAGCACAGTTAAGTCAATACCTATCTGGGATTCAGAGTCAACGAAGGCGTTAGGAATTTCATGGTTGCCAAGCGAAGATGCCTTTAAGTTCAAAATTGACACATCTGTCATGGGTCTCCGAGCTACAAAACGGAACATACTATCGGTAACATCGAAGCTGTTCGACCCCCTCTGCTTATTAAGTCCCTTAGTAATTAAAGGAAAGATCCTATTGCAGGAACTTTGGCTTAATAAGTTAGATTGGGATGAGTCGATTCCTATACATTTGGAAACAGCATGGAATATGCTAAAAAGCACCCTGTCTCAACTGGACGAGATATCCATTCCTCGGTTTGTGCATACCGAACCGATGTCACCGGTACAGTTACATGCCTTTGCCGACGCATCCATGAGAGCATATGGAACTTGTGCCTATATTCGTAGCAAAACTTCCGAAGGTTTCAAACTATCGTTGTTGACTTCCAAGTCTAAAGTAGCGCCGCTCAAGACTAAAACGCTCCCTAGGCTTGAGTTATGTGCCGCTCACCTTCTCGCAGATCTCTGCCATAGAATCAAACCCTTATTAAAAGTCCCTATCGAACGAATAGTATACTGGTCGGATTCTGAAGTTACTCTTCATTGGATTCGATCTCATCCATCTTCGTTGTCGACATTCGTTTCGAACAGGGTAGCGGAGATTCAAGAATGGTCAGCAGAAGCTACATGGCGGCATGTACCAATAAAGCAGAACCCCGCAGATATTGTTTCGAGAGGTTGTGACGTCGACGAACTTGGGCAGTCAATCTGGTATACGGGACCTCATTTTTGAAGGACGAGGAAGAAAACTGGCCCAAAAATGCACATTTCGAGCTGGAAGAGGAAGTCTTGCAACAGGAGGCAAGGAAGACTAAGGTCGGACTGACCGCTGCTGTGCAAACTTCAGAGTTGCTGGATGTCATCGAGGGATTTTCGTCACACCTCAAACTGCTAAGGGTGTTCGCTTATATGTTCCGCTTCATAAGAAAATGCAAAGACAAGAGTATAGTTTTCGAAAAAACTCTGTCTCCGACTGAGTACATTGAAGCTTTTCATAAAATTGTTGAAATAGTACAAAAGCACGAGTATCAAATAGAAATTGAAAAAGTTCGTAAAGGCGCCGAGGTTGGCCCTAGTCTTCAACGTTGCACTTAGTGGCACTTGGTGCAAATTTTCGTTGTTGCGAGTTTGGGGACGACTAGCTAACGCTTCATATCGTATGATGCCAAGTTTCCCTTGCTGTTGACGAAACGCTCCCAATTTGTGCTAAGCTACGTCCGGCATCTGCACCATTCAAACTTTCATATCGGTCCACGTGCACTTGTGAGCATCCTACGACAGCGTGTTTGGATCGTAAAAGCTCAGGAACTCTGCAGTCAGACAGTTCGATCACTTGTGCGCTGCTTTAAAAGTAAGCCTCGACTGATGACACAAATCATGGGAAATTTTCCCGCAGATAGACTCCGTGCCCTCCGCCCATTTGCGATATGTGGCGTTGATTTTTGTGGCCCTGTCTATACGACGTTAAAACTTCGAGGAAGGCCTCCGATCAAGTCTTACAATGCCCTGTTTGTTTGCTTTGCGTCAAAGGCAGTTCACTTAGAAATTGTTTCAGATCTAAGCACAGACTCCTTTTTATTGGCTCTTCAAAGGCTTATTGGTCGCCGAGGATGCCCCCAAATAATTCATTGCGACAACGCGACGAACTTCGTCGGAGCAAGTCGCCACTTCCAGACTCTTCGCGAAAGGATCGAGGAGCAAGCAGACGCGATTCGCGAATTCGCATCAAGAAGCGAATGCAAATTTGCATTCACACCCCCTCAGGCTCCGCACATGGGCGGGTTATGGGAGGCAGGTGTAAAAACTGCCAAGCACCTACTCCTACGAGCGGTGGGCAGCGCGCTCCTCAACGCGGAAGAGCTGGGGACAGTCCTCGTCGGGATCGAAGCCGTGATGAACTCGCGGCCTCTCGGAGCGATCAGCCAGGACCCAAGCGACGGAGAGGCGCTAACTCCCGGACACCTGCTGACAGGCGGGCCGCTCCTCGCAGCACCAGCACTCCGGACCCCGGGCCAGGCGGGACTCAGTTGCTTGCGGCGATGGCGGCTTGTCTCGACAGTCAGGCAAACGTTCTGGCGGCAATGGTTCCGGGAGTATGTACTGGGCCTACAAATTCGGGGCAGCAGGACAACGTCAAGGAGGGACAGCTCGTCGTCGTGGCAGAAGACAACCTTCCGCCTCAAGAGTGGCTCCTGGGATGGATCATCGCGACACACGCAGGAGAGGACGGCATGGTCAGGGTCGTCGATCTTAGGAGGAGCGATGGTGGAGTGTTCCGGAGAGCGATCCACAAGCTGGCGCCACTACCAGTGGTTTGAAGCCGTGCAGGCGTTCAACGGGGCCGGTGTTGTGTCATTTTGTTTGTTGTTGGTCAATCTCATGGAAAAGATGTAAAATTTTGAAGTCTAGTGTAAGTTAGTTTAGGGCGAAGGCGGGAGCACAATAAAGCTCTCTCTCGCTCTTTGCGATTTCGCCCCGCTTTCGCCAACCTTCGTTAAGCTAGGCTCTAAGCATATAATTGGCAGAAGAATATATTGTCGTATAATTGAAGTCGAAGCGCAAACACGTATATTTTTCGTTCTGCCAAATTAAAAGTAATTTCTTGCCAAAAAAGTTTTCGGTTTTTTTAATTCTAAAAAACTAATTAGAAATTTCACTCTCCTTAATCCTAATTTTCTTATTGTCTTAATTTATCTCTATTTGATACAGCGGAATTGGAACACAAATGCGGAAATTCATATTATACTAATGCTACTTTAACAAAATGCTAAAAGGGCTACACTATACCATACTTAGTACTCAGTTAATGTTTACAGTACATAACAAATGTATACTCGTATTGTTGACCGCCGGTGTACATGTTTAAAGAGACGAAGAGCAAAGTCTTCAATGTGTGACAGGCAAAGCGTAGAACATGTGAAAAATTTATGCGACTAAAGATGGACATTGACCGTGTTCCCTATGTCATATGGACTTTTTCCATAGCCTTACGTTTTCGATCATCTTGATGTTGCCACGAAAAAACACGCCACGACTCACACCAGTGGTGCCAAATTGGCTTAGAGAATCGATTACATTTGCCATACATCAAATCAAAAATTGCCATACATCGAATGCTTACATTCGAATTCATACTACTACATGCTTTACTTTTCCAAAAGCTTGGCCGCCATTTCTTTAAAATCGCCTACTTCGAATCGAGCAATAGGCGATTAGTCGAGCACACTTCGTGCTGTATTAACGTGCTATACTACTGTGGGCAAAAAGTATGGTGAATTTTCAATTTAAAATTGGCGGGCTTAGGATGGCGGACTAGTTTTTTTTTTTTTTTAGTTGGCAGGACTGTTGATGACATCTGGCGGTAATTTCATGTCAGTATCAGTACTATATATTACAAACGATCAAGAGTGCATTTGTCGATTGATCGGAATGATCGGAATATTTGAAGGATCTGTGAAAACCACTTTGAAAGACCATTTGGACCTACGAAAAGTCAAATCTCGTTTGGTACCGAAAACGCTCAATTTATGGATATGGTTACATTTTTTTTCGATTTTCGTGGTGTGGTGCACTATGAGTTTCTTCCACCTGGCCAAACTGTTAATAATGAATATTATTTGAGCGTTTGGTACCGAAAACGCTCAATTTATGGTTATGGTTATGGTTATGGTTACATTTTTTTCGATTTTCGTGGTGTGGTGCACTATGAGTTCCTTCCACCTGGCCAAACTGTTAATAAGGAATATTATTTGAGCGTTATGCGTCGTTTGCGTGAAGCAATTCGTCGAAAACGACCAGAATTATGGGCCAACAACTCTTGGTTTTTGCACACGATAATGCACCGTAGCACACTGCACTCGTTCTTCGTGACCATTTCGCCAAGAATTCGACGCATATCGTTCCGCAACCACCGTATTCTCCTGATTTGGCTCCGTCTGACTTCTGGCTATTCCCAAAACTCAAGAGACCACTCCGGCGAACGCGTTTCGAGTCGATTGAAGAGATAAAAGCGGAATCGACGAGGGCGCACATGGCTATACCGGAATGGGACTATTTGGCCTGTTTCGAGGATTTGAAGAAACGTTGGCAATAGTGTATTTTTACTTACTTTGAAGGGGATGAAATTGATTCAGGAGAATAAATAAAGAATTTTCACTTTACAAACAAATTCACCTTACATTTTGCCCACAGTAGTATTCTTTATCAGTGACCCAAGAAAAATTTTATTATATGACCAGGTTATAATACCAGTATTTTTAAAACATGACCTCATTTTTTTTAACATATGACATACTACCCGTTGTAGAGGCGTCGCATTGTATAGTGAACGGTTTCTTGAAATCTGGTGTGAGGAGCACGGGCGCTGACACCATGTTCACTTTCAATGCCTCGAACGCTTGTATCCCCTCCTCACTCAACTCAAATTTCTTGAGTCGGTCTTTTGTTAAACACTCGTGTAGAGGAGCTGCAATTTGTGCATAATTTTGAATAAAGCGCCGATACCACCCAGTCATTCCCAAAAATCTTCGCAGTTGTTTGGCGGAGATAGTTAGTGGAAAATCCTGGATAGCTTTGATCTTTGACTGGTTTATTTTTATACATCCCCCACCTACGACATATTCAAAATATTTAGCCTGTTTGTAGCAGAATTTACTTTTCTCTACGTTGATGGTCAGTTTTGCCCGTTTTAGACAATCACTGACCTGCCGCAACATTTCCAAATGTTCTTCAAAAGACGGAGAAAATACCAGCAGATCATCCAAATATACAAATTTATTGTCACGTAGCGCGGCTGGAATTACTTTGTCCATCAGTTGGCACATTCTTTGCGCGGCGTTGCATAAGCCGAATGGCATGACTGTAAATTGATATAAGGGTCTGCCAGGCACAGCAAATGCGGTTTTTTCTCTACTTTTGGCTTCCAGTGGGATCTGCCAAAAAGCGTCTTTTTCATCAATTGCCGAAATATAATAAGTTTCCTGCAGTAGACTTAATAGTCCCTCAATATGTGGCAAGGGAAATGCGTCTTTAATCGTCCGTGAGTTTACCTTGCGCGCATCCCAACAAAGGCGGTTTTTTGTGCCATTCTGCACCAATGTCACTGGAGAACTCCAGCTACTGTTACTTTCATCAATCACCCCTAATCCAATCATTCTGTCTAGTTCTGCAAACACCAGTTGTTGCTTGGCTGGCGAGATCGAATAGTGACACTGTTTAATGGGTAGATTTTCTTGTGTTACTTCGATTACACGTTCTTCTAAATCGGTTTTCCCCAAGCCCATGTCTACACAATATGAAAATGTACTAACTAAATTCTGTAATATTGCCTTTTGCTCCGCTGTCAGTTCATGCGGAGTATACGCTGTCTCCGTTCGTGTCGAAGCTTCTTCTTCTACCGTTGCCCCTACTCCCAGTTCTGCAACTTTCGCTAAACGTTGCCCCGGTAACGGCAACTGAAATTCATCCCAGAATTCAATTCAAAAATAAAACTGCTGCTGTAAGGCTGGCACTATTAAAAACTCTAGCTCTTTCGTTTCCCCTTCCCATTCTACAGGCAAGTGAATCATGCCGATAACTTGAGTCTTTCCCCCGTTAGCTGTTTGTACGTCTAGTCTCTTCAATTTGCGCACCTTATGTTGTCGCCCTTGTAAAAATCTGTCCGCCCCTTTTCCAATGCAATTTGCACTAGCGCCAGTGTCAAGCAGTGCTATTATTTCTTCCCCGTCTACTTCAGTCTTGGCGAACAGGCGGTTATCATCTTTTAGGCTGATCACTGAAGCTATAATCTTTTTTTTGGTTTTCCTTTCAGCTTCCTGATATTGGTGTAAATATTGAAGTTTTTTGTCTTTCCTGGTTTCGGTTGGTTCTACGTCATTGAATATTCGTTCACCCGCCGCCTCGTATTCTTGTTTCCGCTGATGATACGATTTGTATGGCGAAATTTGTGTCGGGCGCGCATCGCTACGACTTATTGTGTTGGGGTAGGTCTGGTCTGAACAGGCTTCCCCGACCCTCCTGTCAGACTCTGCTGTAAAAACGCTGACTCGGTGGAATGATATGAGTCGTTTTTGCCACAATAAATGCAGGCGGTGTCATTCTGATCCTCCGAGTTTCCGATAGAAGTCTGGTGGCTTGTTACAAGTGTAACATAGGTAGGTATGGAAAGGAGATGTACATTCTTTCCCGGAGTCTTGTTCCTTCCTATTTGAAGATGCGTTCCCACCTGGCTTCCTGTCAAATGCGTTTCCTCGTCCAAACAATGCTCCTACGCTGTTCTGAGGTGGACGGCTCCTTTAGAATGCCTCGACCGGATATTCTTTAGCTTCTGTGTCGTCTATTTGCTCTTCTGCGATCTCATTTAAATGTCTAGGTCGAGTTCGTTTCTCTCGGATTCATTTCTCGACGCGGATTCCCTCTTTCTTAAATGCCGCCAATGTATTTATTGGTTTGGCCAGTAGGAATGCTCCCATTTGCGCGTTAAGATTTTCTTTTAATATTCCGACGAAGTTATCTTCCGGAATCTTGTTCTACAATTTGAATTGAAGGTTATGCATGGCTGCAATAAAATCATCAAATTTCTCATTGTATCCTTGACGCCGTTCCATAAGTTCTTTAACTTAGTCGTTTTCGGACATTGAGAACGCCTTGGTCATTTCGCTAGTTAAGTAATAGTATCCGAATTCAAAATCATCGGCTCGGTCCTCCATCAACAGCCAGTACCATTTGGCTGCGGTACCACTCAATAAACAGTGAAATTCTTTAAATATCTGATCAACAGTGTACCCGTTCATTTCCGTTAAGCGACTCACTCGGAACAGAAAACTCTCCACCGACATTCCCCTTCTGGACCCATCAAACTTAAGGTTCCATTTGTCCAGGCGTGTTGGTCGAGTTCCTGAATAGCTGCTAAGCTGTGTTTCGTTGCCTCCAGCGCTGGGATTGTGCTGGTTTTCAGCGGCTACCTCTCTAGGAATCGGTATTGGCTGGCTTGTTGCTGCTGATGTCTCTCTTGGTTGGCCCTGCCGCGCGGCTCAGTGTCTCTGAGGCGTCGAACTGACCTCGGGGTTTCCTCTGGGTATTGGGCTCTCCCTTGGCTGTACTGCGGACAGTTCGGTTAATTGGCGCCGCAGGCTGATGACTTCCTCCTGCATTTCGGCCATTCTCGTTGTCATGGTTGCCATCATCTCATTATTTGACACAATCAATGCGGAAAGCATTCGCTCTAGTCGGTTGTTGTCCTCGCTATGTCTGGGTCTAACTCCCTGACTATTTGGAAGAATACTGGACCGCCCTTGCGGTAGTCCAAAATCGAGGTGTTCCCCTCCCACAGCTCCTTCGGAATCGTCCATGATGACGCTGCTGCAATCGGCTAAACTCAATAAGTTGTTTAGTTTGCTATTAAAGCTTATCGACTGGTTGTTTTCGTCAACTGGCGATACGCTAGCTCTTGCTGGTGTTTCTGTTCTGGTTTCGTCTGGCTTCTCTAGCCGCCAGTGTTGATGCTCGGAATGTTCTCAGCGGAGGTAGATTAAGTGTAACCCTCTTCTTCTTCTTATCTCCTGCCATATGTTAAAATATTGTATATATACCCGATCGACCACCCTGCCGTGTAATCCGGTACATCTTTATTCGATTTTGTTTATTTAACTATTTGTAATACGATATAGTTCTACGAGTTTGCGGGTCGTTGGCTTTTGTTAAGTTTTTTATACCCGGTACCCATAGGGTACAAGGGTATTATAAGTTTGTACCAACCGAGAATGTATGTAACAGGCAGAAGGAGGCATCTCCGACCCCATAAAGTATATATATTCTTGATCAGTATCACCAGCCGAGTCGATTTAGCCATGTCCGTCTGTCCGTCCGTGTGAAACAACAGATCTCAGAGACTATAAGAGCTAGAGTTACCAAATTTGGTGACAACATTGAAATCTGTTGCACGCAGATCAAGTTTGTTTTAAAATTTGGCCACGCCCACCTCCGCCCTCAAAAATCATAAAAAACGTTAAATAAGCTATACTCTTTTTTTTCGGGTAAAAGTTAATAAATACAAAAAATAAATAAAATAGAGCGGACGTTTCCTGGAAATTTCAGTAAAATCGGATGATAAACGTGGGATATATTAGCAATATGGTTCGAATTTTAAAACCCCCCCTAAGGCGCTGCTGAGTAGCCTGTAGCCGTCTAGGTCGTGGGTTCGAGCCCCGACCTCGCCAAAACTTTTTATTGTTTTTTTCCTCTGTTTTTTTTTTGCATTTCTTCTTTGTTTTTCCTTTGTTATTATACCCAGAGAACAACTAGAACAAAATTTTAGAATAAAAATACAAAACAGAAAATATTTTGGTTTTGTGTGGGATTGAGCTCGTGCCAATTTTGCAAAATGTAGATGCACCGGCTGCTTAGACAACTGTGCCATTATATATGTTATATATGAAGCGCCATTTTCATACTAAGTATGCTTCGACAACTGTTAACCTAATTTTGGCAGAACTGAAA
>VNJZ01005015.1:0-11764 GCA_008042795.1 Drosophila asahinai | reverse complement strand
GCGTTGGATCTCAGCGTTGAAGTCTCTGTTCGGAAGGCTTGCCACTCCAAGCTCCGAACTTCTTGACTTTGCTTCTCGATCTTTCGCGGCCTCTGGTTTATCTTTGACTGGCTCCGTTGACGCACTCGCTCGGATTCTCGCACTCGTACTAGTTGACGTGCGCCTGCGTCCTCGGCCTTTTATAGGCTCTGCCAGTCCCGTTACTCCTGCCGGCATCGGTCACGCGACCCGGTCCAAAGTCCGGCGCATATCGCGTGACCGGGTCCAGAGTCCGGCCCATGTCCCGTTACTTATCGGCGTCTCCTCCTTGGCGGCCAAAGTCCACGGCCGCCGATCACGCCACCGGGTCCAATGTCCACCAGAGTCCCGCTATATTAGCGGCGTCTCCTTTGTGGCGGACACCTGCATCGGCACTGCCTGTTGCTAGGCAGTCCTCATCCTCCCCCGTTCCCTTGCCCCTTGCTGCTGCCCTCGGCCGTGTGTATCCACTGCACACTGCATTGTGGGGAGTTTAAATACAACTCCTCACAGTATGTTTATATGTGTGGAATAAAAATATTGCAGTGTGGGTATAAATGTTTATTGGGTAAATATATTTTTATGTAAATTGTTTGCTGGTATAGTTTTATTAGAAATAGGTTTCAATTTGGGTGGATGAATTTATTTTATTTTGTGATTGGATGTATATATGGATATTTGTAAAGATTTTGTTTTATATATATATGTAATTAATATAATTTGTGTTTGTGTGTGTGTTTAATACTTTTCCTTGTTGGAAGGCAAAGAGCAGTTTAGTGACTGACGTGATGTGTGTATGTGAATGTGAACTTGGATGTATGGATGTAATATATATATGTATATGTACGTATATATATGGACGCCAGCGGATCACAGTGAGACGAAGTTGAGGGCCGAAATTGGCAAAGCACTTTTGCACTTTAAAAAGAAGAAAAGGAAATTCACTGCGGCTGAATGTACATATGTAATATGTATGTACATATATATATTATAAAATAATTCACTTTCACTTTTGGAATCGAAGGGAAAGAAAGACGCCGTCGGAAACGGAATATGGCGACCACGGACGAATCGATTTACTTACGATTACGTAATCGATTACGATTACTTATCTTTAAAACTCCGCAAGGGGCGCTGGTAGATCAGGATAGATCTGGCTTCGAAGGACTATGAATTGGAGTGGGCGGAGTTCTTCGCTAAGTTGCCGAATTCCTTCGAGGGGGCGTAGGTGGCGTCGGTGGCTGTGGTAAATGTCCCAGATCCCGAAGAAGAAGAAGAAGTTGGTGGCGGCGTTGGCTTCACAAGACGTAAGTAGGTATGAGGGCCCTTAGGCAGGCGGATGAATATTAATGTATGTTTGTGAAGCTGTGGAGTTTGCCGGTCAGCGCAGAATAGCGCGAGGCCAGCCAATATATATGTATATGTAAATATGTTTATGGAAATGTTTCAGCTTGGCACAGAATAACGCGAAGCTTGCCCAAATTTATGTATGTATGTATGTGCGGAAGAGTAAAAAGAACCAAATGTGTATTTACTTTGCGGATTTATTTATATTTGATTATTTATTTTGCTCTGGATGTTTAGCTTTTTGTCAACCTTTGTTTAAATATTTAAAATATTTGTGATGGTTGAGTATATGGGTGTAGTTTTATTAGAAATAGGTTTCAATTTGGAATCGGAGGGAAAGAAAAACGCCGTCGGAAACGGAATATGGCTACCACGGACGAATGGATTTTGGAATTAGTCGTTCTTATCATTAAAACTCCGCAAGGGGCGCTGGTGGATCAGGATAGATCCGGCTCGAAGGATCTTGAAATGGGCGGAATTCCTTGTAAGTTGCCGACTTCCTTCGAGGGGGCGTCGTCGCGATCGGTGGCTGCGGAACAATCTCAGAAGATCCCGTTGAACCGAAGAAGAAGAGTGATGGTGGCGGCGTTGGCTTCACAATCGTTTTATTCACTTCAGTGCTTGCTTATGACTAACTTAGCCTAATAGAAAAAAGTGCGTCGCTGCCGCCGGTGGAGAGGCGCCCTTTCCCGGTTGGAACGGAGGGAGCGGGAAAACGGCCGATGAGAGGGAGAGCGGGCGAGCGCTAGAGCGAGGGTGCTCGCTCCCACACTGCCGCTGAAAACTAAGCGCTCTGTGGCGCGAACAGTAACTATTTACAGGAGACTTCAATAGCTGGAATAGTTACTGGGGTTTTCCCATAAATTCATCCTGAACAAGGGCTTCACCATTCTAAACAACGGCCAACCAACTCACTTTTCGACCCATAGAACACTCACACACATTGACTTAGCATTTTGTTCACCCGACCTGAGAAACAATTTGGAACAAAATAAGAAAGCCCTGTGGCCTCCACAAAGCCACAAGTATCCATGCTTTTAAAGACAACAATAGTAACAATCTCCTTACTTGCCCGGAACAAATTGCCGACACATTTGCAAAATATTGGTCTCTTCGCTCAGAGGACGCACAATATTCCACAAGCTTCATCGAAGAAAAACAAAAATTACTCACACATAACCAAGGAAACACCACACATAGAACAGCATCATTTATGGAACAAGATATACACTTTTTAGAATTCTCAGCCGCCCTGAACAGCCTAAATGGTCAAACACCAGGACAGGATAAAATAAATTATCCAATGATCCAACACGTCGCAAACCCGGTCAAAATGAGAATCATAAATTTCTTCAATATCATCGTAAAGTCACACATTCCTCAGACCTTCAAAACTAGCATAATTATCCCAATACACAAATCAGGTACTGACAAAACTTTAATATAATCCTACAGACCTATTTCCCTCAATCCCTGCTTGTCAAAAACATTAGATAAAAAAATATCGTAACGGCTATGGTGGTTTACAATATCCAACAAGATACTAAATTGCAGACAACTCGGATTTAAACGAGAAAGAAAGCTAACTTCGGTAAACCGAAGTTGGTATACCCTTGCAGTCTGCAATGGGATCATTAAAAATCGAACCATTTTAGTAATGTTGAAAAAATATCGAATTTTGTAAATTTTACATTTGACATGTAGAATTTTACATTTTCATATAAATCGACCGAAGGCTTCTATGACACCTATATGATATAGTGGTCCGATCTTAGTGAAATAAAAACCGTAATTCTAGAACCATAAAAAACTGCTATATCTCAAAATTTATAGAAATACGTTGGATAACAGAGAAGTAAAAATTTATTTACATTAATTTCGCCATCATTCCTATGGCTGCTATTAGGATATAGTAGTCCGATTTCGGTCGTTTCGACATATATACTGGGTGCTAAAGAAATAAGACTATGCTGAAAATTTCAGCTCGATAGCTCAAAAACTGAGAGACTAGTTCGCATAGAAACCGACAGACGGACAGACAGACAGACGGACATGGCTAGATCGACTCGGCTGGTGATGCTGATCAAGAATATATATACTTTATAGGGTCGGAGATGCTTCCTTCACTGCGTTGCAAACAAAATTATAATACCCTCTGCAAGGGTATAAAAAGGGGAATCGTTTATGGACTGTCTGCATTACGCAGACGCTCTTATCAACAAAGCCCTCAACGAAAAGAGACACCTCTCAATCATATCCCTAGAATTTGTCAAAGCCTTTGAAAAAATAGGGCTATACACAATTATTACCTAACTCTCGGCATGGGGCTGTGGTCCAATTATAACCAACACACGTATCAACTGTCAAATTGGAAAATCAGAGTAAGAACCAACCATAGCACGTCGATAATACAACCATTACACAACGGCATACCGTAAGGATCCCCACTCTCGGTTATACTTTTCCTTATCGCGATCAACAGCCTCTCCGCTATCTTAGACAATCACAAAAACCTTACCCACACAGCATACGCTGATGACTTTAACATATTTATCAATTTAAAAGTGACAAAAATGGCTCGATAAACTTGAATAACTTGAATAATTTAACATAATTAACGCTTGGTGCCAGAAATCAGGGGCAATGCTCTCTGTTCCAAAATGTAGGCACAACTCAAGATACGACGATCAAAACGGTTACGGAACTGTCGTTATTAGGACTACATTTTCACCACAGGTATAAATTTAAGCCGCACGTTAAGAAACTACAAAAATCAATAGATAAAATCCTAAATATATTAAAATGGTTATCCAGCGGAAAATACAATAGCCACCCAAATACACTTATTGAATTCGCCTATGCATCTCCAAGATAGAGTACGCCCTTCCTATATACGGCACGTCAAATAAATCTATTCTAAAACCAATCAAAACCCTACTAAATTCCGCACTACGAACATCTTTAGGAGCCTTTTGTTCTACGCCAACAAAAACCCTCTACCTTGAAGCAAACATCCACTCAATAGAAAATAGAACCGAATACCTAAAAACAAAATCAGTCCACACTATTTTTCAGGCCAAAAACACCCCGCTCAACCAAATCAAACAATTATCTCCAAGAACAAAAATAAAAAATACAGAAATTCTACCATCAACCAATGCTTTAATAGCTGCCAAAACCTCGATATCCCAACCCAAGCTCCTCACAAGCCCAAATCAACAAAACCACCCTGGCTTATGGACACAAGCTTAATAGACATCCAATTAAGCAGTTCCAAAAAATCGACTACCAACTAAGATATTTACCTGAAAAAGTTCCTGGATATCAAACACAATCTAATAAAGAAGACATTTTCCTTATTATATACCGATGGGTCCAAAAACAATGAAATAGGTCTGGCAGTTACCACAGAAGAGGAAATTATCAAGCAAGCTGTCCTACCAACTTACTCCTCAGTATACACAGCAGAGGCAATTGCGATTCTGGAAGCTCTTAGAATAGTCGAGATATAAAGAGGTAAAACCTGCATTTGTTCCGATTCACTGTCAACCTTGGAAGCAAAGTGTCATTTTACACTACATCGATCCGGGACTTAATCATAAAACTCTCCCAAAAATCATGTTGCTATGGGTCCCTAGTCACATTGGGATCAAAGGAAATGAATGCGCCGACACAGCAGCGAAAGATGCAACAAGACCCCTAATTTCCATCCCAAATCTAAGCCGCACGGACATAAACAAACTCTTAAAAACGAATATATATATATATATATATTTTTGTTTAAATAACTATTAATCGTCACAAAATTTGGTATCAGAAATTTTTTGGGTTGAATGTGCCATCGTCACTTTAATCTCACCTTGTTACACTATTGAAAGCTACTTTAAATTTCTGCTTGCTGGTTGCATCACAGTTTCAAAAATCCTCTACTCCATAAAATAAGGTAGGCGTTATGAAAGTTTTAGCAATAAGCATTTTTAGTTCTGGAGTTAAAAAGTATTTTGAATGATGTAACTGCCTAAGTAAGCCATATGTTTTTCCAACCGCTTTAGCTATATGATCACTCCAGCTCAAAACGGAGTTAAATGTAAAGCCTAAGTTATTCACAGTGCTTACATATTCAATGGAGAAGTTGCCTATTCGAAGTTTTTATAAATGATTAGACATTTTGATTTGGTGGGATTTATAAGCAAACCATTTTTCTTCGCCCACTCATCTACGGCGTCCATATATTTATTACAGATACTAATACAATTATCAATACTACGCACGAGACGACTTACATACATTTATACATCATCAGCATATAGATGGACATCATTCTTTTGGACAGATCATTTACATAAATTGAGACAGAAGGTTGCAGCCGATGACGAAAACCCATACATATTTCTTAACTTTGTACATAAAAATCTTGTCAAAAGCTTTGCGATAGTCAAGTAGAGTTTAAAAAGTCACATAATTGCTATCTTGCTGCTGTCTAATATCCTCCCCTAGTCGTAAGGATTGGTGTTGTACAGCTCCTATTTTTCCTACTGCCTATTACAAAGTAATTGGTTCAACAGCATAAACTAGTTAATTTGTTTGGTCATTATATTTTCAAAAAAATATGGCAATATTGAGATGGGTCGGCACTCCTTATCCGTTTTCGGAATAGGTAAGATTTTTTCACTCTTCCACAGAATTAGGAATTTACACATAGGGAATATGCTATTTAAAATATGTGTTATGTACTGTATAATTTTAGGAAGAAGTATTTTAACGAATATAGGATTTATGTCATCTAGACCTGTAGCATTAAATTTAATGTCAAGTATTGATTCTAAGACATCACAATTGTCAACATCTGATTGCAGGTACAGAGTTCAGCTACGCGTTATCGGGAAAATCGGGCATTATTGCTTGCACTAACACAGCATTGAGAGCTTCAACATTAAGATCATCTTGGATGACTACTCTCTGTTAGCCAATTCCAAGCTGCCTCAGTGTACTCCATGTTCGTCTAGAGTCTATTGCACTTTGAAAGTGATGGGCATAGTACTCACGTTTTGCTCCTCGTATAAGAATATTGAAGCCTGTTCTACATTTCTTAAATATACTATAATGCTGAGATGTTCGAAAACATTTCCACTTTTCATACGACTTGTTTGGCAGGAGAGTGGTGATTCTTATATTATTGTTAAACCATAATGTTTACTTTGGCTTGATTACTTTGCTTCGAATAGGTACAATATTATTGTAAAGAAGTCGAATATTATTTTCCAATAGGTCAACTTGGTCAACTATTGGTAATGTAAACATTCTGCTCCATTTTATAAGTCATAAATATCAAATTATGCCTTGAAAATAAAGGTACAGATAGCTGGTCATAGATTGAAATTTATTGGTTGTCATTTTTCATTTATTTGGGTATCACTTTCTTTAAACAATCGCTAAGCGTCTTTAAAATATAGGTGCTGTAGCGGCTCTATCCATATCGTTGACAACGCTTAATTCCTTTTTTGATCGTCCTGACTTGCCGGTCCGAATGGTTCTAGGTCTCCCTGGCCCGATTCTGACTGCCTCTCCTGCTGGTTTCACCTATTCCTCAAACTTTTGGTCCCGTTCTGTGCCTCTTTCGAATTCATCTCTAACAGAGTACTTCATTTTTAAATCTCTTGCTCATCCTTATCGCGCTGCAACTCTTTGAGAAAATTTGTTTATTCTCATGTCGAAGCTTGTGCTGCTGGGAATTAAAAAATTAGGCTCATTTTTCTATAGCTCACTAAATAATACTTCATGTTTAATAAAGACCTGCTGTGTCACCTGATCGTAGAAACTGTACGATTTGGATTCCACTGAATATCCAACGAATCGATACTCTTAACCTTTGACCGCGGTGATCTTTATCGAATCCCACCGCGAAGGATCCGAAAATATTGAGAGAGTTGGTGATCAATTTATGATGTACCAATCTGAGTGAATTAGCAAACTCGTGGCCATTTCCACGAGAGATCTATTGGCTCGCTCTGCCACGCTGTTTTGCTGTCGGCTGAAGGGAATAGTCAACGACCAAACAATGCCATTTTCCAGAAGCAAATTATTAAAACGATTATTAACAAACTCAAGACCGTTATAACAGCGTATTGCTTTTACGGGTGTCTTTCGGCTGGTCTTATAATCGATAAATGTGACAAATGCACTTTCAACACTTCTTCTCCGTCTTGGTGTACAATCGCACAATCGTTGAGAAAAGTTACTTTTATTTCTGTTATTTTTATACCCGGTACCATGTACAAGGGTATTATAAGTTAGTGCCAACCGAGAATGTATGTAACAGGCAGATGGAGGCACCCCCGACCCCATAAAGTATATATATCCTTGATCAGCATCACCAGCCGAGTGGATTAAACCATGTTCGTCTGTCCGTTTGTCTGCCCGTGTGAAACAACAGATCTCAGAGACTATAAGAGCTAGAGTTACCAAATTTCGTGACAACTTTTGAAGTTTGTTTTAAAATTTGTCCACGCCCAATTCCGCCCCGAAAATCATAAAAAACGGTATAGAGGCTATAGTCGTGTTTTCCGGCTTATAGTAAATAGATATAATAAATAAGTAGGCATTCGCGGACGTGGTCTAAAAATTTTAGTAAAATCGGATGGGAAACATGGAAGTTATTAAACAATAAACTTAGAAGGTTCCTTATCCAGAGGTTGATGGCAGGATGCGTGCAATAGGATACAAGGGTATTATAAGTTATTGCCAACCGAGAATGTATGTAACAGGGAGAAGGAGGCATCTCCGACCCCATAAAGTATATATATTCTTGATCAGCACCACCAGGCGAGTCGATTTAGCCATGTCCGTCTGTCCGTCCGTGTGAAACAACAGATCTCAGAG
Organism: Drosophila asahinai; assembly: GCA_008042795.1. Lineage (NCBI taxonomy): Eukaryota > Metazoa > Arthropoda > Insecta > Diptera > Drosophilidae > Drosophila > Drosophila asahinai. The sequence continues at coordinate 3,520 of VNJZ01005015.1, read as the reverse complement.
ACTATAAAAGCTAGAGCTACCAAATTTTGTGACAACGTTGGAATCTGTTGCACGCAGATCAAGTTTGTTTTAAAATTTGGCCACGCCCAATTCCGCCCCGAAAATCATAAAAAACGGTATAGAGGCTATAGTCGTGTTTTTTCGGCTTAAAGTAAATAGATATAATAAATAAGTACGCATTCGCGGACGTGGTCTAAAAATTTTAGTAAAAGCGGATGGTAAACATGGAAGTTATTAAACAATAAAGTTTCTGTGTATGCTTATTCTTCTTCTCTCTCTCAAAAGCTAAGAACTCAGACACTCGAAAAGGGTTCCGTAGCATCGAGTCACAACAAGAGGTCAATAGTCACCCTCTTACTCTATCGCCCTGCTCAGGAATACTTTGCGGGTGTCTGAGCACATAGCTTTTGAGAGTGTCAGTGCGTGTTGCGCAACATGTCCCTAGCACCATTTGTCTTTTTTGGGTGTGGCTCAACATTTTCTTTTTTCCATGTACCGGGTATCTAACAGTCGGTCACACACGACTGTAGCTTTACCACTTTATTTTTTTATTGTAAGTGCTTATATCTAATAAAGGTCTGACCATAAAGAGCCGGTATGTTATACACCATTGGCTTTTGGATTGTACTAATTTAAAATATGTTGGACTACGGTTTTCAAGATTTTTAGCGTATAATATAATGGCTTTTCACGAATATTTCCAAAACGGTTCTCTATAACATATTTTCTATATATAACATATATATATATAACAAATTTTTTTATCGTTTTAAGCGACTCAAAATTAGGCGGAAAAAATATAAATTTGTAAACTAGTGTAATAAATGTCATTTAAATTTTTCGAATTTAAGTTTGTTAGCAGCGTACATCGCTGGTCTTAGGTGCAGCTCATATCGCTCCGTTCGAGCGGGTATCCCACAGGCGGTCACACTAGACTGTTGCTTTCCCACTTAGCTGGTGAACATTTTTCAGTTTCTGCCAAGGTCGTGATCAGCGAAAACCTAGCTGAGTCTGCCTTACGCTCAGTGTAATCATAGTTAAAGCCCTCTGATCAAGTCCGTCCGATATTCCGTCATCTCCATCTGGCCGGTGTCCCTGGATCACCTTCAAGATTTCTGTATTAACCAGCACACTTCCCATTTGGACTATACAGGTGTCATAATTTACATCTGATACATGGCACTTATGATGACCGAAAAAATGGATATTCCGCGTAACCCCCGTTATCCCGCAGCGGAGACCATTCTTTATTTTAAAGTACATTACACAGAAAAACTAGGCTCTGGGCCCATAACCTGATGAGAGGCAAATTCCGCTAACTCGAGTACAATGGAAAGGAAACATGGATTTTAAGTTTAATAATAATGCTTAGTTATATGATCGCGACTCCGCGTGGTGACCTGCTTGTGCCCAAATTTTCAATTCTACGGCTCTATGTACCACAATCTCAGTGCTCATCGTCTCTACATCGACTGCCTTCCATTTTTACCTAATTTCCTATTTTTGTTCAAGACAAATACATATACAGTATGCTCCCGTTATTCTCACTGCGACACAGCCTTCCTGACCAATCACCAGTCCCTGTGTGCGAAACCACAAATAAACTAAATAACGTTGGAGCAATTTCTTCTGCAAATATTAAAACCATAGTGCAAGTCATTATGCACCCAAGCCTTTTCTCAACTAACATAACTCTTTTCTCTTTCTTTGCTAAATGCATGGTGCAACTGAGTCGGCGATGTCTCGTATTCTTCAGTCCCTAGCTCCTTTGTGGTGGGTATACTTATACGATCGCTTACTTTTTCAAGATTTCAAGACTCACTCACCATCTAGCCTCTCTATAATCTGAAAGGGTCCTTTAAGCTTTGTATCTAGCATTGTTGGTTGCCGGTTCTTACTCTAGTAAAGGAAATACTTAACCCCATATAGTAAGAAGCTTTCGAAGGTGTCGGTCGTGTTTTCTGCTCGCTCCTACGATTATTTTGATTCGCCTGCAAAGAGTCAATTAAAATGTTTGTCTTTGATTTTATTGAAATCAGCTGGAACGTTTCTTTTAATTACGTTACCATCGGACCGCAAAAAGTTAATACCTTGCCAGTTTATAACAATTTATAAATTTGCATATACTGTCCGCATACAAGAGACCGCCTAGTGTTTGGTTTTGGACATCTACGGTGTTGTTGTTTACATTTCGGCTTCGTTACATCGCGCTTGCTTGTCTTTCTCCTGTTAAATCTCTCTCTGGATCGCCGCACTGACTGCTGTGCTCTCCTGGACTGCTCTTACGGATACCCAGCTGTTGTTGTACAGTCTGTCAGCTCTCCCGAATTTGTCTGCTCAGAAACTACTCTCGCTGGATAGCTGCACTGACGCTGCCTATGCACGGTTTTGGACTGCTCCCCTGGACTGATCTCCCGAACTACGCTGCTGTTGCTGTTGTTGCTGCTCCTTCTTTTGCCTATCTTCAATCTGCGCTGGATTTGGCAGCTTAAACTCTTGGCTCGACTTCGTCTCGTCTTTGATTTCCCCGCTTTTATCGACGATTATCGACGCTCTTCTCATCTCTTCGCTGGATTGGCCACTACACTTTACTCTTTACTCTTGTCATCTCTTCGCTGGATTGGCCACTACGCTTTACTCTTCGACAAATCTGGTGCTCTGGCAAGAAACAAAGAAGGCGAAAGTAACGAAGGCGGAAACAAAGAAGGCGAAGGCAACAAAGACGGCGAAGGCAGTAGCAAAAGTGAATCGAAGAGCACAAAATACTTTGCAAAAAAAAGAGACAACGATATTTGCAAGATCCAACAACGAATGGAAGTGCGACTTAAGCAGTTGTCGTAGAAGGAAGCAGTTGGAAGCAGTTGACGAGATCAAAATCCAATAACGAAGGGAAGTGCAACTCAACGAAGGCGCTAGAGCAGTGCACACCAAAGAAGACGATTAGCAGCGTGTAAAGGAAGCAGTTGGCGTAGAAGAAAGCAGTTGACGAGAGCAAAATCCAATTGGGGGTGGAGAGAAACTGGGGTGATCTTATATTAATTTCAAATTTTAATATTTTTTGAACGTTAATTGAATATTTTGCTCAAAAAAAAAAAAAAAAACTTAATATCAAATTGTAAAACGCATTACAATGGAGGCCAGAATGATTCTCGACATGACTGTGGCTCTGTTGAGGGCCAAGTTAGCCGAATTGGGCTTGAATACGAATGGGAGAATGAGTGCTTTGCAGGATCGGTTGTTCGATCATTATAATTTGGATATGGGTGGAGATGCGGATGAGGATGATGCAGGCGTTAGTGGTTCATCTATTTATCAAGAAGCGACTCCAGCAGAAATCTCAAGCGATGTTCATGATAGTCTTTCATCGTTTTCGGGCTCCGAAACAGAAGACGTCAACCACTGGCTACCTGAATTTGACGAGGTTGCTATTACGGTGGGCTGGGATAATTCACAAAGATTTATTTATGCCAAACAACTTTTGACAGGAGCAGCCAAGCTTTACATCAAAAGTACAACAGGA
>VNJZ01005014.1:0-14355 GCA_008042795.1 Drosophila asahinai | reverse complement strand
GAACGAAATTTAATATTCGGACCACTGCTGAAGACCGGCGGCAGGAGGGAGATGGAAAAGGCTCGTACTTATCTTTTTAGCGGAAAAATCACCGGAACTGCGGAAGGGCGGAAGAATATCCTTATCCGGCTCGAAGGACCAATGTTTGTAGGGGGGCGATCCTGCCGCTAAAGAAGATCCTTGAATTGGAACCACAGAAAAATCCCACGGCGCGAAGCGAAGTAATAACCCGTCGAGGTTCGAAAAACAAAGATAGGGGGCGTCGATGTGGACTTCAGTGCGTCAGCTTTATTTCGCTGCATACATTAGACTAAAAACTAAGCTTAAGCATTAGACCGCGCTCCCGCCCGCTTTACTCCGCTAAAGCGAGAGCGGGAGTTCGGCAGCGGCCGACCGTGGAGTTCGGATCCGAAAGTAAGGCCCGTGCTCCGGAGCATGGCAGAGGCGCGAGAGCGAGCGCGGGAGCGTAAGAGGGGCGAGAGCGAAAAGCTCGGAAGGCTCAGTGAGCAGCGGCGGTACAGTGGCCGCTGACCTAAACAGTGAGTGTAATGTATTAGAAGCTGTCCTTAATATACGATCAAATGCAAATGGAGTTGATGACATTAATTCCAACTTCATAAAAATGATATTGCCAAAAATCATTTCACTTTTGCTATAAATAGGGTTCTGACTACTTCCACTTTCCCTGAGAGGTGGAAGGATGCCAAGATACTCCCAATTGCCAAAACGAATGGTGACTGTCGGACAATATCTATATTGCCGTTTTTGTCAAAGGGAAGCGAAAACCTAATGGCGAAGCAAATGACGAGATATTTAGAGACAAATTACCTGCTGAACAATGTACAGTCCGGTTTTAGAAGAGGCAGGAGCTGTGTAACTTCATTGTATGAAGTATGGAGGATGGCAAAGTTACTTTTTTGACCCTATTCGATTTTAGCAAAGCCTTCGACAATGTGAGCCATGATATATTGTGCTGGAAGCTTATTAAAATGTTAAACTTCTCTGGAACAGCAGAAAAGTTGATGCGCTCTTACCTAACTTCCAGGCGTCAGGCCATTGTTACGCCCTCACAAACTTCGACTTTTGAGCAGCTTTCTAGAGGAGTCCCACAAGGATCAGTTTTAGGGCCCTTGCTTTTCTCGATATATGTCAATGACCTTCCCAAAGTAGTGTCCTCGTGTAAAGTCCATATGTATGCTGATGACGTAGAAATGTGTGTATCGCGTCCTTTGTGTAGATTAAATGAATGTGTAGTTATGTCAAATGTTGAGTTATCTAAGATAAACAAGTGATCGAAGCTGAATGGTCTTCAGATAAGCCCAAAAAAAACTTAATGCTTAGTTATTTATAAAAAAGTAGTTGACACCACGGCCCTTTCACCTCTGGTTATAGATAAAGAGTTAGTGGAATATGCATACAGAGCTAATAACTTGGGCATTGTTTTCAATCAAACCCTCACTTGGAGCGATCATATAAACCAAGCTGTTTGCAAGGCATATGAGTCTCTACGAGCACGCTACCATACGCAACTATATTTGCCTGAGGGCTTACGACTTTTAATGGCAAAAACATATTTAATACCGGCATTATTTTGCGGGCCGAGTTATTTGGAAAAAGTGACGCAAGAAGAAGACATGAAGAGCCGATTTCTCGTTTATCGTGCAGAATTCTTGACATTGATCTTCAATCATGGATCAAATGCAGGGCATTGGTGACAGTACATCAAATAATTAACACTAAAGAACCAGCATACCTATTTGACAAAATATCGCTTAACCATAAGAGACAGGCAAGCATTTCCCGAAAAACAATTTTTCATCTTTGCTGTTCGGTATTGGAACGAACTTCCAATCGACTAAAAATAATTAAGAGCGCACATAACTTTCGTTTTGACTTAATGACACACATCAAAAAACAATTTTTAGACTATGAGAGAAATTATAAGAAATTGAGAAATTCAAACTAAAATTTTTAAATTTGAAAATTTGTATTACTTAAATTTTTTTTTTCATTATTATTATTTCTATTTTTATTTTTAATATTCAAAATGTTCTACCTAGAAAATAATTTTATAATTCTCGTGACTAGCACACTTGTTGTGCTGGGATCTAAATAAATAAATAAATAAATTGATATACAATGTGACGCCTCTACAACGGGAGTGGAGTCTTATTTTAAACTGACGATGACGGCGGCGCACACCCAATTGTAGATGTATCTGCTAAGCTAAATAAAGCTCACCGGAATTACAGTATCACCAAATTAGAGTGTTACGCAACAATAATTAGTATCAGCAATTTTCGGGTATATATAGAAGGGATGCCGTTTAAAGTAATTACAGACCACGCTAGCCTAAAATGGCTAATGGGCCAAAAGGATTTATCCGGGAGACTATTTAGATGGAGTCTTAAATTACAGGCATTTGATTTTACAATCGTAGGGAAGCTTTAAATGTAGTACCCAATGCACTCTCACGGGTGCACATGAACGAACTCAATACACCTGCAGCTGATAGCCTGGAGTTACAACTAGATCTCAAGTTGCCCGGTTTTCAATCTCCAGAGTACAAAATGTTAAAACAACGGATCGAGGAAAATGCTGGAAACATATCAGACACTCAGATAATTAAGGGCGTGGTAAATAAACGCTTAGGCTTTAGTACAACAATGACAGGACCTGGAAACTTTGGGTTCCGGTTGAACTACGCGCCGACCTAGTTTGGAGATGACATCATGCCACCACCGCTGGAAACGGAGGATATGCTACATATGTGTTCTTAATTGCTTCCTTCATAACAGTTCTATAACTGTTATCAATGGGTTATTTTGAAGCGGTATTTTGCATGAAAGATACATTGCTACAGAACCGTTATTGATGTATGCTGCAGATGGGTTATATAACGCTTCTTTTAGAAACCAAAGTTGGAAGCGAAACCCGAAGATTGCCGAAGTGTAATATACGTTATTTATATACTGCGAGAGAACTGTTGCAGCATACAAAAAAAAAGAACAGTTGTTTCCGTGTTTCACCCCATACAAATCTGAAAGGAAGACCGCAGGTATAGAGAATCCATTCTTTACTCGCAGAGAACACATAGAACTGTGCTTGTTGGAAGCAACCAGGTCCGACTGGGGTATTACGGAGCTACCACTACAAAGGTAATTTATTGATTTTATGGGACCATACCACAGGACAAAATCATGTAATACCGTTCTTTTTGTATGCATAGAAACGAAACGAAATTCGTGTGGTTGCAACCCATGCGAAAAGCTACTGCAACAGAGGTCGTCAAATTCCTTGAAAATAATATTTTCCACTAGTTCGGAGTACCCGAATACTTCCACTTAGACAATAGAAAACAAGTCGTATCACATTTATTCACCGAATTCCTCTCCCTATACGGTATTCAAGCCGTATGAACCGCGTTTTACTCACCACTGTCTAACGCCACCAAGCGGGTAAACCAATCCGTCTTGCAAATGCTTAGATCAGCAACTAGTGCATACTAGCACACGAATAGCGTGTGCTCTAATTAGAACCCTATTACCCTATGTTTGGGACATGCATGGTTACGCATGCGAGTGCGTTTCCGATACATCGGCGTCTCGGAGACTTAGGTGCCGATGAAACACACGTATTGCTACCAGATAAGATGGAGCTTATTTGGGAAAAGGTGAAACAAAAAAGGCGGAAAGGACGTACAACACTCGAAGCAGGATGATCGAATTTGGCGTAGGTCAGGTCGTATACCGAAAAAACTACAAGCAAGCCGAAGGGTACAACGCAAAGCAAGGGCCCAACCAAATTCGATGTGTTGTACTTCACCGAAAAGGCAATGCAATGTATGAGCTGGGAAACGGAGCCGGAAAGAGTATTGGAACCTACCACGTCAAAGATCTCTTTGCGGCGTGAAAGAAACCCACCACACCAGGCTCTGGCAAACCAAGCCATATATCGGGCAGTCATAACACCAACATACCTTGGAGCAGTATGTTCACCAGACGTAGATTATTTACGCGACATCCACTGGGAGATCAAGCCCGGTTATATGAGCTGGCCGCCGAGGAGGATGAACGTCGCACAGCGGATGATGGCCAACGCGACTGGGACGGATTCCCAGTTCCAACCCTTCCAACCTTGCTACAACTTTGTCTGGACACAACCGAAAAACTGAGCGACCGAGTAGCAATAGAAAACGAATTCGAGCGCAAGAAACCATCGAGGAGACGCAGCTTGTCTTCAGATAACCTTGTTCCAGGAAGACGATTCGTCTTACTTGGAGCACGAAGAACCAGAAGACAAGTACGCGGAGCAACCCCGCGAAAGAAGCCATTCCTTCTGAATACATAGATATACTACAAAAATAAAGGAAATTTTAACATGAAAATACAAACATTTATAACAACTCTTTTAAGTGGGGGGAATAGGGCATATTTTTATTTTAGCCATATTTTGTTTGCCAGCACAGGTAGAGGCGGCAGTATCTCTTTAGGGATACTGTTACTAGCTGCACAGGTATCCAACCTGCAGCCCGGCTAGCTCAGGCGGTAGAGAACGCGACTCATAGCCTCAGGGTGTGGCTCGAGGCCCACGTTAGGCGCGAAGGCATAACCGCCCGCACGTTAATTTCTTAGCGGGATCATTCCATGCTGATCAGCATCGACGACCCAGAGCCTGTTACGTACGCCGGTTCTAGGCGGCATAGACAGTATAAGAAAATAAAGAGGTAGCAATACCTAGAACACGCGCCGGGCATTGCAATAGCTTGATCTGCAAAAATCAGCGTTTGCAAAAATTGCACCAGAATTTGGACTCCAGGCACTGACACTGCATAAATGCGCCAACTCGGACCATGCACTCACCGGTAACCCGACATCGACGAGTTGGTTGAACTGTCGGTCATCCAGACAAAGACGAACCCAAGCTAGAACTTCAGCCAATGGGCGACAAGAGGGGCGTGAGTACTGGGAACAGTTTAGGTCATTCCGGTGCTCAATAGGAGAAACTAGGCACCGTCTAGGGTATAAAAAGCCCCAATTTAGCAGTACGGGATCAATCAGAGTCAGCGTTACTAGAAGAGAAGCTACGGTACTGCTGATCGACATCCACGACGTGTTACCAAATCGGCCAGCCTTTAAAAGTTCCGTTGGATACTCAAGTTCGAAGTTCTGCGCTCGGACCCCGACGATAGTAATACCGACGAAAAAGCCATCTCGCCGCGGAAAAAGTACCCACAAGGATAATGGGATCGAAGAGCTCCAAACTACAACTATTAAAAGGACACCGTACATACCGAAAGATGACCCAAGGACATCAGGACCGGAGCCATGAACTGGAGAAGGTTGTCACCCTTGCCAACCATTTGACCGCCAGCCAGAAGTAGAAGCCACAACGTCTCATCAATTTACAGATCCCTCATCGCACCCAATACCACCTTAAATAATAACGGGCATAATCTATAAGCCATAATTAACAGACATTATCAATTAAAACAACCGCTAACTAATCCAGCAGACAGAACCACCAATATTTCGTTGATCAAACTCAAAAATCGAAATAAATGCACATAATAAATTAAAACAAAAACAACCAACAGTTTTCGTGGTGGTGAATAAAGCATAAATAGAGAAATACTGACGACTTAATATTCCTGACGGCAGATGCAAACAAAATACATAAATACCTTTAGGTCCATATGCAAGTGTGCACCTCTTTCTCTACCTCCCCGGAAAGTAAAGCGAAGTGAAGACGGCACCAGCAGTGAACTCTCAACGGCAACTCCGCTCTCCAAGTGTCTCAAAGTTATACTTTTTTTCTTAAGTTTTTTTTTGTGTTTAAATTCTAACAATTAATATACACATTTTTTGTTTAATGCACATAAATATAAATATATATATGTTAACACAACTTCCGCAGCCCAAGATTCATATATGGGACATAAATTCCCACTTTTGACCACAAACCATATATAGATATATACTATATATATTTATGTGCCACCCACACCTCCACTAGGAGAAATATTTTATTTAATTTTTATTCAGTAAAATTAAATACATACACTCTTAATTTGTTTCTTATTCAGATAAATTTTTCTTATAATTTTAGTTTAATTCCTTTCCTTTCTTTTACATATAGTACACATTTATAACAAACTGAGTTATTTCTGAGAGTTCTTCGAATATTTGTTAACATACTTAAGATTCAGTTTTAAAACAAACATAAACAAATTTAATGAAATAAATAAATAAATTGTTGGCAGCGTACATCGCTTGTCTTAGGTGCAGCTCGTACCGCTCCGCTCGACTGGCAGCTACCGCTAACCGCCGAATCCCTAGTCAAAACATATCAGCATTTCATTACGAACTGAATGTTTATTGGGCGGTTTTCACTTATGTATTAGTTACAGATTCCATACGTATGATTCCACCTAGGGGTTATCTATGCTAGAATATTCCTGGACATTCTAGGGGGCGATCATGGTACTTTGTATATACTTAAACTTGTATATATGTGAGTGCTCTGGCACTTGATACATGTAGTATGTATGTTGACAAAGGCGCGAATGCTAGGGCATTTGAGTACTTTACATGGGGCAATAAGAGTACTTCGGGAATAATTAAATCTTATATATAAGTGTGTGTATTCTTCTCACATTAGTTCTTACTGATAGGCTGAGTGTATATAATTAGACTACTTGAGCCCTTGATCTGCCTGTGATTTCAAGTGGTTCTTTGGGTGCGGACCATTATGCATGTTCACCTTTTTGAACATAAATAACAATAAGACTCACCTAAATATTCAATAAATAAATAAATAATTAAACAATACATAAATATATATATTCGATATATAAATAAATAAATAAATATGCTCGAACTAAACACAACTACTCTCTGCGAAATATTTCAAATATACCAAAAAAACTAACTTTCCATTTCTATACTTGTCAGTGGAGATGAAACCGGTCAACCGTGCCAGACGTCTTGCGTATACAATTTCTTCCTGCCGCCAATCCTCCAGCTTTGCGTCAACTGGACTAATTATCAGCGGAGCTAATAGTCGCCAGTTAAGGACATCGGCCTTCCGCAGAATCCCTTAGGATTCTCGCAGTGATCGTGCAGCGCGCAGCCGAGCTACGGGTCACGATCACTCATTTAAGTTTACACCGATATGATACAAAACCCACACACGTCTAGGAAGCCCAAGGATCTGCATCTACTCCAGTGTTACAAAAAAAAAACAAAAAAAAATATACAACAAATAAATAAAATAATCCTATACTTTATATTACAGCTTATCACAGTTGGTTCCTTTTCGGGCTCAGTGCACGATTTGACCGGAGATGCAAATCATTCGTCTTCTGCGCGGATGTCACCTCCTGGTCATCTTGTGAACCACTGCTCACTGTTCTCGGCTCACTGCTCTCTCTGCTCATTGTTCCCTTTAAGTTACAAGCCTCCCGCCCTGACTACTGCAAAGGAAAACAAAAACAAATACTCTTCGATGGCCAGTCTCCCACTCCCGGATGCAATTGCAGGCAAAAATATTCTGCCTCGCAAGTCACCGATTGTGGGGGCTGCGCCGTCAAGGGCATCCTTAAACAGGACGTCGTCGTCCCGAATATCCTGATTTGTTTGATTGGGCGCCATTCTGTTATGGAACTGATTTTTTCCCGGAGGGCAGTGCCGGCTAGCTCCGGAATCTCAGGGAAGAGTTCCCCCTCTGCCCGCAGTCCGCACAATCGATATATTGATACATCGGACGTTTCACTAACATAATTTTTACCATCACTAGCAAAAAAACGTAAACAACAAGATAAATTAAATTGGAATTGGTGGCACCGATGGACTCGCCACTACGCACCCATCCAACCATGGATGCCTCTTGGGATTTGGAGAGGCATCACCCAGTTTTATTAGTTTTATTAATTACTACAGCCACAAGGGCTGGCCGGATACCCTCTTTGGTCACCTACGGTCCCTACTGGAGCTTCAAAAAGGACAACTAAGGTGGGTAAAACAAAAAATGTAGGTCTATAACTTCTAGCTAACGAATCTCTATATTTTCAGGTCTGGGTTGGGCGAAAACCGGGCTCTGGTGCACGGAACTACTAGGACAAAATTAACATCTACACATTAATTAAATTTAATAATATTCTTATATCTATTTTCAGAATTATTACTGGATACAAAAAAATGGCAGCAGCGGATGCCAGGACCTTGGCGGGATCAGAATGGCGGCAATCCCTATGCGGATTCACGGGTCACAAAATGGCAGCAGTTGCCCAGCGGCAGGTAGATTCACCGTGCGCGGCAACGACGACAAAAACGTGGACGTAGTATCGGTGGATCTGGCCGACTCGTGATCGCGCGCAAGAATATTGTCTAGTGCCGTTCTGGGACTGGAGCAGACTCACCAGATGTCCTCCACTGACCGACAGTCTGGCTGAGATCTGCAATTTCGGGTCCACTGGCGAAAGCTCCAAGTAAAATGGCAGCTTTCACAAATTTCCAGTAAGTCCAAATAAATCCAAAATAAATGATATCCGTGGCCAGTGTCTATCCAGTCACTGCCCCGCTGAAAAAACACCACAAAAAATTGATTTTCAATTTGAATTAATTTCGAATTCACTAAATTTATTGTTCTTTTATTTGCCACTCACGTTTTTCTTATTATTCTGAAAATCACTACACTTAATTTGTTTGCTGGCTGCCGCTCCTCCGTATCTTTTCCTACTGCCTCTCCTCCAACGCTTTTGCCTCCCTATATGGGTTCGTTTCACTGACCGCGTTCCACCTTACGGGACCCTTTTAGCGCTCAGTGCAACGGCCCAGTTCAAGGGAAAACCCAAAGACAGAGCGATGTGTGAGCGAGAAGGTGAGATCGCTTGCGCTTGCCTTTGGACATTTAGGTGGCGCCACCAGTTTAAAGCCGTCTAATACCTCTAACCTATCGGTCCATTTCAGCCGATTCCAACTCGAAATGCAACAATGCAGACTCGATTAAACGCACTGCATTTGTCACGACAGAAGGGCAGTCCGAGTTCACAGCTAAGCCATTTGGTCTAAAGAACGCCTCATCAGTGTTTCAGCGAGCCATAATGCGAGCCCTGGTGAAGTGGCTTATTCGTATGCGATTGTTTATATCAACGATGTTTTAATTGAGGAGGAAGCTTTCACTAGGCTTATACTCTGTTTAGACTGGAGCCGCAACACCAATAACTCGAAAAATTCGCAGCATCAACTTTTCCCCCCATAAGCTGTGCGTGTGCTAGAAAGAGATAGGAAGAGAGGCAACAGCGAGTTGTTGTGTGCTTTACTTAGTATATTTTGGTATATGTAGAATTTTGTGAAATATTTCGGTAATTTTTGGATGGCTTTTTGAGATTTTCAGCAATAAGAAAGTGCTTTTTACTACAAAGTCTTTGTGCGCCCAAATCACCTGTTTTGAAAGCAAATATTTACAGCAATGAAATGACAGCGGTTCCAGAGAAGCAAGTCTTAAAATTTCGTTTGCTCCTAGCTTATATGCGCCGATCTTATTAAAATCATCCCTCTTCACTATTTCGGTAAGAGCTGTAGTTAGGTGATTGGCTGAGGAAATCACCCCACTCGATAAAGTCAAGATTTCATTAATTTTTGCGTTTTTATCCATTTTTTTGTCCTAGAAATGAAAATATGTAATTTCTTCTCACTCGATTTGTTTGCTTTTGACAGTCGACAGCTTTACGCTTAAGCGGATTCGCAGTCTAAACAGAGTCGCAACCACTTTTCGTAACTGTTACTTTAAGCGGCGGTCTAAATAGGGTATTACGGATGGCTTACAAAGGCTATCTAGTGCTGGATTTTCCTACAATACAAACAAGTGTTCCTTTTTACAGTCAAGCGTAGAATATCTACAATATAAAATTGGAATCGGTGAAAAATGACCAAGCCCACGGTTACACAGCTCAGACAATTTATCGGTTTGTCATCTTAGTTTCGACAATTTGTCCCTCGATTTTCTGAGTTCATGAAACCTCTGTATTTATTGACTTTGAGAACAGCAAGTTTGAGCGCCTAAGTACGTACGACAATTTGTAGACAATTGCATCCCATGCAAACTAAATTTGTTCATTTGCATCACTCCCTTGAGCTTGACACAAATAGTTGCATTGAGGCGTTAAAATCTACCATCTGTATGTTTGGGGTACCAAGTCGCGTAATTTCCGACCAAGAGCGTAGTTTCGCCAGTAACGATTTTAGGCAGTTCTGTGCTACACCAAAAATAGGCTTACACCTAATTGCAACAGGCACCAGCCATGCCAATGGGCAGGTAGAGCATGTAATTAGTACGATGAAAGCAATGTTGACAGCTGTGGAGACAAGTGAGCGATCCTGGCAAAAAAATTTAGCGAAGATTCAGTTTCATGAATTGCACGGCCAATGAAGTTACGAGAATACGTTAATAATAAGTAAGTTAGATCGAATGCATTAGAAAATATAGAAAAAGCTGCTTAGTATGAGAAACAACGATTTGACAAACATAGAGCTAAGATAATAAGACACAATGTAGGCGAACATGTCTTGCTCAAGTCTGAAGAACGGCACCAAACAAAGCTGGATACGAAGTTTAAAGGACCATTTGTGATTATAGAGAGGCTTGATGGTGACCGATATATGTTAAAATCCCAGAAAAGTAAACAAACATACAAGTATACTCATAAGCAGTTGCGTGCGATGCCTGAGGAGGTAGACGCAGATGAATGCGAGAGATCGCCGGCTGAGGCACTCGTAGATACCATAGATACCAGTGTAAATTATTTACAGCCGCACTATTCAGTTACTGCGCAGTTAACTGCATGGCGAGGGCTATGTGGGTCCAGTGGAACCATGACGCAGAGTGTGCATGGAAGCGTTGCAGGGTGTGTAGCAAAAGCCTGAGAAAAAGAAAAAGTTATTGTGGAAGAGTTGAGAAAGGATTAAAAAAAAAAGGAGTAAAAGAATTAGATGTAAAAAAAAAAAAATTGCAAGGCATGGAGCGCTATACTAGTTAATTGAACTAAAATGATTTTCAATTATTTATTTATTTCAATTAAGTTAGATTTTTAACTGTTTATTGAAAAAATGTTTAAGTGATACCAAGTAAAAACGTAAGAAAGGAAACATTGTTAAGTTAAATCACTTAAGATGAGAATAAAAATTATGAATAAAATCTACTGTTCAGCTGTGAATATAGACATGTCCAGCAAGGACGCTAGATCGTCAGGAAGGCCGTGTTTGAACTCTCAAATGTGCATGGCGCCTGTGATTGTTCTAGAAAGTAAAGTGACCAGAAAGGAAAAAATCGAAGGAGTCATTCGGATCTAAAGAAACGAAGGAGGGTCATTCGGATCTGGAGTTCGAGAATAGAACGACACACAGGCGACTTGCAACTCGCGAATAGAACGACTAGAACGCGTACTTTATATCTGTTTTAGCCTCACTTCGGGGCCGAACCGACGACGATTCGCGGGGCGGACAGGTGGTTGTGGCTGGTTTGAACCCAGTACGGCGACGGGAGATTGTGGCGGAGCTGAACCCGGTGCAATAGCGCGGCGGGCTTGAACCCAGTGCAGACCTGCTCCTGGTAGCAATCGAATTCGGGGACGGAAAGGCGTGGGTCGGGTCCTGGTACCTAGCTCGAGGGGTCTGGTCTAGTGGCAACCCCGTCGAGTGCCCGGCTTTTCCTCAGCGGCGACTCTAACGCGGTGGCAACCTTTTGAGGGAGGGCTTGGCTTCCCCATCGCCCATTCCGCGGGTAGCGCCCCTGGCTTGTGCCCGGCTTCGCCAGCGGCAGTTTACGCCCATGTGGCAACCCTGCCGAGAGCCCGGCTTTCCCCAGCGCCGAGTTTGGCGGGGAACTAGTTCACGCAAACTGAACGCGACTGCCCCTACGGCCAGTTTTCGCGAGCACAAAAGGTGAGGAAGCTGAGGGGCGGGGAAAACACTAAATAAATAAATATATAAGCTGGGTTTTTGTTTTCAGTGTAAAGGTTAGTACTACGATGAACGAAAACTGCTTACGGAATTCCGTGAGCGAAATTGTGATTTATTTCGTTTAGGAACCAGTGTGGGGAAGAAAAATAAAGAAAATGGCCAGAATCGGTAAAAATTGGTCACACTGACTTGTATTTACTGATATGTTTTGTAAACAAACTTTATAATATACAAAGAAATTAATTCAAACGCTTTTTGATTAGGCGTTTTATTAATATAATACGTGGCAATGGAGTTGAAGCCAATAATAGTGGCGTCAACGCCAAATTGTCTAAAGACTAGTACTAAGATGAACGAAAACCGCTGACGGAATTCCGTTAGCGAAATTGTGATTTATTTCGTTTGGGAACCAGTGTGGGCAAGAAAAATAAAGAAAATGGTCAAAATCGGCAAAAATTCGTCACACTGACTTGTTTTTACTGATGTGTTTTATAAACAATCTTTATACAGTGAAATTAACTCAAACGCATTTTGATTAGGCGTATTTATTAATATAATACGTGGCAATGGAGTTGAAGCCAATAATAGTGGCGCCAATGCCAAATTGTCAAAAAACACAATTAAAATGTCTTTTATGTGTTAAATCGCATATATTGGGCCTCGCCTTTACGTCTTTTATCTATTTTACATTATCCTAACGGCTGTCGAAGCGTTCCAACCGAGCAGCGACTTCCTCCTTCACCCTTCCCCTACATGCCGCTCACGGAATATATGCAATTCATTTATTTGCCCTACGAACTAGGTAAAAAGGTTGCCAGATCTATTGGTGTGATTGCAATTCATTTATTTGCCCTACGAACTAGGTAAAAAGGTTGCCAGATCACACCAATAGATCTGGCAACCTTTTTACCCGGTTCGCTCAAAAAATTCCGTTCATCTTACCCAACCAAACGAAATTCCACAAAATTCTTCTTCTTTCTCTTTTCTTTCTATTTTTATACCCTTGCAGAGGGTATTATAATTTTGACCAGATGTTTGCAACGCAGTGAAGGAGGCATCTCCGACCCAATAAAGTATATATATTCTTGATCAGCATCACCAGCCGAGTCGATCTAGCGATCTGCCCGTCTGTCCATCTGTCGGTTTCTACGCGAACTAGTCTCTCAGTTTTTGAGCTATCGAGCTGAAATTTTCAGCATAGTCTTATTTTCTTAGCACGCATATATATGTCGGAACGACTGAAATCGGACTACTATATCCTATAGCTGCCATAGGAATGAAGGCGAAATTAATGTAAGAAAAATTTTAACTTCTCTATTTTCCAACGTATTTCTATAAATTTTGAGATATAGATGTAGGATTGGCATCTCTGAAGAACAATTCCAGATGATTTTATTTAACAGAACATCTGATTCTTTAGCATTAGGTTTAACAGAGGGAAGCGTCACGGGAGGAAAATATAAGAAGTTGAGAGTAGTAGAGAATGAGCTTGAAAAGAAGAAGGTCGTTTGTTCCCGTAGTAATGAAAAGAAACTTATAAAACGAAAAGCAAAAACTGTAAAAGCTGAATATCATATATATTTAAAATAAAGTGAACTAATCTTATACCAAATGAATCGGAGTCAAGAAGCCTTTCTCTACATAGATATGACGCCAACGTCTGCGCGGAGATATGTCGCTATGCCATTAAAAAGTCTGAAAACTTCGACATTTTTTAAATTTTAACAAAATAGCTCGACTTAATGATCCAATTGCAGACTGCGAGGGTATGCAAACTTCGGCTTTACGAAATTATTTCTTTCGAATTCGCTGAGCGAGGGCATGTTTTTT
The DNA here is from genome assembly GCA_008042795.1 of Drosophila asahinai. NCBI lineage: Eukaryota > Metazoa > Arthropoda > Insecta > Diptera > Drosophilidae > Drosophila > Drosophila asahinai. Next base: position 565 of record VNJZ01005014.1, on the reverse strand, counting down.
GCCAATTAATAAATAACTTTATATCCAAGGCAACTTTTTGCACCAAGCGTAGATCTAATACAGTTACGTAATAATAAAAATAAATAAACCAAGAAAAAAAATATTTTTTAGGGTAGTTTTATAGCCAGAAAGCGTACGAACGTAAGTTCGCGATGCTGGAAAACGCCCATATGTTTCGTAAATTTTGTTTTTCATATGTTACGCATATGCATTTTTTGCAAATATGCACAAAATTTTTAAATATGCACTATGTTTACAACTCTTTTTTTTTATCAAACGAACTTTGCTGTAATCAGAATTGACCTATCTTAATCCGGTAAAAATTTGTAAATATGCAACATCCGAGGTCGATTGATCACCCCTTGGCTCTTCGCAATATACATAGCTTGTTTAAGTACTGGCTATATCCCTATCCAACGGAGGACCTCTGCCAAATGAGTCCCAAGGACTACAGACCGATAAGCCTCACCTCATTATACCCTTGCAGAGGGTATAATAATTTTGCCATGATATTTGCAACGCAGTGAATGAGGCATCTCCGACCCCATAAAGTATATATATTCTT
>VNJZ01004994.1:0-108143 GCA_008042795.1 Drosophila asahinai | reverse complement strand
ATCGGCTTTACTGATTTTGGCAATCCGTCTATCGTCGTTTAAAGTGGTTTTTCTGGGCTTTTCACGTGGAATATTTTCCCAGGTTCCATGTTTCTTATAAAATGCAATGGCATTTCTAACTTTGCCACGCGAAAAATGTAAAGTCTTACAAATTTGTGGAATATTTTTGTTTTTTTCTTAATATTCCCATATAAGCTTTCTTTCGGCCGGATTTGTATTTTTATCTTTAGCCATAGCGGTCAAATTGTTTTGGAAAACGTATTTAGTATTCAATATTTTAGTTTAGAAAATAACTAGCACAACTTTCCCGGAAAAAAAACACAAGTTTGACGATTTTAGCTCAAGGTGGCTTAAGTATATGAGCAGAGCGCAATACTCCTTTTTGACATTTAGTCAATTTTATGGGAGCCCCCGAATTCCTACTTGTAATTTTTTACTGTGATCAGCAGCTTAAATAACAGTATTGCAAAATGTGAAAATTTCAGGCCGAAATAAATATGTTCATAAAAGTTATTAAGAAAACAGTTTATGGTAGTGGCAGTGGCTTAAGTCTATGAGCACCACTGTACTTTTAAGACAACGCGTAGAAAGGTTAAACTCTTGTTTTTTTTTTTGGGTGCATGAAAACAAAGTTAAATCCCTTTTCCAGCTACATCAACTGCAAGGTGAATGGCATACCGGTGAAGGCATTCGTGGACTCGGGCGCCCAGACGACAATCATGAGCAAGGACTGTGCCGAGCGCTGCCACGTCAACCGGTTGGTCGACACGCGCTGGAATGGCGTGGCCAAGGGCGTGGGCACACAGCCCATTCTGGGCAGGATTCACATGGTGCAGCTGCAGATCGAGAACGATCACCTCACGTCCAGCTTCACGGTGCTGGGTCACCAGCCCATGGACATGCTGCTGGGCCTGGACATGCTGAAGCGACATCAGGTAAGATGACCTTAAAGAGTTTCCCTCAGCAAAATTAAGGTTTATTCCTGTATATCCGTCCCAGTGCCTCATCGACTTGCAGCGGAATCTGCTGATTATCGGCACCACCGGCACGACGACGCCGTTTCTGCCGGAGAGCGAGCTGCCGGTGGGTGCCAGGCTCACGGGCAATTCGGAGGACTCAATGGAGCAGCAGGCCATTGCCGATGCCATTGAGCAGAGTAAACGCGAGGGTGGGGGCGGCGTCAGTGGCAGTGGCAGTGCGAGCGGCGGCGGCCCCAACACCATCCAGCCGCTGGACCGATTCACCGAACAGGACGTCACCGATCTCATGGCCCTGGGCTATCCGCGCAGCGATGTGCTCACCGTGCTGCGGATGTGCGGCGGCAACAAGCAGGCGGCCAGCTCCGTGCTGCTCAACCGGAATGCTGCCGCCTCGGGCGGCGGCCTCAGCTGAACGCGGCTCCAGCCACAGCCCAAGCCCCCACCTCGAGCCCCGGAAGCCCCACTACCCACAGCCAGAAACTGGATTGCAATACTCCGAGCAATACCAAAAAAATTCAAAGGAAACAAATGGAACACACACACAACAAACAGTAAACACAACAAATAAGCAATGAAAACGGAAACGGAAACGATAACGAAGAACCTTTCTTATTTAGTGAAATTTTTGTAAACTAAACTAAAGCCACTTTTTTATATATACCGATCGTTGTTACGATGTACAATAGCTAATAACTAATAATTAGGGTGCATTTCCATCAGCGGATCATTTTGAAAGCCGATTATGTCTAGAGAATATTGATGAGAGAGAGAGAGCGAGAGATAGAGAAAGAGAAAGAGAGAGGAGTTAATATAGGCGATTTAATCTAACAAAATCAGGGACCGTTGCAATATTTTCAACATTTTACAGTTTTATTTGAGGGTTTCTTTTACAAAAAATCAATATTTAGAGCACTAATAGTTATTAAAGTGGAAATTTGTGCAAATTAATAAGTTTATTTGTCATTCTTTGAGCCTATCCAAAGGTCGTATTCAGAACTAAGGCCACCAAACGTACTTACATGTAAAATAATGGAAATTGGAAAGTTTAACATGTTAGAACATGTAAAATAATGGAAATTGGAAAGTTTGAAATGTTCTAACATGTATACTAATCGAAATTGAAAAATGTATCGTGTTAAAACATGTATAATAATGAAAATTGGAAAGTTAAACCTGTTCTAACATGCTGAAAACAAACTTGATGCGAATACTTCCCTTTACTTTTCCCCAATTTTAAAAATCTCAATTAGCCATTGTTTTCGGTCCCTGCTAAAAAAAATTTAAAAAACAAAAAAACATAAAAAAAGAAGAAAGTTAGCCAAGAGTAAGGAATCGAAGCGAGATAATCGAAGGAAAACAGGATAACAGGACGGAGAGGTGGTGATGGAACCCAGCCGGATCAACGAAAAACCGAAAACTGAAACTGTATTACGAGGAAATACAAACAAAAACGGAAAAAGTACGCCTGACTATTAATATATATACACATAAAGATATATATTAACCATATACACACATGTAAACATTATATACAATTTGATCTAGTATTAAGGCCGCTAAATGTCAAGCAAAACTGAAAATTGGGTTCAATAAAAGGTCGAGTATTGTTTTGGATTTGGAAAGGAAATACTCGCATTTCTCTGCGGGGCTCTGCACGTTTTGTTTACTCTTTAATAGCGTTCGTTATGTTATATTTATATGGTATATAAATTATGCAAAAAGCTGCAACTTCTTTCGGGTCAGCTTTGGATTTATTTATATGCAAAAATCTGGTGTGGCTCTAATCCTCATCCTCCTCGTCGTCGTCGTCATCGGCAGCAGCCGCCGTCGATGCGGCTCCCTTGTGGTTGAACTCCTTTTCGGGGTCAAACTGCATGCCCTCCTGATCGGCGCCATCCTCCTCGTCATCGTCACCGGCCACCTGGGCGTTCTCGGCCTCGGCGCGCTCCAGGCGACGGGCCAGATCGGCCTCATCGATGGCAGTGACCAGCTTGGGTGCCATGATCACCTTGAACTCGCCCTCGTGCTCAATGATCTTGGCCCGAATGTTCTCAATGGCCACCTCAAGAGCCTTCAGGCCGTCTGTCTTCTTTGTGGTGGACGTGGTCATCACATAGCTAAGCAGGGATTTATAATTATTTCATCATCGTGGATGGAAATTAAACAAAAGCAGAAATAAACCGGAAAAACCGGCAAATACTTACAGTGGCGGCGCTATCAGGTTGATGCGAATGGGCAGCTCCTCGGTGCTCAGCTCCAGGCCCTTGGTAAGCGACGCTTTGACCGCATCGATGCCCTCATAGCCGTAGCAGGAGCACTCGATGTCCGCACGAATCTTGACCGTGGGCGAGACCAGCTTGCGTTTGATGTTGCTCAGCAGCACCTCCTTGGTCTCCGCGTCCAGGTTGCACTCGTCAAAGACCGATGGGTCCGTCACCGATTGCTTGAAGATGTCGTACGCCACCGTCTTGCTGTTGTACTTCTTTTCAAAGTACCAGGCGGTCTTTTGGTAGAGCTCCTCCAGCTTCTCGTTGCCCTCGTAGCCGAGGATATCGGCAACGTGGCGCAGCAGCGAGTTGATGGCCTTTGCCTTGGCAAACCGCTCCGTGCACTTTTCCACATCCTCGGGCGACACCCGACGCTTGGACAGATCTATGTAGCCCTTCTCCTTGTCCACACGAATGACGACGACCGGCTCGGTCTTGCCCACGCGGATCAGCTTGTTTATGGATCGAATTCGCCGGCGGGACAGCTCAGAGAGCAGGATCATGCCCTCGATGTTGTTGTACTCCAGCAGATGAACGTAGGCGCCCATCTCGGCGATGGACAGCACGTTGACCATAACCACATCCTCGATCTCCGGGTATCGCTCGTTGTAGAAGCGCGACGTGAGTGCCATCTTGGTTCTGTACTGTGCTCTGGGGGTGCGGGATTCCGGATGACGAAACGCAGCGAAAAGAGAAAATGCACTTTGCGAATAAAAGAAACTTCGGAAAACGTGTACAATCTCTGAGCGGGCGTAAGAAGAAGAAAATCAGTGTTGCCAGATGAAAATTTTGCTTTCCCCCTAAAAAATCTCAAATAGTCGATATTTCACCCTAAAAAATCCAAAACAAAAACGTAACTGAACAACTATCGATGGACTAACACGAAAGAAACCGATGTCATCGATGTTTCTCCACCTCTGTTGGTATCGATGGTTTCGATGAAACTCGTATTTAAATCAATCAGTTCCGAAACAAAACCCTAAACTTTCCCCCTAAAAATTCTTCCCCCCTAAAATTCCACATAGGACATCAAAAAACCCCTAAATCTAGGGGGAAAACCGCTGATCTGGGAACACTAAAATAGCGGCAGGGCTGCAAACTATCGATATTTAGTATCGATACCATCGATGTTTTTCCAAATTTAATTGTTCTAAATTTTTGAATTAATTTAAGAATATATTTTGTATAATTACAACCATAAATTTTTTTTGGTATTTTCTCTTTAAATTCCCGATTTAAATCTATTTTTTCATTAATGTGTAAGATATCGATTTATTTCGAGCTGGTTACGCCCACGATTCAGTATTGCAGTATTTTTTCTGTTAAAAAAAAAGTTTTAAAATGTAATAAATTGGCGGGAAAAGTAAACACATAAAAGACAACAAAAAGCAGGACATGGAAAATGGTCTTAACGTTAATAAAAAAAGGTGAACATCTTTGGCCTGAAGGAGAACGTAATCAAACTTCGAACAATCAAACATTCTATCAATGCTTTTTAAATAGGCGAGATCTATGTTTTTAACTTCATGTCTTTAAAAGAAAATCATGGAAGTGATCTTTTTTAACATTTTGTTTAGATAAACCTGTCTGATCGGAAAAATGAAGTTAGGCTTAAGTCACATAAAAACAATATATTTATTACAATTTAGACAAATTTCTGGGTAGTTTTAACAAATTAATAAATTTATTCGGTATGTTGTTTGTTCTGCAGTTTTTAGCGGTTGAACCATCGATATTGCTATCGCCAGCGCGGGCGATAGGCCTGCGCAGCGAATTGGCCAGTGCTGCTCCGTCGCGCCGAATTGCGGCGATTTTAATTATTCACTTAAATGTTCATGGCTAGAATGCAATTGTTTCGCCCTATTTAGGTGCAAATTTAAGTCTTTTCTTCGATTGGGCGTTTCCACTCAGAAAGAAGAAAATATACGAAACTTACTCGCGGCGCCAGCAGACCGGTGTGGACACACTGGCGGCGAATAACCGTGGTATTTCAGACTGCGGCGAATTCGCTCATTTGAAAAAAATAAAACATGGCTGGAAGAGGTGGTTATGAACACGCTAGGTAAATATTATTAAATTATTTTTGCAATTGCACACGCCGGCCGGCCGGGGACTGCGGAAAGTCCAGTGAAAGTAGTCGCAACGCGTGTGATTCGATTGTACCGACGTTGTACCCAAATGTGAAATAATGCACGCGGTTTGGTTTGGGCAAAAAGGCACCAGCACACCCGCACACACGCGCACACAAAATACATATATATATACGCGTGTACGTGTCGGTCGTTGGTCGCCGCCTTTGTGTGTGCGTGCGTGTGTGCGCCAGTGTGCGTGTTTTTTCTACATTCTTTTCCTCCTTTTCCCGTGTTTTTTTCTTCTTTTTTTCTCTCCTCGCTTTTCGGGAAATTCTGCTGCAGCGTCGCTGACTGCCTCGCTGCCGGCGCCAGCATCGGGCGGGAGCGGCGGCGCCGGGCCCAGCAGCATTGGAGCGGGCCCGGCGGAGCAGCAGCAATAGTGGCGGCGTGCGTCCGTTCAAGTGTTCCCCCCAAAAATAGATCGAAAATCCTCATGTAGCCTGCAATTTTGACCGAAAAGCGCGCGCTTTTGCCCCTCCATTTGACACCTGTCTCTCCGTCCCATGCCCGTGCTCGTCCCGTGCCGTTTGTTGTTGTTGTTTGTTCTGCATCTTTGTTGATGTTTCGCCGGGAATCCGAGCCTGCGTCGCTAGATTTGTGTGCCATGTGCGTTTGTGTCGGCGAGACCAGGGAGCTGGGGGTAGCTCCGAGGGTGGCTCGGGCCCCAAAGTCAAAGAAGAAGATGCAGACACACCCCCATTAATTGGATTCAGTTTCAAGGCAACGAGCCACGAGTCGAGCATAAACATCAATCGGAAACAATAATATATACACCCAGAAGTCGGGCAATAATAAACAAAAGGCCAAGGGAACTGCCGGCATCAAATTCGCAATCGCATTCGCATTCGCATTCGAGGGAAGCCGCCAACAAATTGGTTACATTTAAAGAAAGAACAACAAAGGCACTTAATGATGAGGTAGCTAGAGTATTTGTTACTCCGCTGGAAATGTGTTTAAACGGAAATCACTTGAGGAAATATAGCAGAAAAGCTTAATGAAAAGTTAGCTCTGCTTTGGTGACATCATCATCTCAATTGTATGTCGGTTGTGGCTGTGAATGAATCCATCCTGGCCCGACATCTGTAATCCTTATCGGTGGAAAACAGCCCACATTTACTTCCATTCCATTCCATTATTCCCCCCCACAAACCAGCTACAAATCCGTTTTTTTTGTACCATTTCAGAGGCGGATTCGGTGGCGACCGGCAGGCAAAGCAGCTGCCACAGGAACCGCCCTTTGTCGCATTCGTCGGCAACCTGCCGCAGGGCCTGGTGCAGGGCGATGTCATCAAAATATTCCAAGACTTTGAGGTGAAGAACGTGCGGCTGGTGAAGGATCGGGAAACGGATCAGTTCAAAGGCTTTTGCTATGTGGAATTCGAGACGCTGGACAATCTGGAGCGGGCGCTGGAGTGCGACGGACGGATCAAGTTGGACGATCTGTCGGCGCCACTGCGCATCGATATTGCCGATGGTCGGAAAAACAATCGGTAAGGATATATGAAAGAAATACAGCCCCTGATGATTCCAATTTTGAACTTAAACCTTACAGCCCTGGTGGCGGTGTCGGCGGCGGCAATGGCGGCGGCGGCATGACCCGCGACGGCGGCCGAGACGGTTTCCAGAAGCGCGGCCCGCCCCGCCAAGGGGGCAGCAGTCAGTCCTACAGCAGGGGCGGCCCTGGCACCGGCGGCGGCAACGGCGGCGGTCGCGAAGGCGGCGGCGGATCGGGTAATCGCGGCGATAGTAGAGGTTCGTACAATGATAGTTATGGTGGTCACAGTGATAGAAGTCGCGGCAGCGGCGGCGGCAGCGGCGCGGGCTCCGGCGGTGGCATGAATAGAGGATACAATGGTAAAGCATTTTTATCTGCCGTCCAACCAAGCAACCAAAAATCAACCAACCAACCAACCAACCAACAACACGTAGCTGCATCCCTCGTAGTGCTGCCAAAATAGTTGATTCTGATTCTGATTCCGTCTCCGTTCCCGACTCAAAAACACCCATACGATTCGGTCGCATGGCAGAGAAGACCTCCAAGCTGCAGTCCTCGAAAGTGATCCCTCAATCTCTCTCTCTCCATCCGGCTTTCTGTTTCTGTTTCCGTTTCTGTTCCTTCTTTTGTGTTAATCTTCCTCCCCCGGCGGCTCTTCAGGCTGGTGTAGAGTTGGATTTGCTTTGCTTTCCCTTGCCAGTCTGCGGGTATTGGGGCTGGGTCGATTCAGTGAGGGATTATGCTAGATATAGATCATCAAAGGATAATGTCTACAGTATATTTTTTTAAAGGAAACTAAACTAAAGTGGGATTCAGGCCTCCAATGATGCTTCATTGTAGATTTTTATACCCGGTACCCATAGGGTACAAGGGTATTATAAGTTAGTGCCAACCGAGAGTGTATGTAACAGGCAGAAGGAGACATCTTCGACCCTATAACGTAAATATATTCTTGATCAGCGTCACCAGCCGAGTCGATTTAGCCATGTTCGTCTGTCCGTCTGTCTGTATGTCCGTCCGTCCGTGTGAAACAACTGATCTCACAGACTATAAGAGCTACAGTTACCAAATTTGGTGACAGCATTGGAAACTATTGCACGCAGATCAAGTTTGTTTTAAAACTTGGCCACGCCCACTTCTGCCCCCAAAAATCATAAAAAACGTTATAAAAGCTATAGTCGTGATTTTCGGCTTAGAGTAAATAGATATAATAAATAAGTAGGCATTCGCGGGCGTGTTCTGAAAATTTGAGTAAAGTCGGATGATAAACATGGAAGTTATTAAACAATAAAGTTTCTGTGTATGCTTCTTCTTCTTGTTAAAAAGCTACGTGCACTATCAACATCTCTCTCTCAAAAGCTAAGTACTCAGACATGCGTAAAGTGTTCCGTAGCATTGAGTCATAATGAGAGGTCAATAGTCTCCCTCTTGCTCTATCGCACTGCTTAGGAACACTTTTGGCGTGTCAGAGCACATAGCTTTTGAGAGAGTGATGTTGTGAGTGTCAGAGCGTGTAGCTCAACATGTTTCTAGCAACATTTGTCGACATTTTCCTTTTTCCATGTCCGTGTGCTATTTAATTTCACACACAATGCTTTGGGTACCGGGTATCTCACAGTCGGTCACACTCGACTGTAGCTTTCACACGTCCTTTAAAAGGAAAGTAAACTAAAATGGGTTTAAAAGGCCTCCAATGATAGTTCGTTGTAGATTTCTATTGTAAATATGTTAGCATAATTCCCAAAGAGTCTTCTTTTTCCGTAAGGATGTAAATTCCAGCCCTTGAAATCGACCCTCTCCAATACAGCTCCCTTGTACATCAGTAGACACCAAGCACCCCTTCCTAGATAGATTTGAACCGACTCTCCACCCACCCCCCGCACGCTTTGTACAATTTTGAACTGCATTCTTAGCCAGCATGCTGAGCCATACTCTCTAAGCAGGGCCCCCATTGGCCAGCAGGTTGCTAATCCCATTGTTTCCCCGCTTGCAGATCGGCCGGCGAATCGGGGTCGGTACGGCAACTTCAACAACGATGATCGGTTCGAGCGCAACCAGGATCGGGATCGTGGCCAGCGGGAAGGCAGCTATGGCAATCAGTCCCGGGACGGCGATCGTTACAACAACTTCAGCCGGCATCGTGACCGCGAGCGTACCCACTACAATCCCAACCAGCAGAGTGAACGTCCCAGCGGCGGCCTAGGCGGCGGCTCGGGTGGCGGCGGCGGCGGTGGAGGAGGCGGCGGTGGCGGCGGCGGCGGCAGCGGCGGCGGTGGTGGCTCCTCGATGGGCGCCATTGGTGAGTTGAATCTTTACCCCGAAAGGGTGCAGCATTCTTATCTAATCTGGCTTGGATTCCAGACGACAACGAACGGCCACGCCTGCAGCTGAAGCCACGGACCATTGCCGCGCCCATCAATGCGGTGGCCGAGACCAAGCAGTCGGCCTCGATCTTCGGCAATGCCAAGCCGCGCGAGGAGAAGTTGAAGGAGCTGCAGCAGAATGGCGACAACTAGAGGTAGCTGGCGGCGGAGAGGGTTCGCAATATAATATGCCTGATATGATATTTTGGTGTGCGAGAGGAGAGTGGAGTGGAGTGAAGTGGAGGATGGAGGAGATGGATGAGGAGGAAGGAGCATCAGCAGAATGCATATATAAACACATACATTAATTTACGCTACATACCTATTATATACGAAGATATGTACTACATTGCAAGCAAGAACAGGCGGGCTGGCCTCTGTGTCCTCTGTGTCAGTCAGCAAAAGCAAAAGCAAAAGCAGAAGCAAAGCAAAAGTAAATCACTTAACAGCAGCAGCAGCAAACCTTTCTTACTCTAGCAGGAACAACAATAAACAACAACAATAACAGCAAGCAAAGGCAACCACAACAACAACAGCAAATGGAAGGTCTATAAATGTTAGTCTTTAAGCAGCGATAAACTTTATATATATATATATATATCCCATATATATATATGTATGTAAAGCTCTACCATTAAGGCATAAATAGTAAACGAAAAACAAAAAAAGTAAAAACCAACAAAAACTATAAAAAACAAAGCAAAAACTCGAAAAAAAAAACAAAGCAAAAATCGAAAACAAAAATACTTTTTTGACAAAAACGTTCAGCGTAGCAGACGAAGGCAGGAAGGCAGGCAGGCAATTTATACAGTTTATATAGCAAAAAAAGAAAAAACTAAAAAAAAAATATAAAAAAAAAAGAAAGAAAGAACAACTAATAACGAAACCCATTATTGAACATATAAAGTATAAACCTAATGAGAAGAAACACCAATAACTACAACATCAGAGATCTTTAGAAAACAAGAAAACGCAGAACACCAACTACTACGTACGTAAAGAAAGAGGAAACAAAAACAAGTGAAAGTTTAATTAACAACAACAAGCAACTTTATACATAAAACTATATGTAACTGAAGAGCCAGAGTCTAAGTCGCAAACCAATTTAGTTGTACGCTTATTTCCTTTAATTGCACACTTTATTTCCTTTAAGTTTGAACCTGCTTATATCCTTATATCTGTGCAGTTTCCCTTCTATTTTATTATTCTTAAATACTATTAATTTCTTATCAAACACACACACACACACACACACTATGCAGACTTCTTCTTTGTAGATAACAACCTTTGTGAAAGACGCAAGGAGTGTATAAATTTAATTGTTGTTTGTTTCGATTTTTCTTTGCATAACGTAAGAGCGAAAGAGCGTTTCTTCCCCCCTTTTATCTTTTATCTTTTTACTTTTTTTATTGTTTTTCCCACAAGTTATATATATATAATTTTTTTTGTAACCCTTTTTTTTAATTGTATCTTGCAAGAGCTGAAACAAAAACGCGAAAGTTGTAAATTAATTTGAAAATAAAGCAAAAACATTTACATAAGAAACAAAAGAAAGTAATGCCGTTCTGTTTGGTGTTTTCCTTCGGACTAATTCGGAATTCGTTTCGGAGTGCGGCGCCTCAGGCTCGGCACTTTGTACATAATAATCAAATTCCCCCTCCTTCCTTCCCCCCCCTTCTTAATGCCGGGGAGTAAGAATCGTTGTGTTGTCCTGTCCGAATCCGGAGATCCTTTCCCAAAAACAAAAAAAAAGTAAATGCAAAAAAATGAAAAAGAAAAACCGACTTGACCGACAAAAGCTAAACCAGAGTTAACCGCGAAGAAGGAAATAGAATACAAAAATGAAAAATGAAAAATGAGAAATGAAAAACGAAAGAGTAACAGTTAAAGTAAATATTACGTTTAATATATATACATACTTACATATAAAGCTAAAGATAAACTTAACAATTAATTTTTAGCACTAATACCGTAAGCAGTCAAAGATTTACACTAAAACGAAAATGGACAAACAATATTTGTAACTCCTCAAAAATAAACAAAACAAAAAGCAAAAAACATGATCGAGTTGAAACTTACTTATATATGCTGCTCTTAAAAACCTAATTAAGAACTTTGATATGCATTTTAAAACGCCCATAAAGACGAGACAATTGTTTAAATTACGACTAAAATAAAACAAAACAAAAAAATGAAAAAGAAAAAGATGAGAAAAAAAAAGAGAAGAAAACAGAAAAAAGAAAACCAAAAGCGACACTAAAACGAGACGAGAATTTATACAAAGCAAGAGTTAGACATTAACGTACATCATAAACAAAACTATATACAAATATAAATAAATATACGCTATGGTTAATGACGACAACTGATTGAGTAAGCCAAGAATAAATAGCAATTCTACTCTTAGCAACCGCAATAAATTGAAACAAAAGAGTTCTCCGAAATTAGAAAGCCGCTAGAAGTAAACAATCGTAGTCGATACATTTTTACCAATTACAATTACAACACCAGCAAGAAACGCAAATGCAAACGCAAACTTCATGTCACTTGCATTAACAACAAAAGTTAAACAATATATATAAATAAATCAAAGTCAAGTCAGCAGACACCACAACAACAACAACAACAGCAGAAGAAGAAGAATGTTTAATTAAGTAAATGATGAATGACGAACGAACAGCCCTAAACAAATTCACAATCCCATACACACAACATTATATCGAAATATATAAAAATATATATATATTTTTTGTTGTTTGAACATTTTGTACGATACGTATATATACATATATATACACATAACTAAATAAATAAATAAAAGAAATTATAATACAACTAAACGAAGTATTTTTTACTATAGGTCTTTGTTTTTCAGAGCTTCAGATTCAGCAAATGATGATTATCTTCCTTGGGGCTAAGAGCCCCCATCATAGCATACCTGAATTTATATTCCATAGGCCTCCTTTTTATTTATTTAGGGAAACCAAGAAAGTAGGGCATCAAAGAAAACACAAATAAGTTTCATTTGCATAACAAATTCAATTAAATCTCATTTTATTTCAGTTTTGTTTGTTTGTTTGTTTTTTTTGGTATTTTTTTTTTACAATTTATTAAGCTAAAGTGTGAAAAAATTTCGCTTTTAATTATATATATATTCCTTTTGTTTTTTGTATTGTTTGTTTTTCATTTATTACATTACAATATTATTAGGTTGCCCATTTATTAATTTGATTTATTTTAGTTTGCTTTATTATAAATTGTTTTTGTCTTTATTTTTTGTTTTTTATAAATTATACATAAATTATGCAACTGGCTGGAGAACTAAAAAAGCGTTAATTATTTATATATAATGAAAATAAAAATCGTTTACTTGTTAGCGCTTTTTCTTTTGGGCATTTTTCCTTAGCTTTTTGCTTTGTTTATGTTTTAGTTCATATTTTTTACATTTAGATGTTATTGTGCAGTTGTGGTTTCCTTGTTTTTTTTTGTTCTTTTTGTTTTTGGGTATGCTTGGATTTTTTGTTTTATTTTATTTTGAATTAACTAATTATAATTCTTTTCTTTTGCATAATAAACTAATTCAGGCGTTTGTTTCTTTTCGTTTTACTTTTATTTTAAATACATTAATCGAATATATCTTTATAAAAACAATTTTTGTCTGTCTGTGTGTATTACGAGTGTTTCTGTTTCTGTTTCGGTTTTGGTTTCCGGTTTCCGGTTTGTATTTTCCCTTTTTCCCGTATTATTTTTAATAAAAATGAATACATACAAAAATTGTTGTTGTGTTTCATTTGTCCCATATAGATTTCCCATACGCTGTTATAAAAAAAATATATATGTATATTTATATTAATATGTGTGTGGCTCAAACTTAATGGATTCTCTGTGGTGTTGGTAAATACTCGTATTCTGTCGAAAAAAGTCGATAACAAGAGGCTAGCTTCAATCGAAAATCGAAGATTGTGCCCACTAATACAGGCTTTAATGTCCCTTTTTTAAAAAATTAGAAAACAAAATGCAGATCGTGTGTGTGTGTATGTTGTGTGTGGTTTGGTTTTGTGAGTGTGTGTGTGTGTCTGTTTGTCAAGCAAATGGACAAAGTGTTATACTACACATACTGTTATACTGCTACATAAATATACTCATATTATCATATATATATATTTGTATATATATATACAGTCAATTTCTTTTTAGTAGAAAAGTGGCGGGTGTCATAATTTTTTAGCATTCTTTTTTTGTATATTTGTTTTGTATTTTTTTTTATATTTTTGTAGCTGCTTTTACTTGATCGCACATATATATTCTATACATATTCATATGTATATATCTTTTTCATCGTTTAGGGGAGAATCTCTGTGTATACGGGTGTGTGTGTCGTGTCTCGTGTCAGTGTCTGTTTGGTTGTCCTTGAGCCATCTGAACCACTAAGAATTTGTAGCCGGGGAAGTTGCTATCAAATAGAGTTGCTCGACAACGGCTGGATCAGGGTGTGAGGGTTGCAGGGTCCTTGCCCGAGGATCAGGACCCCTGAACTGGCTAAAAACTAAAGGGGGGGCTAACAAACGCATACAAAGACAAGAAGAAGCCTGAACACTCCGAGCTCCGGTGCGCCTCTCTACGCGCTTCTCATCGAGGCCACCTAAGCTCCGGTTCTGGGTGATGAAATGTGTCCTATTGGGTATGGTGTCTGTCTGCACAAGCGAGAGAGAGAGAGAGAAAGGGGGAGAAAGTATTGTGTGTTGTGTGTGTGTGGTGTGTGTGTGTTAGAGTCAGACAGCTAGGCAGATGTAGGCATATGGCAGGCATATATAAAGTCTTTACAAAGACATCATCAGTTGCTTCGGTTTCTCATTAATAATTTACTTCAATTTTTGTTGATTTTCGTATTCGTTTGCTTAAATTGTATTTTGTATAAAAAAAATATGCTAACGGTGCCTGGTGTCTCCTCGTCTTAAACCTCATCTCGTTACGCGTTACTCGTTACGCGTTACTCGTTACTCGGTACTCGTTAATCGGTATCTCGCTAATTTGTTAATTTGTTATATTGGCTTTTGCTGTTGCTCTAGTTAAGACTTCCTTTAATATGTATATTTAAATGATGCTTCCTTAGTATCATGTATCCATTTTGCTAGCTTGCTTGGTGTATAAATATAAATACATATTTCAATCATATCTCATTTATAGCTGCTCCATCTCCTCTGTGTGTGTGTGTGTAAGTGTGTGGGTGGGTAGTGTTTTTTGTGGGCGTGTGTGTGTCTGGGCTTAGCTCTGGATGCATGTAAAAGCAGCTTGGCAATTTGTGATACTGTTCATATATATATAGCTTGGATGCACTATATCATTATATATATAAATTTTCTTGTTAAATAATTCTCATTTTCTTCAGTCTGTTTTTGGTTTTTTTTTCTGTTTCTGTTTCTTTTTCGTGTTTAACGGGCTTCATATATATAAACTGCTATTAATTCTTGCTCTCAATATAAATTGCAAATACTTCGCTGGATGGCAACTTTCGTAATTGTGTGTGTCCTTCTGTGTGTGTGTGTGTGTGTGTGTCCTTCTGTGTGTGTGTGTGTGTGTGTCTGGTATCCTTTCGTATCGGATTATAGGCTTGGCTTGGTATCCTAATCTCTGCTGCTGCTCTGCGGCTTGGTGTCCTGGCGTCTGTCTGTCTGAGGGTCCTCGCTGGCTTCTGTTCCCGATTCCTGCCTCTGTCTGTGCTTGGGGTGAGAGTGGTTGTGGTGGTGGGGCTGCAACCGATAAGACTGGAACTAAGGATAGCTAACCTTTGAGCTAGGATTAACTAGGAGTTAACGTACACGTATACGGGAATGCGTATGTGTGTTTGTGTGGGTAGTGTGTGTGTGTGTATGCACCCTATATGCTTTACTAAAGATTTAGAATTTTTTATGTAGAATATCTAATTGCAATAATTGTTCTTACTTCTTGGTTTCGTCTCCTGCTCTTCTCTGTATTTGAATTTTATTAGCTATGCATAATAACTGGCTGTTTTACATTTAAATGTTTTTTGTTTTTTGTTTTTACAGTTCGTTTTTGGTTTTCTCCTTGTTTGTTTTTTGTTTTTTTTTTTTAGATTTTCTTCGTTCGCTATTTTATTAAATTTACTTCGAATTTCATTTGCTATGCTTCGTTTGATTTGGTTTTTGGTTGGTTTGTTTGTTTTTTTTTTTGTGGTTTTTCGATTTTTTTATTTGTAAAATTTTTTGGTTTTGCCTTTTTTGTATAATTTTAATTTATAATATATATTTTCTATTTCCTTTGTGTTTCCTTTTTAATGTAATTAACTAGACTTATGTAATATATTACAAATGTACGAGTATAAAGCTAAAGTTTTTGTCCATCTTTTGTTTGGTTTTTGGTTTCCTTTCTTTTTCTTTTTTTGTTTTCGTTTTTTTCTTTCTTTTAAATATAGTGTGTTAACAAAAAAGGATTTTATTATTAACTAATATAGAAATTTCCACGCTTTGATTTTTTGTTTGAAGTGTATCTAAAAAATGTTATATTCTTGTTGTATTTGTTGCTGTTTTTCGGTATCTCACGGCCGGGTTGGCGAACAATTTGGGCCGCCACTGTGCGGGGGAGAGCAGTGCGGCACGGCCTTCGTTCCATCTCGCTCTCGTTGGTGTGCGCCACAGTGGCGGCGCAAATATTCGTCATGATGCCCACTTTTGTGGTGAGTGGGGTGTGTGTTTGGTGTGTGTGGCGTGATTGTTTGAGTGTGTTTGTATTGCTCTAAAATTGTTAGAAATTTATATATGTTTTGTTTTTCTTTATTGTTATCATGTTTTTTGTTGCGTTGTGACTTTCTTCAGCAGCACAAAATATGCAGTTGTTGGTTTTGGTTGTATTATATATTAGTTAGTTGTAGTTTTTTTGGTTTTTGGTTTCCCGTATCGTTCTTTTAGGCATATTGTATATATAATTAATTTTATTCTGTCTAATGGCAATGATGCGCGTGTTGCTTCGAACGTAACCTCGGCACAAAAAATATGTTTACACGTATGCTAAAAATATGAAATAGATTTGTTTTCCTTATCAATATCATTATCCATCATTCGACGACGTCGTCCTGCCCATCTTCATCCTCCTCTGACCTTCGTCTTATTATTCAACTTTTCGATTTCGATTTGCGTTTTCGGTTTCGCTAAAATTCATATCCCTATATTCGGCGTTTAAGTATTATTCAAAATGTACACGTTTATTATGGAATAAGAGTATCTCTTTCGGTTCGCCGCCATTTTGTTAGTTAGTTTTTAGTGTTTTTTTGTTTTTTTTTTTTGTTTTTGTTTTTGCTTGGTTTTGCTCTTTGGTTGCTTGTTGCATAAGCTTCATGTGTGGCTGTTGTTTCAGATGATGTTGTTCACACATATAGATAGTACAATATCTTGAAGGATATACCATTTATAATAAAGTTTTTTGTTTTCATTTTTGTCGTTTGATTCGATTTTGTTGTTGTTTTGTTTTTTCTTTTTTGTTTTTTGTTTTTGGTTTTTTTTTTTATTTAATCTCGCCCCGCCCCTCGTTTATAACAGTGCACTCAGTATAAGTAGATATATTATTCGTTTAGTTTTCTCAATATTATATGCTTTTTCGTTAAACTTATGCATTTTGTACGGAATTCTCAAACTTAATTTTCTGTTATTAGTTTATAGCATGTTTCGTTTATTATCGACTAATCGACCAATCGACCGATCGACCGATTTATCGTTTTGCGTTATTTTCATGTGATCTATTAGTTATCGAAGTGGGTACTCGTATTATTTGTCAAACAGCCAACAAAATGTATAATAATGAAGCTACATTCAAGTCGTTACAAAATTGGCAATTGGCAAGCGTCAAATTAATGTGGGGGGGAAACAGGAAATAGGAAGTACGAAATACGGATACGGAAACGGATGCAGCTACGGCTACGGGTGATGAAGGCGTCAAACAAAGAGCCGCAACGGTTAATGTTGAGGTTAAGGCGTAACCAAAGCGGAATCTGTTCGAGTCGGGTTCGCGTTGCGTTGCGTCTCTGGTTAAATTGGGGGGGTTGTGAGGGGTTAAGGGGTCACGACGGGGGTTATTAATAACCTAGGGGGTCAGGTGGTGGTGGTGGCTGGTTGGGTGGGTGTATGATCATCGAAAAAGCTCTTGTCTAAGCGTGCGCAACAAATAAACACTTTAGTTTTGGACTCTAAGGCAACGCTTAAACTGGTCCCCATAATGTACACAAGTTAATTTACAATTTTTGTTGTTTGCGTTACTTGTTTGTGTTTTTTGTGAGGATTGGAGTGGATACTAGGTTGCGCTTGAACGCCTGATGCGGTGAAATCGGAAATACGGAACGGTCTAAGGTCTAGTCTTGGGGATCCATGGCAATTTGCTTTGTTTTTAGTTTGAATGCAGAGAGTTACATAATTTAAATTGTCCGGCCACAGGGAACGATCTTAAAGACATTTGGAAACTGTCATACAACTGTTATACGACTGTTATACAGTCATACAACTGTTATAAAGCTGTTATACAACGGCTAATGTCAAGTCTGAACATTTGCCTTAAAGAAAATGGTCAATGAATCGGTAAATTGAGCAAAATGGAAGTTTGTGGGAAGAAGTTTACATGTAAAATAGATCGTTGTCTTGCCAAAAGGTTGATTGGACTATTTCCGATGTTGGTTAGCTTAGTATGATGCGGTTTTTTTGGTGGGTCGATGTGGTTTAGATGTGCTTAGGACAAGTTCCGCATTTTTAATTGATTTAACAGATAGTTAGAAGTCAGGCAGTGTGTGAAAGCATGAATCCTAAATGTTTTTTTCGGTTTCTATTCCGGTCGGAGATCGATTGAGACTGAGTTGAGATTGAGAGTAAGTCGGCGAGAAGAGGATCGCCACTGAAAGAAGGTCCTTTCAATGTCCATGTCTGTCTCTGTGTGTGTCTATGTGTGTGAGTGATCGTGTCAGTGAAGTGAACAGTTATTGTCAAAACCAAAAAGCGCTTTTTCCCAAAGTTATCGTTTTTCATTCACCTCTAACGATTGCAGCAATTTCGAAGCAATAGCAAAGCATTTACATGTGTGTTTGTGAGTTTCTATATATACATATATATATATGTATGTGTGTGAGAGTGGGTGTGTGTGTGTGTCCATGTGCATGTGTATGGTGTGTGCGCGATGGAACCTCACATAAACTTTCGTTTGCTGCGGCACTCGGATCGGAATGCTCCCCACCTGTCTGTTAAGCGGGGCCAATTCGAAGAAGCCTTACATATCGTTATCGTAAATCGGTAATTGGTAATTGGTAATCGTTAATCGTTTGCTTGTCGATACATAACTGAACAGCGGCGAAAAGGCATTGCTAGTAAATGAAACGACAGAGAAACCAAAGAAATCAGAAATGCAGTAAAGCTGATTCAAACAAAGCTTAGCTTGGCGAAATTGGGCGCAACTGAACGGAATACTCGACATACTTTTTGCTTGTCGGCTTATCGTTTGGCTATCGATTATCGATCGCGACTTCTACTTCGGCGGATACGAAAGGGAAAGCGAATGCGAAGGCGGCTGGCGCTGGCGCTGGAAAGTATGCTACGCTCATAAGCGGTCGGGCTAAAACTTTGTTTGAATTGAATTCAGTATCAATATATCGTATTGTAGTTAAATTAGTTATGTTATAATTACGTGTAATATATATTCGATTCGTATTTACTCTCCTGATCTTGTGTAATTTAGCTTTAATCGCGACCTTCGCTCGATTCTACTCGTAGGTTAAGTTAAAAAAGATAAGAAGTATGAGAAAATAGAGTACGTTGAAAACCAAACTAGTTCAAATTGTTCACTCGTTTTCGTTTCTCTATTTGCTTTTGTTTTATTATATCCTGTGCTACGCACACACACGCTTCATCATCGGCTATTTGTTGTTTCATTTACTCTCTTATTCTTTTTGTTTTCTTTTCTTATTTATCTTTATATTTGTTTCGTCTTTTAGCACTTGCTTTGCTTCGCTTTGAACTTGTGTGTTTGCTTTTGGTACTGGTTCTTGTTCGTTTCACATCAAACTCCTCTCTGCTTTCTTCTTTCACTTCACATGCTTGGTATTGTTTTTGCTTTTCTTTAATCTTTTATACACTTTTTCCGCACTATCGCTCGCTTGGTTAATTGTTTTTGTGTTTGTTGATTGTTCGAATTCAACGAATTTGAATTTTTGAGGTATTTGTCCTTCAAGGATCTATCTATTACTCGCTTGTCGCCACGTCTGCGTCTTCGTCTTTGTCTTTGTCCCACTTCCACTTCCTTTGGCTCCATGCGCCCCAACTCCAAGGATTTGTTTGGTACTGTTTTCTTTTTTTTTTTGTCAGTTGTCTGGGTGTGTCGGTTGTGTTTTCGTTTTTGGGCTTGCACTGGGACACATAGTCTCAATGCCAGGAGGAGGACATAACCTCAACCATCTCTGCTTTGTGTGTGAGAGTGTGTGTGTGTGTGGGTGAAATGTTTGCTTTGAACTTTCTTGCTGGACTGTATGGGATCGCTTAGGTCGAAACTGTACCGATCGTGGGTGCGATCACTTTTGAAATTACTCTCTGTTTTCGTTTTGTTTTTATTTTCTATTATCCGTTTACCTTTTCCCTTTTTACTCCTGTGAGTGTTTATGGAATGTATGTGCGTGTGTGTGTATATGTTTCGGGGTATGTGTGTGTGTTCGTGTGTGAATCTACTTTGACATTTAGCTTTGGTTTTTCGTTTTTTCTCTTTTGTTTTCTTTGTTGTTGTTGTTGTTTCTTTTGTTTCAGGTATCGTATTGCTTTCAATGGCAGTTCAGGCGGTTGTTGTTGTTGTTGTTCTCGTCTCTGAGTTGTTTCTCGGCTTGGTTAGTTATTATTACTATCATTTAGTTAGTTAGTTAGTTGTTGTTCCGGGTTCCCGCTTTTGATTTACTCCCTTTATTTTGTTGGTTGGTGTGTTGCTTTTAATTGGTTTTTAGTTAGTTATTTTGATAAATGTTCAATACAAACTATGCAAATTGGTGTTGTCTCATCTTGTTTATAATTACTTTCTTTTAGAATGTTGCGTTTGTTTTGGGGAATTTGCTTCGACTGCTTACTGCTTCGACTGCTTACAGCTTGGACTGCTTACTGCTTGGACTGCTTCAACTGCTTGAATAGCTTCCACTCCTTCTTCGCCCTGCCTTTCTTCTTCTCGTTTTACTGTGTGCTTTTTCTTTATTATTATACGGTAAGTAAGTTTTTTTTTCGGTAAGTAATTAGTTAAATCAAGCGTGTTGTTGTTGTCCAACTACTGGCGAATTTGTAGAATCTTCTTGTTAGTTTGTTATTATTGTTTATCGTTTCGTTACTTTGGGGATTTAAAAAGTATATGTTTATGTGTACTTTCTCTTCGGATGTTTTGAATGTTAAATGTATGTCTGTATTATGCGATGTGTGTGTGTGTGTGGTGTGGTGTGTGCTGTTCTTCCTCTTCTACCTGCTTAGGCCAATAGTTTGTTGTTGGGAAAACGCCTTAATTGGATTCGAACTACGAGCTGCTTACAAATTATTTAGACATTTCGGATTAGCTTAGGTATGATTGTTGTTGGTTGCTGACTCGTAATCGTATAACTGAACTGAAGGATGTGGATAACTCGGTTGATTCCTTTCTTCTCTGGTTCTCTGGGTCTCCTGCTGACGCTGGATGATGTGGGATGTGGCTTCTGGGTTGTATGTTGTAGGTTGTATGTTGTACTTTCATTATATATAGCAGAAAATTATGCTTGTTGTTCTCCTTGTTGTTGTTAGCTCACTGTTGCCACAGCCTGGCAACGTCCAACACGTACTCATGCTAATACTCGCGTGCATCTTGGAGGGGGGGGCGAGGCCTGGCTCAGACATCCGCCGTGCGCGACGTGATGCTCGGCGATCGCGAGTGGATGACCACCTTGTGGCCGTTCTTGGTCACGAACCCGTCGCTCTCCACGAGAACGGCGGTCTGTCGTCCGGCACTGCCCGCACCGGGACTGCCGGCCGTTCCTGCTGCTGCCGCCGCCGCCGCCGCTGCCGCATCAGCCGGACTATTTACATGGCTCTCTCCGTCGGCATCTCCTCCAGCGGCGGCTCCTTCTTCTGCTGCTGCTGCTGCTCCTCCTCCTTCTGCTGCGCCGTTACTACCCTCTGCATCGGGCAACTCGGCACCATCGGGATCCGTTGTTCCGTCCGCGTGCTCTGCGGCGGCGGGATCACCCTGATCGTCGCCGCCACCGCCTTCCTGGTCGGAGGAGGAGCCACCACCGCCGCCCTCGGCTCGCGTCTTATGCTTGCGCCAGGCGTGCTGGATAAGGCGGGCACAGTACTCCTCACGCTGGCGCCACAGGGTGGAGGACACCGGCTCATAGCCCTCGGTGTCTGGACGGGCGGCGATCTCGCCGATTTCGCCCGTCTCCTCGATCGGATTGCCCTTGCGCGCAAAGAAGTCTTTGGTGAGGGCGTCGAGGATGTCGACGCAGTACATGAGGTCGCCGCGACAGATGGGTATGTCCATCGATATGATCTTGTACTTGTTGGGCTTATGGATCTGCAGCGGGGGCTCCAGCACGTCCAGAAACTCGGACAGCTGGTCGTAGCGTATGTACTGTGTGCCCTCCGGATCGAACTGCTGCCAGATCTCGTAGTACATGTCGTAGTCGTCGTCGGTCAGACCCTCTTGCACGTCCTCGGTGGCCTGACTATAGTTCTCGAGAATGACAGCAATGTACATATTAATAACTATCAAAAAGCTTATAACTAGGTATGAGAGGAGAAACGTTATTCCAACGGTCGCTGAACCACAATTGCCCGGATAGCCTTTGTCGTTGTCGGGTGGATCGCATGCTTCCTCATTGATTATGGCGTCCAGTACACCATCCCAACCGGCTGACGTCGACATCTGCCCAGTGATAATTGGGGGGATTCGGAGGGGGATTGGGAATTTATAGGGGACGGATCAGGAAGTTGCAAGATCAAGAATTTCGGATCCATTTTGGATTCAATAATCGATAACGAATGGTTGGGATTGGCAGTTGTGCGATCGGTTGGGCATGGTTCGATGCATCGATAGTTATTTATCGATAGATATCGATGCATGTCAGGTCGTTCGTTCGTTGGTATTTGGTATTTTGGTATTTGGTATTTGGTATTTGGTATTTTGGTATTTGGTGTATTCGTGTGTGGGCGGTGGGAGAGAGAGAGAAGTTTAAGACAGAAGATACAATAACAAGAAGAGTCATCATTAGTCAAACGTTCTTCACCGGGTTCGCTGGTCTAAGCAAACTATGTAGTTATGGCATACGGTAGGTGGTTAGTACAGTTACGGCTATAGTTAGTAATTATACATTGAGTGTGTGTTCTGGCTGCGATTGCGGCTAATAAATGGCTTTAATTGCTTTGCTTTGATTTTGCTTTTGCTTATGCTTTTGGGGGCACAAAAATGGGAGGAAGCCATTCAAAAATCCCGCCTGGGCCCGGTCGAAATGGGCGGTCTTGGGGGGATAAGGCACTGGCTTGGGGGGGGGGGACGCTAGCCCCCACAAAAAAACTAGGAAGGACTCAAAGCGGCAAGCGTGGCAAGCGTTCGCAATTATTCTCTGGTAAAGCTCGCGGAGTCGAGGGACCCCAAAGTAGGGGAAAACTAGATAGAAAGAGTAGGATAGTAGAGGCAATAGATAAGGATTTCTTGAAAAGAGCAGGGTTTATACATATATAGATAGAGATAGAGTTAGAGGTAGAGTTAGAGATAGAGAAAGAGCATGTATAGAGTTAGATAGGGAGAAAGATTGGGATTTTGGATACGTGTTCCCTGGATCTTTCGATCGAATCTATTCGGTTTGCCTTGAATTAATTCTTTTCTTTTCTTTTTTTTCGACTTCGGTGGGTGAGGGGGGTTAGTTGTTTTCGGGGTAGGGGGGGCGGTGTCTTGAGGAAATCTCAACATTTCATTTGGTGTTTGTTGAAAGAGCTGAATTAGATTTGTTTTTTGTACAAATGACTAAAAATTATGCGTATACAGAGAAGCAGATACGTTGGACTCAAAAAAAAAGTAAAAAATATATAAAACAAAGCGCCAAATAATAATCGAAAGCAGGTTGTCATGGCATCAGCGCTCAGTCGATGCCATGCTGCGAAAGTAAGTAATATTAGATTGGAAAAATGAAATCGTTTGGATCGTTAAGGCGGTTCTTTGTACAGACAACGTAAGAGGAAAAAAAGAAACCGATTGGCAGACAGAAAGACAGATAAATCGATAAATGAAATCGAAGTTAATCAAAAAATCGCACTAATTTAGCTTTTACCAACAACTACCGCAGCTTCAATCAACATTGTGATGTTGCCACTGAACTGAAACAAATGGCGCCACTTCCGTTTCCGGCCATCGATCGACGCCCAGACTCCAGCGATAGAGCGTCGCCGATCGATGGTCAGACGTGGGCCCTCGTTCGCTATCGTTATCGCTATCGCTATAGCTATCGCTGTGTGATCGATTTTATTCGATTACAGGATTTCGGCGGTGTTTCAGCACTCGGTGGTCGTGGCAACATCACCCAACGACAACAACAATAGACAACATAAACCGTCAACGGAATTGTGGCTGGGCCTCTTACCTGAAAGAGCAGGATCATGCTCTGGCCGAACGTCTTGAAGTTGTAGACGTCGTTGATGCCGCTCTTCTCCTTCACGTGCATGAAGAAGGACATCCCGAAGATGGCGAAGATGAACATGACCAGGAACAGCAGCAGGCAGATGTTGAACAGGGCCGGCAGCGACATGGCCAGCGCGAATAGCAGTGTCCTTATGCCCTTGGCGCCCTTCACCAGTCGCAGGACACGGCCCACTTTTGCCACTCTCACCACACGGAGCAGGGTCGGCGACACGAAGTATTTCTCGATAATATCGCTCAGTACGAGACCTTTTTGCAGCAGGGGGAGAAATCATTTCGGGTTGAGTTTCGCAGTTCACACACATATCAGGATACGGATTCAGGGGGAGGAGGATTAAGGAAAGGTATGGCTGGGTTAGAGGCTAAAATACGACCATAAACACTCGACATAGCTGAAATATGGAAAGCATTAGGGTGTCGACACGCTCCGCTCCTCCATTTTCTTCAACATACACACATACACACACAAATACGTAAGGGAAAGCAAAAGTAATGTGTGATAGATATGTACAGTTTGGACAAAAGTTAACATACATATGGTACAGGTAAGGGGTTACAGGTTACGGAGTACAGTCGCCACAAAACATAAACGTAAACAGGCGGAAGGGAAAAAACATGAAGAGAGGCCGAGATAATACAGTTAAATTACAATTACACATACGACCGATACAGTCAAAGTACAGTTACGGTTAACGGTTAAAGGTTAAGGGGTTACGGGTTAGGGTAAGGGGTTACAAGTACAGTCAACACATAGGCTTTAAGTTCGAACGATTTTACAGCTGGCCTGCGCAAAAATCAAAAGAATAAGATATAGAAACAAATAACTGAAAACTTTAAGGTTAGAGTTAAGAGTTGAAGGTTAAAGGTTAATGGTAAACGCTGAACGGTTAACGGTTAACGGCAAACTGGCGGTCAACAGAGTAAGAGTAAGCAGCAACGCCCGGTAGTCGACATCCTTGGGCTGTTTTTGCGAGCAGCTGGCGCGCAGGAGCAGGAGCAGGCGATCTTGGCGTTTTTGGTTTAAGCAGCAACAGCGATAGCGTCAATATATATCGATATATATTTAGTAAAAAGAATTTCGTTTTCGTTTTTGTTTTTTTTTTTCTTTTGGGAATGCATGTTTTGGTTACGTTTTCTTTTAGCGATAATCCGCAGCATATTTTAAAAGTGCCAAATAACTATACACTGCAAAGTTCGTTCGCTGCCCGCTGTAGAATCAAAATGTTCATTGGTTTAATCTGGTTTATCGATTGTTTTCGATTAGTTTTGATTTTTTGTCGGCTGATGGCAACGAAATGCGCTCTAGCAATGGGCATGAGCGGAAGTCTCTAAGGGGTTTTGGGGTCTCGAACGAACTATTTGCAGGACTTTTTGAGCGGGGGCGAACTCTGATCTAAACTCTCTGATAAAGGCATGACAAAAAAGGTAAAGAGTAGTTGGAAAAACGTGGAAAGCTTCTTATACTATAAAGAAAAGGTAGGTAGAAAGAGTTATGGAAGGTAAGATCGGGTGGGGATAGGGGGTATGGTATGGGTTCAAGTCCCGCACTAGGGGGAATGGCCTGGGAACCAGGTACAATATATATTTTCATATAGATCTATAGATTAAACACAGTTGTATGCTTTTTACTACGTTCATAGTAAAGTACATAATCTCCATTGTAGATTGGACCAAAACCATTAAGAAGATTCAGGCTAGTGCCGCGGTATATACACTTTTCGTTTGGAAAGAATCCAAGAATCTGGCCAGATTTATTCGGAGTGGGCGGGACCCACCGGCAAGAGGACTCTATGGGAGGACTCTATCAAGGGCTGTGGATTTTTGGATCGCTGGATTGCCGTTGGGTCCGGTCCGATCCAGTTCAACGGCCTTGCCGGATCCGCGCGCTAAGACGGTCCGCATGGCCGTTGTCCTGGCTGGGGCCCCGCCCTCAGAGGATCTCTAAGTGGATCTCGCTCTGATCGATTGGCTGGAGGATCCCCGTCGTAGGGATCCCCAGTTGGCTCCATACCGGGCAGTAGCAACAGAGTTATGCAACCGACAATCGCACAGAGCTTTGTGGAATGCCCATTGACACCTAACTCTGAATGAATCTTGTGTGATTGAATATTGATTTGATTTTCATTTTGTTTTTTCATTAATTTATGCGTTTGTTTTCTTTTTTTTTCTGTGCAAGCCATTTAACGTGTGTAGAAGTGTGTAAGACTGGGTGTAAGTGTGTGTGGTGTAGGTGTATTAGCAGTTGCTTTTCTTTATAGTTTTCTCTTCATTGTTATTCATGTTATTTTATTATTTAAGGAGTTTGCATTTACAAAAGCTCAGAGTCTCGTTCGGTTCGGGTTTTCTTTCAGTCCTAGTTGGGTTTTGTGGATTGTTTTCGTTTGCCTTGAAGCGTGTATTAATATATTCGTCTATGAGGATATCACTCTGGCGACTGCCGCAACATCGAAGCCAAATATAAGGAAGCGATACTTAGAGGCGCTCGAAATAAAGCATTTTGGTTTTTGTTCTTAGGTTTTTAGGTTTTCGAAAAATGTGCGCTTTGAGAACAAGTTGGGCGCGTGAGTCCTGGCGAGTAGTAGTAGTAGTAGTAACATAAAGGACATAAAAGAAGCGTAAGCAACAGTTAAGGTTCGCAGCTCTTAAATAGTTAGGGTTTACTGGAAGCTTCTCTCGCACAAACATTATTGTTATTAATAATTATTAGTATTCCAAAAGTGAAACGAAAAACTGGTTCATAAGTAAGTAAGGAAACGCAATACGATCGGTTTGTTTTGGGTTCCGCTCTTTTTTGGGTTTGGGGGTTAGCTTGGTTTTTTTGGTTTTGGTTCGGTTCTGGTTTGGAGTTTGGATCGAGGTTTTTCGGGGGTTTTGGGACCTTGGAAGGGGGGACTTTCGCTAGACAAAATATTTTTTTGGGCGCAATTCGAATTGGGGTTTCACACTTTCGACAGCAGCAGAAATGGTTGGAAGCATCCTTTTTAGCGGGAGATGCCGGATAAAAAGGAAGCTCTCTGTTGCATTGGTCAATGTAGTAAAGCATATTTTAAGCCATCTTTTGTATAGTTTTATTTTTTATAGTTTTTGTTTTTGTGGTGCTCGTTTCTCGGTTATCTGGTTTGGTTTGCTCCAATAGCCAATTTCCACCTGAGTATCGTTTTTTGGGGATTTCTCGGTTCAGCTCATTTCCATTTGTTCGTTCTTTTGTGTGCTTACGTATACGCAATTTTTTCTTTCTTTTTTGTTTGTTTTGTTTTAATCTTAATTGTAGTTTCAGAAAATAAAATTAAACAACATAATTGCAAATAAAAATTTTTTTAAGTATCAGGCCAAGGTAAATTTTATGACAAACTTCCTTGGAAATCTGCCAATTAGTAGATTTATCAACGAAAAATATATAGATAAAGTTTATGGGCAAAATTACGAATATTTGGAATTTAACGCCAGCAACGAACGACAACAATTACTTGGGAATTACAGTCAAATCAACACCAATATTGCAACGGTTTACGTTTACTTTTCAACTTAGGCTAAAATAAAGAGTTCAACATCGATTTACTTAGTTTACATACAAATTTGGCAATAACAACAACAATTAAAATATTTATCATTAATATAATTGATCGACTGCACATTTGCACTGTTAGCTAAGCGGTATGGTGTTCAGTATAACAGTTATTGAACTTTTTTTGAGATGGTTAACATTTTGAAAGACATATTTAAGCAAATTCTAAGAAGGAAAATATATTTTAAATCGTATAACAGTTTTAAGCTTTATTTAAGCCAATTAGATACGCTTTGCAGCTTGTATAACAGTTTTAGAGCTTCATTTAACTCGATTGAAGCAGCTCTGCAGCTGGGAAACTTTTTTAAAAGACGAATTTAAGCAAATTTCAAGCAACTTATTACTGTATAACAGACATATAACACTTTGGCAACACCATTTTAGCTAACTTTGCAAGTGGCAAGCGCGTCAAAAGCGAAAACAAAAACATAACTTGGAATACGTTAAGCACAACAACATGGAGCTGCTCATACAGTGATTGTGATCGTATAATACAGTAGTGGAACAGTATAGTGACCGTAATCTCTATATGAGCACTCGCGATACACAAATTTTTGTACACAACAAATCGGTTGGGAGGGATTTTGCTTGTTTCTTTTGCTGGGATCTTGGGGGATTGGATACGAGTTCAATACGAATCAACATCGAACAACGGAATTACGCATTACGTTTACGACAGCAAGTATTAGCAATATTTAACAATTAGTAGTAGGAATTAGTAGAAAGAATGGTTAAAGAGAGAGGAGCGTACTGTTGCAGAGACAGACAGGTTTGTACATTAAAAATATATTCACACACATAGCATAATGCATGGAGGAATCGGAATCGGAATCGAAGATAGTAAGAGAGAGTGGAGGATCATATTGAATTGGATTCAAAATATACAATGTATAACTTTTGGTTGGAGCTTGGGGGGTCGATGGTTGCATACGTTTTTGGCTATTTGGTTAGCTTTAAGGTTATTGGGGTTGGTTGTGGTGGGGTTAATTTGGAAATTGATTATCGGTTTACTTACCTAAGATGGATAAAATGACAACTACTACATCAAATAAATTCCATGGCTCAATAAAATAGTGATATCGTAAAGCGAATATTTTTAATAGACATTCGGAACTGAAAATAACTACGAATATCGCATTGAGATAGTCAAGGACCGCGTTGTACGTGTCCGACGCATCGTAACGATCGAGTGTCATGGTGAACATGTTCAGACCAATGAATAACATTATGATTATATCGAATTTCTTATCGGTTACTATTTCAAAGACTATTGCTTGTGGTCGCCACTGGAATGGTAGAGGTAAATCATGAAGAAATTATAAACAATAAAAGGGTAACAGAAACGTAACGTAACGTAACGGATACGGATATCGTTGGACACCGCCACGACACATTGGAGAGAAGAGAGAAAAGGAATAGAAGAGTTTCGTATGAGTACATTGGGTTAAATACGTCGCATTTGCTTATAAGTATGTTATAGATATATAGTGTGGTATAGGAGTTGATCGCTTTATTTTATTGATTTATATATCGGTATATCGGTTTATTCTTTGTTGTTTCTCAAATTTGATTGGATTCTTTTCAGTATATATAGATATTACGTTTCGTTTGTAGATCTGTGCCAATTGCAAACTTTTTTCCATGGTATGAGGTTCTGTGGAGCGTCGTTCTCCGCCGCGCACCTGCAGACGTACAGAGTAGGCGTATAACAGTATAACAGTTGGGTAACATTGTTAAACAGTGACTCAGTGTGCTAGTAAGTAACATTCATTCAATTGCATTGGTTAGCGGCTATCGGTTATCGGTTATCGATTAAGTAAGAGAGTACACTACACGAGGCGGCATACCAAGAGACAGAGACAGAGTTGAATTTACATTTTGGAAGTTTTACAGTTATACGAATTCACAGGATAAGAGCGAGAAACGTGCAGTCGGTCTCGGTCTGTCTGCCTGTCTCTTTCCTTCGTCAGCATGCCAGACGCTAGCCGTTGCCTCTCGCTTCTAATTTCGATATCGATTTAGCTTCCTTATTTCGTATTTTGTAATCGTATTTCGTATATCGTTTATCGTTCTGTGACTATCACTAAACATGCCCAGAGTAAAGTAGAGATTAAAGAGAGACGTGCCAAGATGTATGCTATGTACACATCCAGAGGTTAGGAGTACGAGTAGTAAAGAAACATGCATTGGTTGCCATATCTAAGTAGGAGGTGTTGCGATAGGTATATACATATATAGATTGTAGATTTGCTTTGCTTTTGGAATTTGAAATTTGATCGATCGTCCAGCGGATAATTATGGCAGACATAAAAATGTTTAAGTACAGACGAACCAAACGGACACAATACTTAAATACAGCTAGTGGAAATTAAGTATTAGAGTGGAGAGTAAGAAAACGGTATGTTTGCGAAACATCGTCGTCGCACTCGCACTCGCAGGAGTCGCTCAATGGCAACAGTGGCGTGCTCTCTTTCTCTCTATCGCGCACGCACACCACGGCAGCCATTCCAGAGACTCGACTTCTTGGTGCGCTGCCTTCCCTTTCTTTCTTTCTTTTTCTTCTTCTTTTCTTCATTCTTCGTTCTTTCTATTTTCTTTTTTTCTTTCGCATTGTTTCTCTTGTTGTTGTTGTTGTGTTTCTTGTTTCAAAGATCCATCAATCAACTTGACAAAATATTGCTAGAGAACAGGGCCTTCCACATACATACATACGCGCGTACGTAGATATGTGTTTGCTATGTAGATATACTCAACGGATTGCAAGGGTATAAGTCGAGGGTCCGGTCCAGTAGAACAGTAGAACAGCTAGCAGATCGTTATAACAGATTGTTATAACAAATCAAAACAATTTCGATTGTTTCATTGTAAAATCATAATCACAATAGTCTTGTATAACAGTCTCGTTCGGTATTCGGTAGCACAGTTCGGTGTTTATTCAATACAAGTTAACATAGAAAAAAGTTCATCATATATACAAAATGTTATATATACAATACGGATACGATTGGCACAGATTACGCGATCAAAATCTAGTTTGTCTGGTTATTCTTTTATATTTTATATTTGGTCAGTCCTAAGTTATATTATGTTATTTGTAAGGGAATTTAGTTTGCTTTCATTGGTGGGGCATCAAACGAATTGAAATGTATCGAGGGACAAGTTGAAAAACTTGGAGAAATAATACTTGGATTACGTAAGCCTACAGAGATTTGAGAGATTTGAGGTTTTATTTTTGGTTTCGTAATATATTATTCGTTTATTATTTGATTAATTATTGTATATTAATACTTTTTGCGGTTTATGTGGCTTTTTGATACTATAGGTTTTCGGTTTTCTTTTTTTTTAGTTATTTATTTGGTTTTTATTTATGGTATATATATATATTTTTTGTATTTTGTTGTTGTCTTACCCTTGGTCTTGGAATGGCTTTTAATGGTTTTTTAGAGCCCATCTTTTTCATAGCATTATAGTACTTTTTCTGATCTTCTGTCATGAACATTTCTAATGATCCACCTGCTTTTTTCTTTTGCTCATTAAAATTATCAATGATAACACCAATGAACAGATTGAGTGTGAAAAATGATCCAAATATGATGAAGAATACGAAATATAAATACATGTAGATGTTCGTTTCACGAATTGGCTGCTTGTCCACCTGTTATCGATTGTTTGGCCCATTCGATATCGATCGATAGCAGCAGGAATCGATGTAGAATTTTGGCGTTTTGCGTTTTGCGGGGAAATTTTGTGGCATGGCATCATCGGTTTCGGTTTTGGTTTCGGGTTTCGAGTTTCATTTCATTTTGTTTTATTTTTTTTTGGTGAATGGATCATTTTTAGTGTTGCTCGTGTTGTTGTTGTGGTTTGTGGAGTGGAGTGTGGCCAGAGTTTGGTTTGAGTAGAGTGACCAGATGTTGTTGTTGTTTGTTGTAGTTGTTGTTGTTTAGTGTTTCGAGTGTTGTTTTTGTAGTTGTTGTAGATTTGTTGTTGATCATATATAAAAAAGAGAAAAAAGTTATAGATAAAATTGGTTGATTAATAAAAAGTATCATAGACTGGACTTAGGTTGAGATAATCGACATATTGGCTAGACATTTACAGTATGTATGGGATAAACTAACTATTCGTTTGCAACATAGCTTTGTTTCAGCGGTTTGTTTCTGCTCTATATACTATATATAGTTGGCGTGTCTCAATCATTATCATTGTTTTACTTGGTTTACTTGGTACTTTTGTGGTTGGCAAAGCGCATTGGCAAACATAAATGCAGTCTGATGCGAGTGTGGAGTTGGTGTGTTGGTGTGATGTGTGTGGATTGCAAGGGTTGTACATTACCTCTCGTGAATCGATAGCATCGTTCATGATTTGTATCCAGCCTTTGAAGGTGGCCACTTGGAAAAGGCACAGATACGCGTTACCTACATGATCGAAATTCATTGCTGAATTCACCCACGTGTAGTTCTCGCTCTCGCAGGCATTGCGATTTGGTATGATCTCGTGGCTGAGCTTCGTGCCGTTCATGTCCTCGCACTTTGGTTCGATGATTCGTTGGTTATCGATAGTTGTGGTTGGTTGCAGAGGTTGTCATCGGTTGACGTCGATGGGTTTGGTTTTGTTTATCGAGTTGATTTCGGAAAAATGTATTTCAGTTATGCGGGATTTCACATATAGATAGGAATAGTAATAGATATATATATATATAGCATATATGGGCGGATAGTTTACATAGGGCACTATGGCTAGTTGGCTAACTAATCTGTTGGTGTGTCAGTGTCTCTGTGGGTGTGTGTTTCAGTGTTTAGTGTTCAGTGTTTTGTGTTTGTGTCTGAGCAGCTAATTAGCAGGGCTTGCGGCCTCTTGACTATACGATATTGGAAAAGCTTCGCTTAGATTGTACTACATTGGATAAGTTATCGATATTAATCGATATTTGGTTGCATAGTTCTGCTCTGTTTCGATTTCCGGTGCAAAAGGCCAAGTACAAACTAAGGCTAGGACTAAGGAGTGTTCTAGGAAACGGTTTTAGTGCAGCATCTTTCGCAAGGTCGCATACTCGTATAGTTATATAGCTTGATAAGCATGCCCAAGCTGAATCGGACTCTGCAGCTGATTAGTGAATTCGATATATTATTTTTAGTTTCTGATTCTTGCTCTGGACTTGCATCGGAATGAATTCTGATTATATATACAGTCTGCAAGAGCTTGTCGCGTTTGGACAAACCCTTTTCGTTTCGAATCGTGTTGAAACTCAACTATTTACGAAAAATAGATGCAAAGATACGCATTTCTTTCAAGTTCGATTAATTGAATCATTGCTAATTACGGAGGGCTGCTTGGAATTGGTTGTTTTCGACTTGGGCCACTTGGAGGCGAAAGGAGTACAAGAATTGGGATTTGTATTCATTTTACCTCCGATCATTGGCCTATATTTGATTATGTTTCGCTTGTTTTTATTTTTGTTCTTGGTTTTTGGTTTTGGTTCGGTTTTTTTTGTTTTGTTCAGGATTTAGTTTGAAACATTTGGCACGTACCTTAAAATATTTTCCAGCAAAAAGCTGTACACCCATTATGGCAAAAATTAGCCAAAATATTAGACACACCAATAGCACATTGAAGATGGACGGTATAGCTTGTACCAGCGCATTAACGACGACCTGAATTTGATTTGGTTTGGTTTGGTTTTTTTTTTGTAGTTTTGGATGGTTTCAGATTGATCGATAACCGATTACCGATCGGATCGATTCGGTCGTCGTTGGCAACGTCGATGATGATTGGGAGTTGAGTTATCGATGGATTGGTAGTTGTAGAAGTTGTTGGGATTCATGGGTGTATGGGTGATACGAGGCGAGGCAAGGCGAGGCGAGGGTGTCGGTGGAGAGGGGATAGAATATAATACAATAAATGCAGAGAGTTATTTAGTCAGTTAGGAATATATATATATATAGTATTTATATTTATATCGGTATATACTTGGGCGGGGGTTAGTATTCGACTTATACATATAGATGTGATGTACAGATGTGTGAGTGTGGGTACTGTGCGTGTGTATGGTACTGTGTGGTGAGTGCTGGATGTATAGCGTTGACTTATTCATATATATTCATATTCATATTCATATTTATATCAATAGGGAGTTATGGCTGCGCTTTATGGGTTAGATGAGGGCGAGTGCGTGTGTGCAATGGAGTTTCTCTACGGTGTTGACCAACACTAGCGGCAGGCAGCGTGCGTTGCAGTTCACTTTACAACACTACATCTACATAATGGATAACGGTTAACAGCATAGCACAGCATCGATCAAAAGAGAGCGAGAGAGAGAGAGAAAGCAAGCAAATCTCTGAATATTTAGAGTATATTGGAAATGTAGCTAAAAGTTAACTTAAACTAGGGACTAAGTACGTGACTCCAGATGAGATGTAGAGATCTAGATGAGATGAGATATATCTAGCTCTAGATCCGGTCGTACATCGGGCGGCTTCTACAGTGCTGGGCAGGCATTAAAATTCGACCTACCGAGGTCGATTTAAGCTGGTTAAGCGCACTTCTTAGTTGCTTGCTAAATTTTGTTTGTAGTCTAAGAGCGAAATATGTGGATAGTAGGACAAACAGAGAGAGGCAGAGAGAGAGAGAGAGCGAGCGAGCGAGCGAGCGAGAGCGAAAAAGAGAGAGAGAGAGCGAGCGAGCAAGACGCAACTTGTGTGTGTGGGAGAGAGAAGGCAAGGCAAAACGGTTGTCTAATTATGAGTAACGATACGGATAATTGATAATTATAAGAGTAACGATTAACAATAGCTAAAATTAACTCTAGTACTTGGAGAGTGTGTTCGTGTTCGGCTGATCGATGAGAGAGAGAGATTTGAGTAAGTATAGTAAGTAAGTTAAGTAGTTGGGTAAAGTAAGTATCATCTAATCAGTCAATCAATTACGGATTACGGATTACGCATTACGGTTTATGGTTTACAGTTTACGGTTTACAGTTTATGGATGCAAGAAATCAAATCAGCTCCTGCTTTTAAACAGATAATCCAAATAGTTGGGCTGCAAGTCTACGTTTCTACAATTCGGATCGGTACTTTTAAATCGGTTGCTGTTAGTTTTATGAATGGCTAAATGTATACGAGCACGAGTACGAGTACGGGAGTTGCCAGTATTAAGTATTAAGTATTAAGTATTAAGTCGGTGATGAGATAGGGCGCTGTTAGCTGGTTTGATATACGATTTGCGATATGCTGATACTGATACTGATACTGATACTGATACTGATACAGATACTGTTATTGATACTGATACTGATACTGATTGATGAAGTTGTTTGTTTGTTTGTTGGTATATTCGGTTGTGGTATTTTGATTTTGAGTTGAGTTGAGTTGATTTGGTATTGGTTTTGATTTGATTTGATTTGATTTGGTATTGGGTTGTTACGAGTATGTATGGAAAGTACGTACCCTCATGCCCTGCATACGGGACATGGCACGTAGTGGTCTCAGTGCTCTTAACGTTCGCATAGTCTTGAAGGCTTGAATACCACCAGCTCCAACAAGTGAAGCAACGAAGTTGATAAGCGATACCTAGTTTCGATATAGTTCGAATAGTGCCAAGTTTAACATATAAGGTTGCATACAGAGATTCTTTGTAAATAAAGCAAATTAGTGTTTCTTTCTTTTCGGTGTTTGATTTTTGTAGTTTGGTTTTAGGTTTTCTTAGGTTTTAAGTTTTAAGTTTGGAGTTTAGAGTTTCAAGTTCTGTCTGTCTGTCTAACTGAAAAAAGCTTTAGGGAGTTGTTTCATGGGCGCCGTTTTGTTGCTCGACAAAAATAGGGGGGCGTTGCAAGGGGGGGGGCCCTATGGGTTCGTCGAACTTACTTGCATATCATTACTGTTACCACTGTTACGCTGTTCTGACTTAGACGGAGGGGGGTTCTTAAACGATAGCCTATGGTACGATAGTTGATACATTATATAGTTTGTACGAGTAGAGTATATATAGATATATATATAGATATATGTAGGTCTTCTGGCAAATACATAGGTGGTTACACTTATAGACGTAGACACATACACACAAAACAAGTTAACACATATGCAGATACGTATACGTATATAAATTACGGAGGCAACACTTGGACGGGGTTCGATTCAATAGGATCAGTGTGTATTGGAAGTAGTTTCAGTTCAATTTCAATCCAAGGCTAGTGATACGAGTACTGCTTGGGGGATTGGAGAGATAAGAACAAGAGAGACTGAGTTCTGAGAGTAGGGTCCTGTCGATACACGAGTTAAAGGACGAAACACAGATGACTGGGGGTTAGGGCTAGCTCTGTCTAAGACGATAGTGTTCCTACAACGATAGTTCGCACCACCAGCCGCACCTCACTTCACAATGGACCAATTCGGCATGCATACGCCTGGGACACTTGGACTTGGACAGCGAGATGATCCAGAGAGAGAGAGAGAGAGCTCTCCTAATATTTACACACACACAAAAGGTTTAAAAGGACGGAAGGGATCGGGGGCTCGGGCGTATGCATGGACCTCCATGGGTTCATTGTGCTGTCGTGCGACCTCATCACTAGGTTCTCATTGAAAATGGCTTTCGGCTTTTGGTTTTTCTGTCTTGATCTGTCTCTATGTTGACACATTTTTGCTCAAACTTTGCTGCCGGACTCGATTGGGTGGTCATTTCATATGGATCATGGATCGTGGATCATGGATCCCTTGGAACTTGGAACTTGGATGCCCAGTTAAGTTAAGTGTTATAGCCCAGACCAAGCGACATCAGTTGGTGTGAAACGAGACGAGACGAGACGCGACTGGAGCGTCGGTTGTTTTAAGTAAAACACTGCCACCACTGCGTATGAGCGATTTAGTCGAATGCTCGACATCTGATCTGGTTGTTCTGATTGTACTGATTGTGGTCGAGAATATACAGTATATATACATATACGAGTAAACGATATCAATTCTATACACTAACGACTCAGCGTCGCGAAGATATTGCTTTATATATTTTATATATTGTTTGTACAATACAGTGCAGTGGGGGCCCCTTTTTGCGAAGATCGCTTGCATCGAGATATTATTGGGATATACATATATAGTATGTACATAAACCTATACAGGGGGGAGGGGGGGGCTAGAAGTTGTGGTGCCGCTAAAAATTGAGGGCGAGTGGCGAGGGGTTAGGGGTTCCGATTCCGGTTCTGGTTCATATTCATATTAGTTGTGTTTATGAGGACTTTGTGGCTTTGGAGAGATGGGGGGATCTAGGACTAAATCAGTCTAAGACAACCAAAATTATCTAGGTACAGGGTACTGGTTACAAGGGTACTGGGCTTGGGGTTGGTATCTCTAGCTATGGCTAAGCTATGGCTAGTTGTTGAACCAAACTACTTATACACATGTTTTGATACGCTGTTATACGCTGTTCTTCGTATAACAGTTGATTTGGCTGATCGAAGACGGTGTTGCATATATAATTCTTAGCTCTAGATTTGAAGATACGTACGGCTATTATATATATTACAACTATGTATATGACTAACCTATGTTTCAATCAACGATCCTAAGTTACTTGAATATACGAGTATATTTAGCGTACAACGAAGCCGAAGCACGCGACAGCAGCAATGGAATGCAATGCCTACGAAGCATCGCTCAACTTTTCTTCTTTTTTTCGATAGTATTATTTATATGTATATTACGGGGTAGATAGGGACACTGATACGGTTACTGATATACTGATATACTGAATACTGTTATATATATTTAATATGTTAGGTAGATGGGGACATACATACATATGTGGAGGTAAATACATGAACATTAACAGGCAGCAGAGAATGTACAGAATTGGCCGGTATAACAGTTAGCATGGCGCTGCCCTGGGCGCAGTGTGAGCGATTCGGCTTGGACGGATAGTAGCGTATAACACATACACACACGCACACACACCACGTACATTCAATTTAAGATACACACGCACATCGATGGCTTAAATATCAATATCATGTATATGTTATGTAGGTGTATAACAGTTCTTAAGGCGGCAAAACATAAAGTTATTAATTGTTATGTAGTTTATACATACACACTCTGCAGGAGGAGGGTGAATGTGTGTGTGTGTGTGTATAACAGTTAAATGGGAAAAGGGAAAGGGCTAAGCGCTTTGCCAAACGGAGAGTGTGGTTTCGGTTGATTTGTCCAGGGCTTTTAAAATGGTTAATAGCCGGTATAACATTTGTATAACAGTTTATTTTTGTATAACAGTTTTGGATAGCATTGAAGATCGAAGAGCACAACAAGCAATATTATAAACCGCAGAAGGGAACTTAGTTTCGGGTGAGGCAACGACATCAAACGGATATTATCATAGTTTTTGTTTTCGAATAGCATTATTTTTATGGTTACTTGGCACACACACTGGCGCACTGGTCCTCGCACACTCACGCACACATACACAACAGTTAATGCGAATGAGAGAAAGTTACACAGAGAGAAACACATAGTTAGAAGTTAGATCGAGAAGAGATAGAGAGGCACACAGATACAGAGAGACACAAAGAGAGACAGAGAGTCAGAGAGAGAGAGAGAGAGGATGAGGTGGACGCTACTTACTTTCATGCCCTCCCAGCGCGAAACGGCCCGCAGAGGGCGCAGGGCGCGCAGCGTTCGCATCGAGCGGAAGGCGGGCACGTCGTCCGCCCCGGACCAGACCGCGGCCAAATTAATTAGCGACAGCTAGACGGTTTCAGGTCAGAGTTCAGAGAGGCGGTTTAGAGGCGGTAACTCAAAACGAAACTCAAAGTTGGGAGGTAAGCTACAAACGACTAACGGACTAAGAGACTATGAGAGGGGGGATCTCTAGGGTAACTTATCGTTCTAAGCTATCGTGAATAACTAAGCTAGGTTTTGTCGTATCCTATTAAATTACTGGTTACTGGATTACTGGATTACTAGAGGTTACTGATTCGGTTTATCATACAACGGGGCTCAATGTACAGTTCAGACAGCTGATTTCGAGAACTGTTATACTGACCTAGGCAGCATACAGTGGGGACAAGGCATAACTGAAACTTAAAACGTCTTCGTGTTCTGCAAATCGGTCCTGGGTCTGGGTCAGTTGTGGATTTGGTTTATGGTTTCATAGTTACTGGTTATTGGTCGGATTAAGATTTGAGTTCAAGTTCGTTCGGCAAACACAAAAGAGAGAGAGAGATATGTCCGAAAGCAGAGTGGGGAGCGATCTACTTGGGTAACCGATGGACTTACCATGACAATCACGAAATCGAGCCAACACCACGCGTTGGTGAAGTACACTTTGAAGCCGAGAGCCAACCACTTGATTAACATTTCCAAGAAGAATATAACCGTAAATATTCTGTCCATATAGTATAAAATATCCTGCAGTATGGGTCTTTGTGGCAGATGTACATCTTCTAATGCCTGTTCCGGTTCCAGGATGGCAGGATCGCAGGATCGTAGAGTTGTGTCGCGTTTTCATAGAAGAAACACAGGGACATGTACATTGGCGTTATAGAGTGGAGAGGAGAGTATGAGGTTACATTAGACGAGTACGAGTACGAGTACGAGTATAACAATTATCTAGAAGCAGTATAAGAAGCTATATAACATTAATGGGTATTAGAATGGTTCAGTGCCAGTGAAAGCTCTCTGTACAACAGGCGGCTTTTTGTGGCTTACTTTTTACTTTTTACTTTTCTGATCTTCTTCTTGGGCGGACAAATCAAAGTCAAACGCAATTAAAGAAAAATTTTCAAAGAAATTGAAGACAAAATTCTTGAAATGATACGCACAAAGCGTCTACATCTATAGTTCTATTAACGATCTAAGGCTAACTTTAAACTTTCAACTTTAAACTCTAAATTATAAGCCAGCGAACTTAGGCAAAGACACAAGCCGTTTGACTGGAATGTGCCTGGGCATAAGACACTGGCTTTTCTAGGCTATAAACCTCTCTCGAAAGGCTAGAATAATACGTAATTTTGATGTGGGGAAAGTTAAGGCCGATGACAAGTCTTGACTGAGCAAGTCTGGCCATCGACTGAAGGTCTGAAAAAAAAACTCTAATCCAATCCGGATAAAGTCTACGCTAAACTATGCTAAGCTGAGTAGAGTTCGAACTTAAAAATTTGTTGGCTGGGTTTTTGGGTTAAATGAAGCAATCAACTTTGGTAAAGTTTAAGCATTGATTAATTTGATAAACTACATATTTGAATGTCAATTGGTTCTGGTTTTTTTTAGTTT
The DNA here is from genome assembly GCA_008042795.1 of Drosophila asahinai. Lineage (NCBI taxonomy): Eukaryota > Metazoa > Arthropoda > Insecta > Diptera > Drosophilidae > Drosophila > Drosophila asahinai. The sequence goes on along the minus strand of VNJZ01004994.1, from coordinate 68,402 downwards.
TTTCGAATTCGTGATCTGTTGCAAGCTACGATTTGCGTTTTTAGCATAATGTTAAAAAAACAAATGACGGAAATTTGCAACAATCTAATAAACAAGAAATGGCAAACAATTGTCTCTTGAGTTAATTTTGTTTGGTTTCGTTTCGGTTTTAATTTGTAATTGAATTTTGTAGTTTTTGTAGTTTTGTAGTTGACTTACCAAAGCTAAGCTACTCATTAAAATCATAGTGATAACAGCTGTTTCAAAATATTTATTTTCAATTAATTGAAAAGTTTTCAGTCGTAAATTGCCCCATCCTTGCCAGAACGGCGAGTCTTCGTCACCGGCTAAGATCGGAAATTTCTTATAGTACGAATCGGGGCAGCAATCAGCTGGATATTCATCGAGTATATCCTCGTCGTGTGCATGTATGATGATGTCGCCGTCCAGGGGGCCCTCCTCGCATTCGCCCTCCTCGTCCAGCTCCTCGTCGAGACCTAAATCCTCCTTGCTGGCGTCCCGCTTCTCCTCGCCCTCCATCGTCTCGGCGCTGCCCTTGTGGCTCTCGTCCTTGAATGGTCGATTCTTATGGCTACCATATGAGTTAATGCTGGCAGTGTCGTCGTCCTGTAAGGACAAACCTCTATGGTTTAGCTCGTGTTCCAGTCTATTGTCTTGGTGGTTAATTGAGTTGCCAATCATCTGTATAGTTATAGTTATAGTTATACATATATATATTTATATATATCGGTATATATATTTTTTTTTTGTATTTTTGTATTTAGCGATTTCAGTTCATGTGTTTTTGAGTTGTTTTTAGGTTTGTTTTTGGTTTTTTTTTTCAGTTGGGTTCAGAGTTCAGTTGGATTGGTTGGTTGGTTGGTTGAGTTTTGATCATTTTTGTTTCGGTATTTTGGTTTGATTGATTGGGTGGTGGAATACACACACATAACAGTACACATATAGAGACAGTTATATGTAATATAAGAAAAAAAGTGGCAATTTAATGAACGGAAAAGAGAAACGAACGAAAAAGGTAAATCAATCTCTTGTCGTCACGAAAGTATTCTCTATATAATAACAAAGTATTTTCGGGTAGGAGGATCGGGTTAAGGAGTAGTAGTAGCGGTTTGTAGTATAGTTTTGTAATATATAGGGATCGGGTCTGGGTATCAAATCACAAAATCAATACATACAGTATCAGGTATCGGGAATCTGGGCTCGAGCGAGAGAGCGGTACTTCCCCGCCCCGAATTCAGCCCAGATTCCCCCAATTTCTTTGCACTGGAATCGAGTGTATTTACCGTTGCGTTATTTAGATATTTGGATTTCTTCGGCTTGTTGTTCTTCATGTCGCCGTGTATCGTGAACTCCATGCCATCCCCGATGGCCACCTCCAGCTGCGTCTGCTCCTTGATTCCCTTCTTGATCAGGCCGTCGGCGAGGATCTCGTCGTGGCCCAGCTCCAGTTCGTTGTCACCATGCTCTGCAGATATACAACGACAAACGCCTTTGCCTTTCGTATCCCACATTTTTTGTTTCGATCGTAATGTTTATAGATAGTGTTTACATAATTGGTTCGATATATACATATGTAACGTAACAGAGGTATGGCATATATACGAGTTGATATATATATATTTGAGTTGATTCGAGTTTTACGGATGGGCAATGACGATTGTTGATCGGTTATCGATTGATCGGGAAATCATAAAGCGAAACGAATTCATAATTCATACAAGCAGTTGCCGTTCGCATTAAAGTTGTTGTTGTTGTTGTTGGTTGTTGGTCGATCGGTTTGATTTCGATTGATTTCGATTTGATTTGATATTGATATCGATTTGATTTGAGTTTGGGATGAGTCGAGATTCGATTTCGTTGTTCGGTACGTCGGCCAATGCAATGCAATTCGATTTTTGATTTTTGGATTTTGAATTTTTGTAATTGAATTTTTTTGTTTTGTAATCATGACAAGCCATAATAAATGAAAAGAATGTAGATAGATATTACGGTTAATTCTCAGTATTGGGATCAAGTCATTAAATCGATAGGTACACACAGAAAAGGAACACAAAAAGAACACACTTAATCAGCGTCTCCGCGGTTCGTGTCAAAGGTTCAATGAATCATGTTTCGTGTGTCTTGTGGTTGGGGTGTGGAGGGGTAGGAGAAACGCTGACAACACAACAGCGAACAACACAAATCGCAAAATGATCAATGGAACTCAATAACCTAGTGAAAAGAACGTAACTAAGGCGTTTCCACTAGTCAGCAACTGAAGGGTACTGAACTATAGTGTGGCCACTACTTCAGCATCAGCATCAGTGACATTGCGGTCGAGACACTCTGCTTGTCAAGCAGTGCAAGCAGTGCAAGCAGAGGTACTCCACCTTAACAGCCACGTCACTGAAGCCGATTAACGAATGTATGTTTATCGATTAATAATAAGCTGGTGATGGTGGAGTCCAGCCAGGATCTCTGGTAAAATGAGCGGTTTCCACTGCTCGCTTTACCGGATCGCGGCCAGCGGAACTAGTTAAAACTAACCATGATGAATGTTTTGATAATGATGATACAATGATTCAAGTTACTAAGGTTAACACAAAAGTCCATACATATTACTAATACACAGACAGTAAATCGAACAAAAGATAAGTTGGAGAACGGTAGTAAGAAAAGTTCATAACACTATGAAGGATCAAATCCACTGTTTTACTTTCAATTTATATAATTTCATATTACAATGGGAGTCTAATACTGTTTTCGCATATTATTATATATTTTTATTTTTGCTTCGTTTCGTTTTAGGTAAATGACAGCTAGCCACATGTATTATAATTTAATTTTGCCATTATTGGGAATTTCTATTGATTTTTCTGTCATTTTTTGCGACTTTCGGCCAATCGATCTCCGCTGCTAAAGGGCTAGCGAGGACTATTTCGAAAATGCAAATGTACAAGGATGTGGGCATGTTGTTGTTGTGGTGGTGGTGAAACCAAAACCAAAACCATTAACCTAAAATTGAAATAAAGAAGAAATGGGCTTAAAAAAGGCTAACTAACTTTAAGCTAGATTCAAAGAACTCAACCAAAGTCATATAATATTTCGATTGCTAGCTATATCGAATCGACGAGGAGTTCAAGCTAGATAGTTTATAAAATGTTGAGAAACTTTAATAATATCTAAGGAAAATACGTATATTAGTATTACAACAGTTTGGTTTTTTGTTTGTTTTTTTGTTTTGATACTTTTACTTGTTTCGATTCAGCTAAAAATACAGACTAGCTAAGTAATGCTAAAGATTATGACGGTTACGGTTACGGTTACGGTTACGATTTGTTTTAGTTGCTTGTTGGGTATGATGTGATCGGAAATGGCACGGCGCAGTCCTCTCGGCGCCGCAGTGGTCAAAGGTCGGTGGTTCGGAGGATCGAAGGATCAAAGGATCAGTAGTAGTAGTAGTAGTAGTAGTAGTGACCGGTTGAAGAACAACAACACTTCAGAGGTTGAAAATCGAACGGGAACCGATACGAACAAAATGGCATAAAAACTAGCAATCGACATGAGCACCCAGATGAGACTTTTGGCTTTACAGATACATGTTTCAGGTGGTATATGGCTGTTATGGCTGAGGTTGAGGTTAGGGTCGAGGTCGAGGTCTAGGCCTAGGGTTGGAAGGTTGGAGTACTTGAGGGATACTTGAAACTAACTAAAGAGAATTCTCAAAAGGGGTCGGCTAAGAACGAATTTGTAGTTTTGGATTGGTTTGTTTTTTGTTTGTTTTTGTTTTGCGAATTGGGTTCGATTTTGGTTTTGTAGTTTTTTGTTTTTTGTTTTTGTTTTTGTTTTGTTTTGGTTTTCGATACTGATTGGTTTTTGGTTGGTTTTTTTTTTTCGATCGATTACTGGCCAATAGTGAGTTTGAAGTTAACGTTAAACGGTATACGCAATTATATCGTTGGCAATATACGAGTATTACGAGTATCATATAATTAAAAGTAGTTTAGTAATTGTGGAAAACAAGTGGATAAAAACCTTCGCTCCAAATCCAACTGATCTGGTTGGTCCTCTCACCTGATGGTTGATCACTTATTTGATTTGTCAATTTGTTACGTATTAACTTGAAACAATCAGCAATATTACGCTTAACCCAACTTTTGAATCGGCCAATTCGATTGAAGGCCTCGGCTATTTTGTTCGTATCATTATCGGCAGTCGGCGCTGATAAGCTAGATGAGCCAAAATTGGACAAAAGCAAGGCTAAGAAAAGGTTAAGTACCTGTAACGACAAAGTCCGTTAGTTTTATTATTTCTCCCATGGTTAACGATGATGACCCCGTTTATCGATCGCTTATCGTTGATCATTGATCGCTTATCGTTGATCGTTTATCGTACTCACCACAAGATTGCCGATGACAACGGTGGCCAAGAAAAAGGGAATGCACGAGACATCGCCCACGTACATGCAGTCCCACATGGACTCGATCCACTCGCCGCAGAGCACCCGGAACACGATCATGAAGCTGTGCATAAAGTCGGTGAAGTTCCAGCGCGGCAGATCGCCATCCGGGAAGCGATCCTTGTGATCTGTGGGAGGGGGATGGTAGATGATGTGTTAGTGCCTCCTACAGAGCTCATTACTTGGGTGTTTTTTTTTTGGTATTAAGGATTATTTGGTATTATTTGGTATTTTTTTATTTTTTTTTTATTTGCGTTCGTGTCAAGCCACATACAAAAGCGTGTGCAAAAAGTGTTCAGCTCACAAAAAACGGTGTATGCCAAAAATAAAAATAAAAAACGGAAAGTATCGCACGCCTTAGGTTGATTTCTCAGGCTAGAGCTACGAAAGGGTGTAGCTAGTTGGGCTTGCGTTCGCATGTACATAATACATAATACTTAGGAGGAAAAAAGAGTCAAAGAGTCGAGCTAGGAGAAAAGATGGTTGCTGCCGGTACTTACGGAGGATACGGGCACTTCGGACTCGAACACACTGAACGTCAAACCATAAGGATAACAGAACTCAACTCAGGTTCCAGGAGGATCAAAAAACATATCGGACGGATGGTTTAAGCAGAGCTCAAGACTAAGAAATCATAAGTAGCTGGGTAACAGGATATCTCTTCTCACGGGGAGTAAATCCCTCAAAATGCTGGTGAAATTGAGCTTAGCTCAAACAGACAGGGTGACATATAATTGGGGAATCCCCCACAAATGCGATTATTGTGAACAGAAAGGCGGTACAACACACATTGGAACAACATATAGTAATCAGAGATGCGTTTGAGCTGGCACTTACCATGATAGTTCTTTCCAAACAGTTGCATTCCCATCACCGCAAAGATGAAGATGATAATGCAAAGTACAAATGTCAGATTACCCAAAGCGCCCATGGTGCGTCCCATAATCGAAATGAGTAAATTAAGTGTTGGCCAAGATTTGGCCAATTTGAATACACGCAGCTGCAGGTTGCGAATTCGGTTCGTTTTGATTCATTTTGATTCATTTTGATTCATTTTGATTAATGATGTTTGGGGGTTCATTCACAGTTCAATTGGCAATTGGTGGTGGTTAATCGATCGTGTTGTTGCGATTCGATTTGATTCGATTTGATTTGATTTGAAAGCCGGGCAAAGCATTAGGAAAATATAGTGGAAAAAAGTCGTATATAGGTTATGTAGCATTATTTTCAAAAAACAATCGAGTTAAACATTAATTTAAGGTCGACGATCTCCGATGAATCGTGCATTCCTGTGCACGATCAAACCCCACATACATTAACTCTATATATTATATACAGGCTAGCTCTATGTCTAGCTTCTGGGTCTTTAAAACGTGGCATTCGCTTAAAATGCGGTAAGGTTCTCACTAGAATCTAGAATTAGGTTAGAAAAAAGATATGAGAATAGCAGACATTGTCCGGGCAAGATTTTCCGCTATAATTTTTGATCGGCAGCAAAGCAGAATCTTAAAAACCAAAGTCGGTGGTTAACTAAATCAAAAACCGTGCCCAAAGCGTGGCCATCATCTAAACGAGTTCTGGGTTTGGTCTTACTTAGGTGTATATATTTTTAAGATATATTTGTATATAGAGAAGGAGCGTATGGATTCAAAAACATGTAAGTTTAAAAAGTTGAAGGCAAAAAGTTTGGAAAATGTTGCACTAAGAAAATTCGATTATTGCACGCTAAAACTTTGCTTTGAATTCGAAAGGATGGAACCTAGGAGCTGGGAACTGGAAACTGGGATATGGAAACTGGAAGGGACTCTTAGGTGGTTTGGTTTGGTGTCTCCTAAAGTACCTGTGTAGTTCTTGCCAAACAGCTGCATTCCCATAACCGCGAATATGAAGATTATAATGCACAGGACGAAGGTCAGATTGCCCAGGGCGCCGACAGTGCGGCCCATAATCGATATGAGCAAGTTCAGCGTGGGCCAGGACTTGGCCAGCTTGAAAACACGCAGCTGCAAATTGGCAGGGGAAAGGAAAGGGGGTTTTTAAACGGTCTTACACGATCTATACCGATCTATACTGGAACGCGCAAGGATCACACTGCTAAGAGGTTAGAGATGAGAGATTCGCCAGATCTTAGGACTAACTTAGATTGATATGGACTAGACTAGGTGGAGATCGGGACCCGGACGGAGGCTTACCAAGCGAAACGAACGCAAGACGGACAGGCCCTGGACTCCTTCGAGACCAAGCTCCAGGAGCGAGAGGGCCACAATGATGAAGTCGAAGATGTTCCAGCCCTCCTGGAAGTAGTACTTGGGGCTCATGGCCATCAGCTTCATGGTGGCCTCGATGGCGAAGGTGGCCGTGAAGAACTGCAAGTAAAGGTGGTATTTGGAGGTAGATATATAGATATCCAGAAGAATACTCACGTAGTTGCCACTCTTGAGCACCCGCTCCATCTCCTTGTTCATGTCGTGGTGATCCATAGCCATGAACATCGTGTTGACCACAATGCACAGCGTGATGAAGAGCTCGACGAAGGGATCGAAGACGATGAGGGATACCCACTCCTGAAATTTCAACCAAACCCAGCAACAGTCCCACACACAAAACACATCGATGCCTTTGAGGATCACTTCGAGTGCCTTGTCCTTGAACGTCGGCCCGTCCTCGTCATCGTCCTCTGTTGGGAAATAGTAAACGGAGACTGAACCATACAAAAATTTGTTATTAGTGGTGATTTGACCAACTTTGACTCAGCCAGATTGCTTTTACTTTAGATTCGGTTTCATTTTCTTTTTCATTTTCTTTTGCTTTTCTGTTTTGCTGTTTTTTTGTTTTGGTTTTTTTTTTTTATTTGTTGAAGCTTCATTGCATTGGATATTATTCGTTAAGCAAACGGTTGAAAGTTTGTGTCTTGTGTGAGAGAGAGGCTTTGCTTGGAGTTACTGTTACTGATTTTGAAATCTTGCTTTGCACAAAACGAACGAAAATGTACTAAGTTTACAGGATTGCAAATTCAAATTCAAATTCAAATTCAATTAAAGTTCAAAGGTACAACTAGAATCTCTGGCGGCGATATCCTGGCAGGGGTATTTGAAACCCCTCTCACTACACCCAAAAAAAAATCGTCATAGAAACTATACTATTGTTACATTATTTCTAAACTCTTGAGTATTAAAAATTTCTTAATAAGATGCCTATTAATTTGATACTACGAAAGTATACATTTTATACTCATCTGCACCAAGACTTCAGAATAATCACTAACGCGACAAACAGAAAAGCAATAAATTCCAGCTAACGCGATATGTTATCGAAGTTTCGATGTAGGTTCGTATAAAAATAAGACTCAAAAATACACAATTGAAACTATAGAGTATAAAAATTATACTTTGTAGTATATATTTGATATTTTGAAGTATAAAATTTATACTAAACCCGATATACTACTTGAGTATACTTTTAAGACAACGCGTAGAAAGGTTAAACTCCTGTTTTTTTTTTGGGTGTAGGATATCGAGTCCCTTCGGCTTCCGAAGCATCTCCAGCCAGTTCGATGTACTAAAAGCTGATCGAAAGTCTATATATACGACTAATGCTGATGTCTAACTACTCGGAAACTTTGGCTACTCGACATTCGGACGAGTTTTCGATAAATTCTATATAGTTTAATACAATATTCCAATACAATCGTGGCTCTGCGCTTCAATTAACAGTTGTAAATATATGGTTTATATATCTTAGGGTCATGGAAATCATTAGGTAAACGGTGAATGTGGTTCGACTAAATAATGCTCTATGTTTACTACAAACACACTAGAATTTCGATTCAATTCAAGATTAATATGTTCAAATACGAGTATTCAAGTCAAAATCCAAAATAACTACGAGGTACGAATAAAAGGAAATCATCTAAGTAGTTTTTATCTAAAATATATAGTTTGCAAATACGATTAAACAGGCATCTAGGGTTAACGGCATGCACTAAACAAATATTCAAAGTAACGGAAAAGTAACGAAGGCACTACATATAGCATTGGAAAACCAACATAGGAAGAAAATCGAATTTCGCGCTTTTATTGTCAATCTTGGAAACTTTGCTCTTCGAGCCTCTCTGGGAAGCAGCGTCTTGTGACGTCACAGCTGGTCAGCAGAGAGAGAGCAGGAGTGGATGCCAACTTGCGTCACCTCTCCTCACCTCTGCTGCTGCTGTGTGTGTGTCTGTATGTGTGTGTGGGGGCGTCAGCAGCGTGCGAATGCGAAAGCTTTGGGGGGCTGGCGAGAGAGAGTGAGGCTGTGAGAGAGCGCAGCGCTGTGCTCCCTCGCTCTCAGGCTGCACGTGTGTGTTTGTGTAAGCAGTTCTAACTATATCATACTGGTATATGTATAAGAGTGTGTGTGAGTGTGTATTTTTGCCTTGCGCTTTGCTGCACTGTTATTGTTGTGTTCTTTGTGTTCTTTTTCTTTTAACATTTGTTGTACAGTTTTTGTTTTTATTTGTTTTTGTTGTCTTTTTTTTGCTTGTTCGCTTTCTTCTGTTAGCATCAACGGCATTAAATAAAATGGACGAGTCAAAGAAGTCATTCATTGGAGTATTTATATATATATAACGGTAGATATATATGCATAAGTATATATATAAAATATGTTTGCTTGGCTTCGTTTCGGGTTTTCAGCTCTTTTTTTTTTTTGTCGCAAAGAAGGAATGGAATTAAAAATGAGAATCAAAAATATTTATATATATATATATGTATGTATACACACGAGTAGAGAGTATGCAGAACACAAAGGAAAATGCAATGGGTAAAAACAAGGGAAAACTGAAAGCCACGCGGGTCTTTATCAATCATCAAATATATCCAACTATCAATCGGAGGATGCACGGGATGCAGGCCGCATGCGAGAGCTCTAGTCCAGCCATCAATCAATCAATCAATCGATCCGTTAGTTCAGCGGGCCATCAAGGAGGAGTCGTCGTTCGTGGAAATGGGGGGGGAGCGGAGCATCAGAAATGCATGCGAACCGGTAAGCCGATGAACCGATAAAATCAAAACAAGACCGCAATCAAAATGCAAAATGAAATGCATAAAAACATGAAGGGAAATCAAATTCAATTTGGCCGAGACACTCCACTGTTCCACTGATTCCAAGGGAATCCGGATATGGAGATAATGATCTTAAGCTAGGCAGTTTTTTCTTTTTTTGTTAAGTCAAAAATGTAAGATATTTAAGGGAAGGCGGCCCACGAGTTTTGTTTATTTACATGATAACGGAACAGGTAACGGAAATGAAATCGAACAATGCACATGTAAGGGTTAACACAAAAGAGACGACGATCGATGGGATGCAAAAATGTACAAAATGAACGGAATGTTTATAATAATCGATAGTCAAAAGTTACAGTTATCGGCAAGCAAAAATATCGGAACCACTTACCACCACGATCGCTGGCCCGACTGTGCCGACCAGCGGCCTGTTCAATAATGTCATTCAGGACCATCACGTCTGTAAGTAAAAACATAAAGAAAAAACTGGCTTTATTATTAAGTACTAGAATTATCGATAATATAGATTATTATCCTTCTTCTCTTCTTCATAATTTCGTGAAGCAACATGTTTGGCGCCACTTTTTCATATGGAACCCACGTTGGGCGCCAATCGTAATAAATCGAAAATGAAAACCTTACCTTTCATGTCGACCACCGTTTGTGTCTGGACGGGCTCGATAAAAGGATTGTCATGATGTTTAATCTTGCCAGCTTCGTCCGTGCACTCCAGACCGATTTCCTGCAATGATCGATGACCAAAGTGGGCCTATTAGCAATCGATTTGCAATCGATATACGCATCAGGGAGTGGAGTGGGAGTGGGCTTACGTAGTCGCGATGCTCGACCTTGTGATTGGTGTCCAGGCAGGTGGTGCCGCCATTGGTGGCGCCCACTGATTGATTGCGTGTGTTGCGGTTGCGCAATTTGCTCTCCTTGGTCATTGTGCTGACGCCCATGACGGCCATGCCGCCGAGTAGATCGCCATGTGAGGTATACGATATTCGGGACTGATGCGAGGTGTAGGATGAGTGCCGAGAGCCTGAAGTAAGCGAGATTAGTTAGCAACAAGATTAGTTAGTAATCAGATTAAGTTATCCTACCTAGATTGCCGTAGTAGACGGGGACTATAATGGCCCCATTCTCCTCGGACATCGGGGTAACGGCATTCGAGTCGTCGGCGTAGGGCAAGTGCTGCTGGGCGTCCTGATATGTTGACAGTACCAACGGCTTGCGATCGCTACCGGGTATACCAAAGCGGCCACGTCCGTTCCGTATCGTGTACTGGATACACAGGGTGGGAGGATATACGGTTAGTACTCGCTTCGGCCCACTGGCATTCACACACGCACACTCGCACACTCACACACGCACACACCCACGCGCGCTCACACAGTTAAGCCATATGGTTATGTATTCAACATAGATTTATAATATAATCGTAATAGTACAAAGTAGGTTTACAACAGAGAGCAGTAGTAGGAGTAGGTAGGTGGTTTCAGCCGAGAGTGGTGAGAGTAGTTATGACGCGGGTTATTCTCGGGCTTCTGGGGCCTTTTATCGAACATAAAGTCCCGTTACCGATGGGATTGGAATGAGCAATAAAAGGTAAGAATGATAACTGAAGAGCAGAAGAAGAATTAAATTATATCAGGTATCTGAACGGATTTGGCTAAGTTAGAACCGGACCACGGACAGATTTTACAAATGTAACTTATCATCACTGATATTTTCTAGTTTTTTGTGTTTTTTCGTATTTAAAGACATGATTAGACAAATACTTATAGACAACACAACAAAACCAATATAGGAATTAACCAAAAGAAAGACTAACTGAAGGTAAATTAGAAAACAGGAAAACAAATAAAAGATGCAGTGACAGTGATACGTGATGGTGAGTTGCGACTATGGCTGTGATAGTGGTGACAGTGACAGTGAAAGTGACCGTGACAGTGACCGTGAGATGAGTGAATACCGGGGGGAGGGGGGGAAGAGCGAGTAGCCCACTGCAGAGATCAAGCTAACCAGAGCCAGAGCCAGAAGAGTTCTGGGTCGAAAGGTACAGAGGACAGGCACATAGAGACAGACACACTTACAACCGAGTACAGTAACAGTACAGAACAGTACAGTTAGTTAGACGACTATATATGGTTATAGATGGGTATGCACGATAGTATATATAACAGTATAGATATATATATATTGAATATGGAGTTACAGCGATACACAAAACAACAAAACAAGGCCAAACCGAATAAACAATTATCGAAGAGAGGAAAGGAAAACCATAAGACATGTAGACATGTAGTAATAGACGATTAGGTGAGAATGAATAATGGTTATGGTAATGCAAATGCGAATGCTTATCGATATGGATATAGTGCCACATGTATCTCTCAGATCTAAAGATGTTCGGGTTGTTATACAGATGCTATGCTAACTAGGGATGATCCAAAATGAATCTTTGGTGTTCGAGATGGCATTTCGTTCCGTTTCGAAAACTATGCAAGTTCTAAACGCTGTACGGTAGCAACTGCCTACAAGATACGGGTAATGGTACGGGTACGGGTACGGGTACTTGACTATAACTATAAACTGTTATACTGTTATACTGTGAGCCTCGAACGATCGACATGGAGCCACATGGATTTGATGACTGGCCGATGATGGAGTGTTTCTGATTTTAATCCTTAACGCAATTCCGTGTCAGTGTGGGTGTGACTGTGATCTGCGATCTGTGATCTGTGATCTCTGATTGTGTACATCTGTGTGCGGTGTCAGTGGGTGTGGTGTGTGTGTGTGTGTGTGTTGGGCGCTTACCTTGTGAGAACTACGTGATCCCCTGCGTATGTTAAACGGTGAACCAGGTAAGGATAAGGATGTCTAAGTTTTGTTTTTCGTTTCGTTTCATTTTCATTTTTCATTTGTTGTACAAACAAAGTATAAGTAGAAGAAGAAAAAGAAAAATGAATCAAATAAAATATATATATTCCTCGATTGCGGTTTTATTATCTATGGATAAATGTATATATATATATATATATTTTGTTTTTTTTTTTACAATTTCTTTTCTTTAGGTTTTGGTTTTTCGGTTTTTGTTATAAATTAAGTATTCGATTTTGCTGTCTACGGTTTTAAAGGAAAAATTATTACTTGGAGCATTTAATTGTATGAGTGTGAGAGAATGTGTGTGTGTGTGTATTATGTGTGTGTTCCTTATTGTTTTTTACATTTTGTATTTAGTGAGAGGTTGAGCTTGAGTTTTTTTTTTAATTTGTGGTGTGATTTCATATCTACTTCAGCGTAGCGTTCGTTTAAAATGTTGATAAACTTAGCTAGATATTTAAGGGTCGGGTTTTTTTTTCGGGAGTATTGACTTAAAAAACTTAAGCGTTCTAGTCGGGGGTTCTTAGATCAGGGATTATCAAAACAACGAAAGAGATACAATATACGGTGGGAAGGGGGGAAAACGAAAAGGTTCGAACAAACACTTAAATCGATTGGGAAACTTCGATCCCACACTTCCTTTTCGGGGTTCGGGTTTCGAGGGGAAAGCCGGCGCAGTAACGCAATAATCGTAACGAAAATAATCGATAAAACAGAATCAAGTGTTAATCGGTAAGTTCTACAGTTCAACTCTAGGCAAATCTCTTCAAAACTTCGTACGGATGCATTTCTAGTTTCAAATCACAAATCTACGGCGCTTTCGATCTCTGTGGGGGCGTGGCATTGCAGCTCGAATAATGGGGATATATAATATATATACGCGCTATCGGTATCGGTATCGATATATGTCAATTCTGGACCCTAATCACACTTGTTGTTTGTTGTTGTTTGTCTGAGAGTTACTGAGTTTTGGAGAGAGAAAGTTAGAGAGAGAGAGAGAGTGTGTGTGGGAGAGAGATAGAAATAGAGAGAGAGAGAGAGGGAGAGAGCGAGAGCGAGAGCAACCTACCTGAGGCATTGGGGACTTTTTCGATCTACGATCAACGGTCAATCCCAAATAGTTTCTGCTCTCATCGAAAACTATCTGAGGCTGCCCAGAGCAAAATTTAAGGTCGGTTAAGACCAGCTAGCGAGCGAGCGAGAGCGAGACAGCGGATAGCGAGTTATCAATCAGTACATTGGTTATCGGTATATATCGTGTGTGAGTATGTTTTATTATTTTTTTAGATATTTTCTTAGCTATTCAAGGCAGTTCGGTTAGCTGTGTCATCGGGTAGGAACTTGAACGGAAAGCGCCGCCTAACATCGGTTATGGGGCTTCGATATCTGTGTGTGTTATCGATTAACTATCGATTAGCTATCGCGAGAATCCTCCAAATGGGCGCGTGTTCTTGTGTGAATGTGCAGAAAAGCAAACGCTTGCCATATGCCAAAAAGTAGTATAGTGTGTGTCGTGAGAGAGATATTGTATCTAGAGAGAAAAAGAGCTAGCTGATTGGATTGGATCTGTGGTTATCGCTCGCCCGATAGGCCATGTGATCGGTTCGATTTGATTCGATTGGTTTCGATTTTCCATTTTATTCGATTTGGTGCCAGAGCAGCACGAATTTTCTGCTTAGTTTTTTCTCTTCTTTTTTTTCGAAATCGAATTCGCTTGTGGCGTGTGTTTTAACTGTTACAAACTTTTAGATGCTATAACGGTAAATGTAACGTTCGATCAATGCATGCAATGGTTAATGCAGCCACAGAAATTATCAAATCTCAAACTCTATCGCACAATATCAACATAATTCGGGCAATGAAATCGAAAACAAGAACATGAACTCAACTGTAACTCAAAATAAGGCCTGGCCTGGGGAAAACCGAAACCGAAAACCGATAACCAAAATCATTAATAAGTGATTTTTGTGTGGGCTCAAAGCGATTCTCCTACAGTTTTGATTGGTTGTTTGCTTTTCCTTTTTTGCTTGCAGAATGGCAGAATGCGGCAGAATGTTCAAAAGCCAATTGTCGAGGTAACCATATGGGATAAAAGTTGGAAATTTTCGATGTTACCTAAAGCATTCCGAGCAATGACCCAACCAAAATCGAAATCGAAACGAAAACGGAAACGGAACTAACGAAATCACTGGGAAAGCAAGAACGAATCATGGAAAATCAAAAGCTCTAGAGATTGGAAACTAGGCAAGAGGCTCCTGCGATACGAACTACTAGTCTATGGGATTCTCACGCACACACAGGCACACGCATGCACATAGCTAACGGAAACGGAAACCAAAACCGAAACGGAAACGGAAAGAAAAACAGAAACGGTAACGGAAAAGTAATTCAAAATAAGTTTAAAAGGCAGTTAAGAGATAGAGATAGAGGTAAAGATCTAATACATACATACAGATGGCACGCACTAACACTATATCCAGATACGGGTATGAAAGGATCAATATCTAGTTGCATGATCATACTGGTAAGTTATATATAAGGCACATAAGGTACGAGATGTACGATTCAATCAAAACGAGGGGGGGAGAGAGATCCAACAAAATGATCAAACTAATCATCGACGAGAAACGATACAAAATGATAGAGAGGCGATAATTGGAACTCAGGTTCGATAACAATGCAATGGCAATGTAACGATAACGGTAGCGGTAGCGGTAACGGTAGCTAAAACTGTAACTGCGACTGTAGCTCTAACTGTAGCTGTAGCGGCGATAGCTCATCAGAATCAGAACTATCGATCCGCGAGAGGCGGCTATCGGAGTGATCGATAATAGATCATGGAATAGATCGAAGAACGCAAACGCAACGGAGGCCAAAAGCAACTCAAGGCAACACATATATAAGAACAATAATCGATGGCAAGTCGGTAGAGTATGGCACATCTAGATAGGCCTAAGGACTTGGGTACAGTAGAGCCCAAAACGCAAAAGCCGAACCGAAACTAAAACAGAAAACGCCAAACTAACTCAGAAGGATCATATGGATAAACAAAAGTAAAAGGAAAACCGAATAGGAAAAGGAAACGGAAACTGAACGGAAACACTCGTCAAAAAAATGGAACGGAAACCAAGAGAGACTGGAATGGAAAGGAAGGTAACAAAAAAAATGCTGCGCCTGCGCTCGGAATACTTACCGTGCTCACTTTACGAACTTTGGTAGCTTGGTGTGCTGTGGTAGGTGCTGGTTGTCTTTGTATAACGCTCACCGACTCCGACTCCACCTCGACGCTGCGTATGGACATCTTCTCCTTGTTGTTGTCGTCGTTGCCCTTCTCGCCGCCCACGAACAGCTCGTAGCTGATGCAGGAGTACGTTGGACTCTTGGCCATCTCCGGATGCAACGCGGCCTCCTCGGCGGCAGCCGCATCCGCTGCCGCCTGCGCCTGCGCATTGGCCCGCTCCTCCAACTTGGCCGCTTTGGCGGCGGCCGCCTCCTCCGCTTCCTACAACGAGCATGCGGGCGGATTAGCCATTATGTACAGTGCCAGAGACGGGCAATCTCTGATCGAGGATCGGTTGAGGATGGGGATCGGTTGGGTTAGGGAATTAGACGTAGAGATGTCAAACTACCGGTATTGGCACCATCGATAGTTTCGAGTTTTTTTCCCGCAAACTATCGATATTATCGCAATAGTACCGACCTATTTAGTTTTGTAAAAAAAGGGGTTTTCATCTAATAAAATACTCAAAAAAGTTCAGGGTATCCCTTAGTAATTTGATAAAGATTTTTAGATTAAAGATTTAATATAGTAATAATTTAAAAATTGATCAAAATAGCCAGACAAATTTTTCAGTTTTTAATTTTTTAGTTAGAGTTGGTAAGAAATATAATAATGTATGGAGACGATACTATTGCGATTCTTTTCAAACTACCGATGGTGCAAGCTAAATTCAAACCATCGATACTATCGATAGTGCCACCGGTAGTTTGACACCTCTAATTAGACCAGGGCTGGGAACGGGGCTCGGTACAATACGAAAAGCAAAACTACGCTACTTTGATCGTTCATACACAGATCAAGTCAAATCATACGATACAGTGCTGTGCTGGGTCTTTGGGTTAGGTTTCGGGTTGGCTTGGAGGGTGGGGGGGTTCGGGTTCAATAGATACATATTTATACAGATATACGTATAGATATAGATAGTAAGTATAGGTTGTGAGTAATTTGATTTCTTCTTTTGTTCTTTAATCGTTAATCGTTTTGTGACAGTGACTAGTGACAGGATCGAAACTAATGGTGCACTAAAATCATAAGTATATACGAGTATAGGTAAGAGTATATATTATATATATATTTTTTTTGGTATATAGACAGAGAGAAACAGAGATAGTACCTATCGGACGGACAGAACAGCACGACAGTTTGTACAATGAGAGGCAGAGAGTAACAGATAGACAGAGAGACAGAGAGACACATAGACAGAGAGAGAGAAGAGATACATAGTATAGGTATCGATAGGTTTCGATAGGATGTTGCGATAGACAGTTAGCTAAGCATACGATATTACGGGCATGAGCTAGAGACGGTTTACGGTTTACGGTATACGGTATACGATATACATACGAGATGTCGATTCATATATAGTACATTTACAAAAGAAAAAAGCAAGTCTGTTGTGGTTGCAGTCGCTGTTTCTTGGTACGGATAGATATTCTCAATGCTCGATCGAGATCCCGCTGCGATCGAACTTTGAGATTATCTACCACAGCTGGGTTGAGTGGTTCTGTTCTGGAGTTTGTTCGTGTTACGTCTCGTGTTAGTTTCTTTTGTCCCACTGTGCGGCACTGGCTGCTGCAGCTGAGTTAACAATCCACAGCTGCAGCAGCCAATGCGGATCGCACAGAGTCGCTGTTGCTGTTGCGGTTGCTGTTGCGGTTACGGTTGTCTGGGGGGCAACAGGTTGTCTGGGTGCCTACTTACACGTATCGCCTCCTCTTCGGCAGCCTCTTCTTCTTCGGCCTTCTTTTGCAATTCGTCATACGACATGGCAACAATGGCCAAAATCAAATTCACAAGATAGAATGAACCTAGGAAGATGATGACTATAAAGAACAGCATGTGCCACGGTCCGGCGGCGCGCAACACCAGCTGATAGAGGTCCTCCCAAAAGTCCTGCGTCATCAGCCTGAAGGCGGACAGGAAGGCCCAGCCGAACGAGTCGAAGCTGGTGTAGCCATAGTTCGGATTGGGTCCAAACCCCTGCAGGCACACATAGTCATCGTCGCATTGCCTAAGTCGGAGCGGTTTGAGGATAATAAAGAACGAAATATATTATAGTTTAGTTGTTAGTTCAGAGTAGGGATGTCAAACTACCGATAGTTTCGAGTTTTTTTTTCGCAAACTATCGATACTATCGCGATAGTAATGACTTATTTAATTAAAAAAAAAAGGGTGTTCATCTACTAAAATACTCAAAAACAAGGTATCCCTTAGTAGTTTTATAAAGATTTTTAGATTAACGATTTAATATAGTAATAATTAAAAAATGAATAAAAATAGTCGGACAAATTTTTCAGTTTTGGTATCTTGTGACTTATATTTTTATTTCTTAATTCGAATTGGTAACAAATATAAAATTGTATGGGGACGATACTATTGCGATTGTTTTCAAACTACCGATTGTGCAAACTGAATACAAACCATCGATACTATCGATAGTGCCACCGGTAGTTTGACACCTTTAGTTCCGAGTTATCGGGTAACCCAAACTTACCCCGCTCCTGAGATATTGCCGCACAGCGGAAACGAGATGCCCTCGTCCTCCGAGTACCAGTTGGAGCTGTTGCGATTGTGATAGTCCCAGTTCTCGTCGGTGAGGTTGCCCCAGGATCCGTCCAGCGGGAACTTCTTGATGCACTTCTGCGTGAGCACGCCCATGTAGATCTGCAGGCCCATCAGCGCGAACACCGACAGGGAGAACATGGTGAGGATTATCACATCGCGCAGATTCTTCACGGATTCAATGACGGCACCAACGATGGTCTTCAGGCCTGTCAGTTGGGGATAATAAGGTGATCATTTCGCTCAGATCGACCTGGATCGATCGGGCATATAGCTCGCAATTCATACCTGGCACAATGGCTACGGTTTTAAGCGCTCGCAGCACCCTAAACGTTCGCAAGGCTGCAAGATTACCTAAATCTATACCCATGGTCACATAACTGGTGGTTTGAAGTTTGAAGATCGAAGTTTGCAGTTCGGAGTTCGCAGTTCGCAGGCACACAGGATATATGCACAAAATGTCATCGAGTATTAGTAATTATGGGGCTATATGGCATGCAGGTTGGTTGGTTATTTATAGAATTTGCTTCGATTCGATTGATCGGATTCGATATATAATTACAAATGTGCTTGTCATTATTATTATTCTCATTTTCCTCTTGTTCTTTACAAAGCAATTAGGGTTAAATTAAACGAGTGCCGAATGGGTGTGTGTGGGTGTGAGTTTGGGATAGAGTGTATGCAATAAAAAGCCCAAAGGAATGCGAACTTTGACATATGGCCGAACATAGTGGGTACTAAAATAAATAAAGCTGCGAGCCCCAAGTTTTATTACACATTTTGTAAATTAGCTTGGCTTCACCTGGGCCAGGGCCCCGATCAATTCCCTGCCATAAAAAAAGCATATTAATAGAGCCTGCTTAGGCCCCATCCCCCCGCTCCGTCGCCCTGACCCGTCGTACGTCATCCTTTGGGAATTCTCGGGGTGGTGCAGGTGACGGCTGGCGGCAGCGATTCCCATTTATTTTTCATGAATATTTATCGATTTGTCTGCCATTGCGTGCCGCGTTGCCGTATTGTATTGTTCCGACCCGCGCTCGCTGTTGTGGGATTATCCGCTTGCTCACTTCATAAACAATGCCGGGTAATGGATGGCAGTTTCAAGATCTTGTCACGTCTGTGCACATTGTTCATATTCAGCTAAGCAATTAATTTGTGCCCCCGCCCCCGAAAGCCAACAGGGCTTTGAATGTCACTACAAAAGAATTCAAATTGCTGGAATCAATAAATGCTAGCTTGTTTCTTTCGGTATTTTATGTAATTTTTTTATATTAATGAATTTAAAGGTTGTTTTCCTTAGATTTGTCTACTACTAACCACATGGCGTATACGTAATATTTAGGACCCTGATATTAAGTGTAAAAAACCCGGATTTCTTCCCTAAAGAAACAACCAAAAATAGAAAAGCGGATAATCTTGCTGATATTACGCATACGCTGTGATGTACATAAATAATTCGATTTTTTAAATAATTTAAAGGTTGTTTGCCTTTCAAAAAAGAGAAAAGCAATCTCCTTGAACGGATAATCTTGCTTTAATCTTCATATTACGCATACGCAGTGGTGTATATAAAGAATTCGTTGTATGAAATAATTATTTGCTTCAAATAATTATATTATAATAATATAATAAGATTTAATATTTGTTTACCTTCTTAAAAACAACTTTTAAGGCCGATGATGGCGTTTTCTTAGACTTCATAAATACCACTCCACTGCGTATACGTAATATTTAAAAACCTGATATTAGGACTTAAATTACTAGATCTCTTCCTTAAAAACAGGACAAAAAAAATAGGCAAAGCAAACTCCTCAAAGAATAATCTTCCATAAATTAATGCAACTATCCACATAACGCATACGCAGTGGTGTACATAAAGAATTTGTTATATGAAATAATTTAAAGGTAAATTAAAATTAAAGGTTAAACAGGGCCAAAAAAAGGCAAAGCAAACTCCTCATAATAAATTATGATAAATTATGATGCATAAATTAATGCAACTCTCCACATAACGCATACGCAGTGGTGTACGAAAAGCATACGCTTTGTGAAAGAGTGTCAGCGCTAACACGCTTACCCACATACTCCACCAACGATCGAAGCCCCCGCTTCGTTGGCGTGCGACAAAAACTCTGTCAAAAAAAAAAGCAAAGAAAGTATTAAAAAATATAGGGAAATCTATGGGAAAAAAAAGCACGAGCGCTTTAAGCCGGAGGAGCTTTAAAATGCCGTGCCTGGCATTGACGAGCCAAGGCTGCGCGTCCTGGCGGCGCCACCAGCCAAATGTGCCGCACGACACAGTCACCTAGCCCCTGGTCCCCCCTAAACCCCTCCTTACCCCAAAAAAATAGGAGAAAAAAACATGGAAAACAGAAAAAAGAAAGGCAAATAGACAGCTCCAATAAATGCTTAAAATGAAGCAGAAAGCAATGAAATGGAATTGTCACGAAACGACAAGAAGAACCAGAAGGGAATGGCGGCAATTTGAAAAGAAAGCCGAAAGGGAGACGAAAAGGAAAATAAAATAAAAGTGAAAAAAATGGAAGGAAGAGGAGAAACAAAAACAAAACCAAAACCGAAAAGATGAGAAATGGAACAAAAATTAACTTGAGCGACCAAAAATTTGTTTATGGCTTTTTTATGTGTGTGTGGCTGTGGCTGTGTCTGTGTCTGAGTGTGGGAAATAATCGTAGAAAATCCTGGCATGTGCCTCTGTATGTGTGTGTGGTTGGGCGCGTCATTAGAAACGGCAAAAATAAATCAATAAAAACGCTCGGCAAACAGGACGTTTTTTTCTTTCCCTCGCGTGTAACGTATAATTCTATAGAATTCTATAGCCTGCTGTTCACTTTTTTTTGTATTTTCTGTGGCTGCCATTGCCCGTTTTTATTATTTTCCAACTGGCAACTGGCAACTCTCTAATGAATGTAATTCTAGTTGTTGGCCTTTGGTTAATTCTGAAACTAATATTGTCGAAATGGAAAAAAAATAAAGAAAACTATTCCCTTTCGACCATATTAGTTTCAGAGCTAACCAAGGGCGTTAGCATATGCAGTGATTCATATTTGAATTTAAGAATGTTTTCAGTATTTATTTATATGAGCGAGCTGTCATTTAACCTAGTTTATTAGTTTATTAGTTGGGTCATTGGCTTTTTGAATATTAAAATGTTTGTAACAAGCACTAATCGATTTAAAACTCTTTGTTCTGCTTAATTGTTGGGTGAACAAGTTATAACAAACTATTAATTAACTTTAACTTTCACTCAAATTTATCTATAGCTCATTTTTAGATCAAAAGTTTAAGGTTTCTGTTACTAAAATTAGTGTCTGCTTTAATTTTCTTGGTATTTGCATTTCTACTGCATTTTATTAATATTTGAATGAATTTTATTATATTTTCCTTTTTCCCTTTAAAAAACCCGAGCAAACCTTGCTTTTTATAAGCTACAAAACCCGAGTTAATTCAGAAAAATTACATTTATTTATCTGCTCAAACACTCGAACTCATAATCGATGTTTGACGGGCATAACTACTTTTTATACACGCTGCAATATTCCCCCCAAGCTGATGGCGCATAATCTGTCACTTTGATTGCATTTAATTGACCAGTGAAAAATGCAAATACATATGTCGGCCGAGGACCAATTTATTTTTTATCCCTTTTCCTGTTTTATGGTTTTGCGGGGTCCTTTTTTAGCGCTCTCAGCGATTGATTGACTCAACTGAATCCGGTTAATTGCGCCGCCACCCACACAGAGGCGCACAGAGAGGCTGGCCCGGCGGCGATTATGTTAATGAAGTGGGTGTGGGTGTGTGGGTGTGTGGGTTAGTGTGTACTCTGCATAAATTGATAATAATAATAAATATTGTATGCAAATAGCGCTAATTTGTAATCGGAAGTCAACTGACTGTAAACTGTAAACTGAAAGGGCACAAAAAATTGAATAAAACCGAAAACATGTGGGTGTGTGGATTCTGCTATTCAGATTCGATTGGAGTGTGACTACGGCTTAGTACAGTGGATGATTCAGCTGTGATATATCGATTACCAATTACCGATTACCGTTTACCGATTACCGATTAACGATACGAAAGCAAATCTTAGGTCAAAGGCAACACAATAGAAACGGGAGGTGATCTTATAGATGATACTGTGATACTGATACTGAGCCAAGCCCCGGAAAAGGTATTTGTAATTAATTATTCATCGATTTAGGGCCTTTTCCGGAGCTCAGAAGTGGTTAATAATAGTTCAATTGTAATATAAGTAATATATAATATATATAGGTTTATATAACTCACGCTAAAGCTATTACTACGAAGTCCAGCCAATTCCATGCATCTCTAAGATACGTAAACGGGCATAAAATGAAACCTCGTGCCATCACTTTAACAGCTGATTCAAATGTGTAGATTCCGGTGAATATCACCCTAAAAACGAATTGAATTTCGAAATGCAATTTGTTGTTGTCTCCGTATTATTTTTCTTCACTTCTTTGTTCGTTATGCACTTCGAATGATTTTTGTAATTTGGTTAGACGACTGCCTGATGATGGGTCACCAAACGCAAAAAACACACACATAAAAACTAAAACCAATTGCATAAATTGTCCGGGAAAATATATAGTAGTAGGTGTACTGTTATGGCATAGATAAATCAAAAGCATTGAGTTGGATTAGATTAAACGAAACGAAGGACAGAAGGTCGCGCTTAAAAGTAGGCTACACTCCTCCATCCATTTGGGGCTCTCTCCTCCGGGTCGCATCTTGGTTTCCGTTTCCGATTCGGTTTCGGTTTCTTCTCCTGATCCAGTGTCCAGACTCTCCAGGGATTTAAAGTAAACGTATTCTTTAAGACTAACTTACATGATTAAGCTAACTGTTCGCATTGTCATCACTGGCCCTTTCCTATGAGCCTACGAGTGCAACGATAGTATCTTAAGCTGGCTGTTGCTGTGGCTCTCTTGTCCTAGATTGATTCACTAATACTAGCCCCAGAAGAGACGCCACACAAACACCCACGCCACACGTACACACAAAGGAAACCACCAAGAAATTGCGGAAAAGACGGATTGCATAAGTATCGAATCACTCGCAAATACAGTCGATGCTCACTTGGGTACGAAATTTATTAAGAGACTTCGGAGAAAAATTTAACTTTGCTCTCTGACTGTGATTAAGGATTAATTAAAGTAAAAAATGACAGCTCAGAGTGACCTTTTCCTATCGGCAAATCCTATTGTGTTAGATGAAGGGCCACACTGTAACGAATGACACAAAGTTTGACTCAGAGTGACCGTTCGTTTGCCTTCTAACTTCTGCTAGACGCCAGGCCATACTATTTCTTTTCGGCAATCCCTTTTTCTGTATTTGTTTAAATTTTGAGTCCAAAATTTATTAAGGGACTTCGGAGAAAAATTTAACTTCGCTTTCTGACTGTGATTAAGGATTAAATAAAATAAAGAATATCAGCTAGCTAGACTCAGAGTGACCGTTTCCTAGCGGGAAATCCTATTCAGTTAGATGAAGGGCCACACTGTAAAGAATGACAAAAAGTTTGACTCAGAGTGACCGTTCGTTTTCCTTAAAACTTCTGCTAAACGCAGGGCCACACTATTACCTTTCGAGAATCCCTTTTTCTTTATTTTCTATATTTGTTTATAGATAAAGAAAGATAAAGAATGACAGCTAGCTAGACTCTGAGTGACCGTTTCCTATCGGGAAATCCTATTCTGCTAGATGATGGGCCACACTGTAAATAATGACAGAAAGTTTGAATCAGAGTGACCGTTCGTTTTTCTTCTTGTATTTTCTTTCGGGAATCCCTTTGCTACCTCACATTCTATCCATATTTCCTATATTTGTTTACATTTTCTAATTTTTTATTCTGATTTTGCCTCTTTATTTGTAAAATTTTTTAAATCCCCATCGACATTGCAGAGTACAGGCGTCCTGGCTTCCAAATGCTTTTGAATGGCCTGCCTGGGAACGGTGCACATCAAAAGCACACTTGGCATGCACTCGAGCGCCCTAATTACTGAACTGCAGATGCAGATAGACAATTGTCAATGTCAATAATGGTTAATACTTAACGGCCAACAGCTTGACGCCGCCTCTTGCCTCTCGCCTTTGTGTGTGGGCGGGAAGCTGGTCGTTCGTTCGTGTGGGTGTCAGATCAATAGGCCGACCTTCGGCCAACTGCTAAGACCCCCCGCGCTGCCCGGTTAGCCATTTGACAGATTTCAGCCAGCAGACAGCGCTCCAGTGACACCCTTCGTTGTTCACCCTTCAGTGCTGCCAAAAAGTAATAGATTTTAGGAAAAAAGCGAATATGAGGTACTTGGTACTAATAATTGTTCTTTAACAAAGACATAGCTCCCTTTTGGCTATAAGGTTCCTGAGAAAAAGGGCATTCAGATCTGTCCGGAAGAAGGGCGAATGCGGCAGCACTGGCTCTGGTCTCCTTTGGGCGCCACAACTAGTTCAAAGTCGCTCACAGCTCACAAGCTGGAAGTGGAACGAGGATTGGCAATGCAGGGATGCCGGGGGGCGGCATGCGTCTGACCTAGGCCCCAATGCCCGTGAAGGACACTTGAGTTGTGTTTTAATTGCAGGTATTATGTCTTTCTCAGGGGCCCGCACAAGTGTGACCCCAGTGCAGGGCGAAAAAAAACAGCATTCAAACAGCATTCAGGACACAAGTCCTGGCTTATCAGTTTTACTGAATTTTCTGAGACAACAAATCTGAGACTAAGCTGAACTTTCTCCCTAAACTTCTTCATTTCCCAACTCACAGGGAAAAGGACAAAGAAAGACGAAAGTCTATGTTTTTATTTAATTTAAAACATATTAACATGGACTAAAAATAGCTCCCTGACCTCCCAACAAACAAAAACTTTATTTTAGGTAATTATTCCTGGTACGCTTTAAGGACCTGACAAGTCCTGGCTGCCCTGGCAAGTTAGAACTAGTTTTTCTTGCAGTGTGCCGACATTCTCAGCGGGCTACGGCGACCCACATTACTCGCACCTTGCAGGCCCTTTGCCTTCCTTTCTCTAGCTTTCTCCTCCTTTCACTTTCTTCCCTGGCACGTGAGTGTATGTGTGTGTGTGTGTGTGCGTGTCTCAAGTTATGCGGCACCTGCTGTTGCGACCCCCTACCCCCCCCGCTTGAACGCCTTCTACCCTTAGCCAAGTTCAAGTGGCACTTCCGCTTGCACTTCCATCTGCCAGCTGCCAGCTGCCATCTGCCGTCTCTTTTTCCGTCGCTGTTGCCGTCTCTGTTACCGCCCCAGTTTCCGTCTCCCTCCCTCTCTCTCTCTCTCTCTCTCTCTCTAGGGTGCTCGATTCTGATACCAAATCTGCGACAATAACTTTGATATCAGCTAGAAAAATGACGTAACTCTTTTCACTTTACATTTTGCTTGCTTGCGGCGCTGGGCGCTGCTTTCTGGCAAGAATATTTGCTCGCTTTTCTTTTTTTTTTCGCTAGGAGTTACCTTTGTACAACGCTACGTATACGCAATATTCTAGGGCACACACACACACCCACGGGTATATATAGATGGGGTAGTGTGCGTGCCGGATGATTAACGACTTCTAGATGATGAGCACTAATCGAGTCGAGAGTCTAGCTGGGAGTACGTATTGATTGGGTTCCGAATATTCACGGTTACAGTGTGAAAAGGGCGAGAGACCGATGGATATATACGAGCTAACGTCTCTAGGGATATATGTATATAATAGCTAACCACAAAGTTCTACGATTATAATCAGTCCCCCAGTCAAAACCCTCTAAGACTAAGTACGATCGATTATAGGGGGGATCTTAACTATTAACTAGGGATGTTAATGCGAGTACACAGGATATACATGGTGATGATCAAAATTCTAGATCTAGGGATCGATTTAAGGGGTCTCAGTATACAGTACAAAGGTTTACTTAATGGCTACTTAAACGAGTTACACAAGTTCTATTCGAGTTCTATGGAGATGTACATAATAAAGAGGTTTACCCTCGTTCTAGGCATGTGTGAGATATAGTTCTAAGTTATATATTAGCTAGAAACTACAGTTACTTCATTTACAAATGATATATCGATTGAATTCAATTCGAAACGTGAACAAACCAAAACCAACCAGTTCGCGGCAATTTTTACAGTTGGAATGAGTTTGAGTTTGAGATTGGCTCTACGAACGATCGAAGGATCGGATCGAACAGAGTTACGCGGCAAAGAAATGAGGTTACAGATTTGTATATAACATATGATATATGCATAGAGATATAGGGATGTATATCATACAAGAGTGGCCCCATTCGAGGGGAATTTGCATCATGAAGTCGAATTTGAGGAGGTTCGCTTACTGGAAATGGCTTTAGCTACCTAAGTATTTATGACGTTACTTCAATTTACTTTACTTTATCGACTCGACACCTTTACCTTTGCCTGCTTCATTATGGGGATAAACATATACAGAGATACAGAGATAGATATATATATTTCGATTGCACTTTGGTTTGTTACTGTTTTCTTTTCGTTTCAGTTTTTCTTTTTAGTTTTCTTTTGGCTTTTGCGGAAATCATAGAGGAAAGAAATTCAAGTTTTGACCTAAATACACATCTGCATAAATGTCGAAATATCGAAAAAGTTACATAGATATATGTTTAATAATAATAATAATATAATATCGTATAAGTATAGTAAGTATAGTTGGGTATGTCGATTATATAGCATATAGGTATATAGATCTTATATACTTATATGTCTAGTACAGAGCAATATATATTAGTTTTGTAAAGGAAAGGTTCCATAAATCAAATAAAGAGAAAAACGAAGAAATTAGTTGGAAAATCAAATTTCGCTAGGGGAAAGGTAACCAAATATCAAGTGTGTGTTCAGTCGGGGTTATATCGGAGACCATATATATATAGGCAATGTCAGAGGGGCAGTACTTACTCAGTGGACTCAACCGTGGGCGTTGTCGGCATTATCATCAGGATGCAGTTGACGAGAATTGTGGTGATGATGAATAGGGAAAATAATGGATGCACTAGAATGTAAATGGCCACACGACGTATCGGATTGAATGGATCGAGCAGCCACATTGCCTTTGATGCAGAAAAGCGAAAAATATCTTTTCCTTTGCTTACAACTACGAATGTCTGCAAGAAGAGGGGGTCATTTGGGGTTATCCCGCCCATCGCATATATATGCCACATATATGTAAAATAAATATAAAATAAAAGGAGCTGATCACTCACCAGTATATTGCTGTAGTAGGGATCGATATCCTCGAGAGGAGTGGAGGCCAATTCCGGCGGGAAGCTGCCCTGCAATCGAACAGGTATTGGCACACCCTGTTCAAGTGTAGGATCCGGTTGTGGACCTTCATCCTCGTCCTCGTCATCATATCGGATCTGAGTGAGTGCGGAGAAGGAATTGGGCGTAATGCGGATTAGCAAGGACCCTTGGACAATCACTCGCGGAATCGAAAGTATCGAAAGAATCGGTGGAAATCATAAGTCAGAAAGTGAGCGGCACACAAATCAACATCAATTTCAAGCGCTTTCTTTTTTCGAATTTAAGAATTTCGTGATGGTTTCAGTTTTGCATATCAGAGATTTATCTATATATATATAGTGAGTGGCTTATTGGTAAAAAGTATCGATTATATATATACAGGGGAGGGGACTGATAGAGATAGAGATAGAGAGACATACAGCTCAAGTCAAGGAATCAAGGGTATGCAAAAGTAACACCAAGTCGGTAGTACCAATCTGGAAAATATATATTTTTTGGGCGCTGGCGCACAATGATTTCTGCTCTTCGATTCATCATTGTTTTCTTTTTGTCGTCGGGTTTAATTATAAAGAAGAACCGAAACTGTAACTCAAAACGGAAATGCTTATGGAAACGAAACGGAAGGGGAAACTTGGGTAACCAGTGTTGGATAACGTGGTGTGAGTGAAGAAAACCAAAGAACAGTGTCCAGTGTTGGTAAAATCGTTAGCTAGAGTGTGCGAAACTACACTAGAACTAAAACTACTTGGTAGAAAGGATTAAAACGGAAAGGAAAGGGAGGTAAGGAAGTAAGGATATTCAAAATTCCCCCTGTGAGATTGGCCCAGACACTGGCATTATTCTTGCATGTTCTGGTAAATTTTAATTGCATCGCCATGCATATTGTATGACAATATTTTGGCCCCAATGACGACTGCTGCCTTGGGTTCTATCCCTATCGATTTCACCCGGACCCAGACGTGGGCGGGCACGGGTTTTACTTTCCACGGACGCGGACACATGCAATGCTAAAAACAAAAGTAAAGAGCCAAAAGCACAAGCACAAAAACTCTAACGTCACTCTCTATACACACACATCGTGTATGTACTGCCGCTATATATATAGTTTTCGACAGAGAGAGAGAGAGTGAGAGGGGGGGTGGAAATGGAAAAACTAGAGGGAAAAATTCCATAATAGTTGGCTTGGCGTGACAATTAGATTGTGCCTGTGTGTGGCGCTGGTAACTCGGTGAGTATGTATTTTGTGGAGCCCGAAGCTTTGACGCAATTGCGGCACCCACCCAGAGACGGGCCAGGACTCGGACTAGGACTCGGACTCGAACTCGGACCAGGACTCGCTTGGCTGTGGGGTGTTTTTAAACAGCCAACTCAGGTCTATATTTAAACTAATAAAAAGCGAACCGCAACGCAGGGAGAGCGAGGTGGCTAACAGCCGGTTCTGACCGGACTTAAGGACATCGCGCTTTCGCTGTCTTCTGGCTGATTACAAATTTATGACGCATTCAGCGAACGAAGCGATGTCTGAGGCCAAAGGAGGTTAGTTAACCTGCGGTTAGCAACAAATGGCAGGGCTTGGCTGGGCTGGGAAGTGCAGGGAACATGGCCAAGGACATTTGTCAAGTCGGTATAAAACATCAATTAAGCTGGAAGGTATAGTTTTGAGATATATTGAGGGGATTACAGGGAGAGAAGAAGTTAGGGTTACTGAGGGTTATTTAAGCTTAATCTGGGGTTTAAGAGGAAAGGAAAGATATCAGAAGAGGTTAAGCTAAGTAACATTTTATAAAGGAACAAGGAAGTTAAGGATAGTAAATGGTGTATAAGTACCAGAGAGTAGTTAACCATATAGTTAAGTTAATTTGGGGTTTATATATGACAGGATTTTGTGGTAAAAGGAAAAGCTTCTGGGATATATCGGGGAAATTGAGTAGGCAGTTAGGATCAGCAAGCGGGAAAGTATCTAAAGTAGGTGGCAGGAAAAGTTTAGGCGGAGGTTGCTTCAGGATTCGCTGAGGAAGGACTCGAGAAAGTTTCTCATGTGGCATGCAACGACAACTACCACTACGAAGACAACTACAGCTACCAGGACATGCACACACTTACGCACTCGCACGCACCTATGTACACTTTTATACACACGCACACGGCCAGACACACCTTTACAGAGCTAGCAGGAGAAAGCAGAAGTTGCAGGCGTTTTTTTTTTCTAGGGATTGGGTTCTTTTGGGGGAGATTCTACAGTTTTGTCTGAAGCCAACTACAAATGATAGTTCAAACCGAAACGGAACCGAAACGGATAAACCTCTTAATGATGTTCATCTAAGGCTAGGAAAGAACTAACGATAAGTGCCGGCAGGCAGCGCGATATTGTGGGTTCCAGAGAAGGGCATGCTCTTTCTCTTAGAGAGGAGATACGTTTGAGATGCCTGCCGGCACCTGGTCCCTGGAGTCGGGGTCGTCCTTGGATGAGATACGCGGCACTTACTCGATGCTCGGATACCCGATACGGGGCTTCACCTCCCACAACTTACAGGACGCGCTGGGTGACTCATCTGTTTGCCTCGACATCGCCATCGCATCGACTTGGACTCCAGTCGCCGTTCTCCGTGGGTTCGTTAACATACGCGTATTTGTAGTGGGTGGGCTTTTATGTATCGTTTCGTACGGGTCGGAAGTCGGGGGTCGGAGGTCGGAGGTCGGAAGTCGGGGGTCATGGCGCCTACGTACAGGTGGTGCCGAGGCAATGCAAACATTTGCGCGTGGGGAAATCTTTGCGGATTGCTCGCGGCGGTTAAATCATCAGACATCTGCATAGTATGGTCAAAAGAACGAAAACTGCTGCTGTCCTAGCTCCTAGTTTCTGCTTCCTAGCTAAACTTAAACTGAATCTGGTACTGGATCGGGTGCACATATATCTTCTTGCATTGGGAACAGCAAATATTACACAGGCACGCACACAAATTACTCGAGTATTACACAGATACAGATACAGGCTACAGATACACATATAACTTAAGGATTCGGTTCGTTTCGTTTGGGCTTCACTGCAGCCCTCGATTGGCCATTAATACTGCCCCCTATCCGAGAGAGTGTGTGTGTGTGTGTTGTGGCTGTGGGTGTGTGTGTGTGATTCCTGCCTCGGGGCCAGGACATTCGCTAAGCTCCTTAGCTCATAGGTGGGACGTGGCCATAGGCTCCACCTTGATAAGTAATTGAAGCCCCCGGGCAGCGGCACTATAACTATGGCAATAATGCCAAATGGCAAAGGGCTGAAGGCAAAGTGGCAAATAGTGACAAAAGGGATATTTATACACTTGTGTGTGTCTGTCCTGAAGTATTATATTAAATAGCAATAGGAAAGAATATGTAAAGAAAAGGCAAAAGCTTGCTCTTGCTCTTCGACCAGCCGAAGTCTGAGGGGTCCTTGCAGTGGTCTTACCTCGGATTCCTAAGGATCTTGTTATGGCAATATTCACAGATAAAAATATGCATAACTCAGCCAAAACAGCCTCAATTTCAGTTCGGAAAGCGTTTTTATATTAGTTTTTGTTTGCTTAATTAAACTGCATACTAAGTTAAAAAAAAAAATTTTTTGTCCATTTTTAACAATTTTGATGATGTAACCCCTTATCAAATTTTGAAAAAATCGACCAAATTTTTTTTTTCGTTTTTTACAATGTTTTGATTTTAAATAATTAAGATTTTAACAAAGAATCGGAAAATATACGGCTTTTGGCTATTGCTCCCTTTTTGGCCATAATATGCTCTTAAGAAGAGCTCACTTATTGTTAGTCAATACAATAATAACAATAATAAGGCTGGCTCAAGTAGAATAAAAAGTTGCATACTTTTGAGCTTTTATTGATATTAATTGTTACAAAATTTGGGCATCTTTTAGGCTGAAATGGGGCGTCGAACGCGACAATATAAAATATTGCATACTTTTGCGAGCTAATAAAGTGCAACTCACAGGGAGCCCCAAAAGTATGCACTGCTTTTTTCCTATTCCCCCGTGCCCATCGTTTCAGCACAAAAGATGCTTCTTTATTTCCATAGGAATATGTAACAAAACCCAAAAGTATGCTCTGGCTTTTTTCCTTTATTATTTATCGCGTCAGCCCAAAAGATGCGTTTTTATTTCCATCGGAAAAGTAACAAGCCTTTATTTAATCAAATTTGTACTGTATTTTATTTTTGATTTCAGAAAGCGGCACGTGTCTCTAAATTTAATTGTAGAAATATTGATTTCAAGACATTATTATTATTAATCGAGAACCCCCCTGCAAGGACCTAACGCACACAGGTGGCAGGCGGCGGCTGACAAAAGCGTAAAGGTAAAAGTTAAAAGCGAATTTCCAGCTGCATTAGTTTCTCTTTGGGCTATTTACAGGTGAGCTTTTATTATTATTTTTGTTTTTTTTGTAACTCAAGCGGCCCTGGGCGGTGGGAAAATACATATACATATATGTATATCTGGTAAATATATAGGTAAGGCAAATATATAGAACGAGTATACGAATAGACATAGATATGGACAAGCTACGTTTTTGGGGGAGCGAATACAAAGTACAAGAAATATTTATATATATATATATAGATAGTGGGTACTGGTTACTGGATACTTGGATACAGATACAGATTACTTGGATACTAGCTACTGGCTGAGCAATATATCCGAGTCTGGGGCACACCAGAAACCAAAACTGGGCTAAGTGGCATGGATTGGTATTGGTATTGATATTGGCATTGGCTAGCTTGATTTTGGTTTGGATTTTGGTGGCAGCAGAGAGTTGCACAGAAAGAAACGAGGGGAACCAACAACGCAAAATGGCAAAATGGCAAAATGGCAAACTGTCGAACGCAAAATGGTTTCGGCTAAAGGAACATAAAAGATATACAACGGTTTGTGGCAATAAAAAGGAAACTCAACGGTGAAATCATAAAACTTTCCTTCGATTGAGATTGAGATTCTCTCTCTATATATATAGGTGTATATAGATATAGGTGTGTGTTTATAGGTGTGTGTGTGTGGGGGGGTAGTTTTTTCAGGGGTCGGGAATTGTTGGTGGGGTTTTTTTTATATATATTCGTTTGGTTTTTTTGGTTGTGTTGGTTTCTTAGTTTTTCTGAGTAAAATCTTACTTCTTTTTGTTTTTTCTTGCGACCATATTGCGGCTGAAAGAAGATTTGGATTTGGTATTTGGTTTTAGGGCATTCATTACGAGCATTTATCAAGTTCAAGTAGTAAAAGAGTAGCGTAGAGGAGTTAGGATTTAATGTTCAAGTTCGATTTTAGATTTTAGATTTTGGTTTCCGTAATTTTTGTTGCATTTCGCATTTTGCAAGCGCCGAATTCGCATTTGTCATTCATATTCGTGATGGTTTTTATACATATACATATATACGATTGTTCAGTTTTTCAGTTGTTTTTGTTTTTGGTTTTTTATATATTTTTGTGATCCAGACAGCGGCGGCGGCGCGCAATAGTTTCGTTGAGAGCGAGAGAGAGAGCGTTCAAAAAGTTCAAAAAGAGAAGAAGTTGTAAATGAAACGGAAGAGAGTACACGAAAGAAAAAGCAAACGGTAGAAAGTGGTTATGTAGGCGAGCAGATTTTTCTTATATGTCGGGGCAAATACTCTATATGGATACGAATACTCTATTTAAACGAGAGCGAGAGCAGATATATCGATAGTTTTGGGAATGCACTTTTCCGCCCACTTTTGATTGTCTTCGTTGGATGCGAGGATCTGATCTCATGAGTTTTATGTGAAGATTCTCTGATTCTGATTCTGATTTTGATTTTGATTTTGATTCTAACCGTCATTGTGTGTGTGAGTGTGGCGCGGTTGTGTGTGTGCACAAAGAGAGAGAGAAAGATTGAGAGAAAGATTGGTTGAGAAAGGACAACGACGACAGTTCTCCTGGGGGGGGTATTGGAAGAGACAGAGACAGAGACGAAGCCAGAGACAGGGTGTGCGAGTGTGTGTGTGTGTGTGACAGGTGACAGCTGTTTATGGCAAATGCGCTTTGAGATGGTTTGTACAGAGATTTAATATCAGGCAGCTGGAAGTCAGGATCATTTTGTAACAGGAGCTTTTAACAGTAGTCCCTTAGCAGGAAGCTATCTTTGGATTCTTCTCCTTCTTGCTATTTTCTTAGCAGACAGCTAGCAGTCAGGATCATTTTGTAAAAGGAGCTTCTAACAGTAATTCCATAGCAGGCAGCTATCGTTGGATCCTTCTCCTTCTTGCATTTTTCTCAGCAGACAGCTAGCAGTCAGGATCATTTTGTAAGAGGAGGAGTAATTCCATAGCAGGCAGCTATCTTTGGATCCTTCTCCTTCTTGCTGCTTTCTTAGCAGACAGCTAGTAGTCAGGATCACTTGGTTTTTCATTGGTAGAAGTAGTTAAATAGCAGTGAGCTATCATTGGATCACCTTCCGGATGCTTCTTCTCTAGGAGGCAGCTAGCAGTCAGGATCATTTTGTAACAGGAGATTCTAGCAGTAATTCCATAGCAGACAGCTATCGTTGGATCCTTCTCCTTTTTGATGCTTTCTTAGCAAACAGCTAGTAGTCAGGATCACTTGGATTTTTATTGCAAGCAGTAGTAGTTAAATAGCAGGCAGCTATCATTGAATCCCCCTTCTGCTTCTCTAGTAAGCAGCTTCCAGTAGTAGTTCCATAGCAGGCAGCTATTATTGTAGCCGCATCCCGGATGCTGCTTTTCCAGCAGACAGCTTTCGATCTTTTCAGTGTCATGGCTGCCATTGATCAACTTTTCATCGATTTATGTATTTATATTAGCTTTCAGTACAGGTCTTACCTTTATGTGCCTTTATTTGTATTCCGTTGATGATTCGAATTGATTGGTAATGGCTTTGAGTATTGAGTTTTGAGTACTGACTGGCACTGATGAGTGACAATGGGCTCAGCTATCGTTGGCTTTGATACACGTATTCACAAGCGAGTTGGCTATTTACAGAAGAATTCGTGGAGGTCTGGGGGCTGAGAGAGTGTGTGCTGAGACGAGGAAGACATGGACATGGACCTCTGGTCAAATCAAATCGAAATAAAACCGAATGGAACTGAGGAAATGTAACTGAAAAAGATTTTAGCCTTTGACGGAAATAATGTTAAATTGTTGTTTTGGGGGCTGGGGGTTTCTTTGCTTTTTTTGGGGGAATAAATGAAATATTAC
Source organism: Drosophila asahinai (assembly GCA_008042795.1). Classification (NCBI taxonomy): domain Eukaryota; kingdom Metazoa; phylum Arthropoda; class Insecta; order Diptera; family Drosophilidae; genus Drosophila; species Drosophila asahinai. The sequence goes on along the minus strand of VNJZ01004994.1, from coordinate 33,690 downwards.
GCAATAATACGGAAAAATAGATTAGGTAATCGATTAGGATACACAATTAGAACACATTACGAAGCCAATGGGTTACAGAATACACAGTTCTTACTCTCAAATAGTTGAATTAAACAATTAAACAAACCAACAAACGAACAAACGAACGAACATACAACGATTATGGCAGGAAAGAAATTGTAATTTTACAGATTCGTTACGATAGTAATACGATATATGTACGATCTGGGTACGCACGTAGGAGCATAAGGGGGAGAGTGCCGGGGGTTGCTTTTAGGGATACACAATACGAGTACTAAACAAATATTAAAACCATAAATCAGAAGTCAATTTAAGTTTCTTTTTCATAAATTTTGTCATAACTAAAACGGAATAACCGAACCAAAGATCGAACTAAAAAGGGGTATTTGTATTTGGGGTTAGAGTTCAGTTCGAATGAGATAGTATTCTTTAGCTACGTTGATAAAAACATGAACGACATTACGACTGGTAAGGTGTGAATAGCAGAAATGTTACTGGAGGTTACAGTTACAGTAGACAGTTGACAGAAGAGAGTTGACAGCTGGCAGTTTACGGTTAACGGTTGACAGTTAGAGTTGACAGATTTGAGAGAGAGTTGAGAATTACAGAGGGTCCAGAGGGGGGTTGGATGGCAGGGGTCAAGCACGGTGACAGTGACAGGTTATGATGGAATTTACACAGCAGATGATAGATAGATATATGTCTATGGTGGATGGGTTATACGGATGGATGCAGACATAGAGACATTCGTCATACAGATACGTATCCGGAGGAAGTGTGTGTGTGTGTGTGTGATGACTGCTGGTGAGTGTCTGTCACTCGATATGCGATATTCAATATTATTTTCGGGGTAGACATGTATGTTTATGCTTGGTTAGTAGAATATATATTCGAGTATATATATAAAGGCATTAGATTATATTTGTTAAATAGACGTTCAGGCTTAGGTTGAAGCACGAACAAAAGCGCACAGTAGCGGCGGCAGTTATCGGCTATCGGCCATCGCTGATTGCTGGCAATCGATTGGGCTGCAATCAGCGATCAGCTTCAACCGGCAACCGGTTTGGGCATTCGATCTCAATTGGAAGTCAATTCACTTAGACGAGGAGAGAGAGAGAGAGAGAGATAGATACATATACGGATATACGGATATACGGATATACGGCTATACGGATACAAAAAGTTGTAGCGGAGTAGTAGGCACACAAAATCGATAATAGACAATCGATAGGCAGTTACGACATTCAGCTAGAAATAATTACCACCTCTCCCTCGGCTCTCTTTCTTTCCAGCTCCTTCTGCTTTTCATGTTCTGCGGCAATGCGTTGTTCGATTTGCACCAATGATTCGCGGGTAAAGGGACGGAACAAACTGCGTTCTTCCTCAGATATCGAGTCGGAATCTTCTGTCATTGTCTATGCGGCCAACGATGAGAGCCTTAGATTTCCAAGGCCTGCAAAAAATAGGTAGAAGAATATTACATTTAAAATCTAATTAAACCTATTATAAAAATTAAAACAATTTTTACTAATTCTTTTAGGATAAAGTTATTTCCCTCACACACCTTGAAGCCCTCGGACAGCTCTCGCCTGTAATTAAGTTACTGAACTGCCTGTCCGAGTTTAGTTTTAGTTTACATTAGTTTAATGAAAATTCGCATCAACTTGCACAAAGTTTCAACGAGTTGATTTTGTTTGTAGGTTTCCAGCCGATTAAGCCAATCTCCGCCGCTTAAGCAGAATTAAAATGTGCGTTTTATGTAATCGAATTGGGATGTCAGGTTAAGTTTGGCCTGTCGAAAGTGTTGAGCCTCAAACTGGCCGCAATTATGTAGTTCAATTGACCTTTATCCATATTGATTTGCAAATTCAATTGGATGAATAAGCAAATGCGCTCAAGTACAATCTGAATAAATTACATGGACGCATAATTATGCGTGAAGCAGGCACAAAAAATAGGTGAATTGTTACTCAATTACTTTGGGTTGGAATTCAGTGGAGTAGAAAATGTATTTTCTCGATTTTACTCAATTACACTTGATTTTTTACTATTTAAACATTTTTTAATATATATACAAGTGGCTTTCATTGGGAAACAAATAAAAGCTTAAGTACTTATTTATATTTAATACCTTAAGGATATATACTCACATGAGGCACATGGATGTCGCCTGCTACATTAAAACTACAACTATATCCGAGGCGCCATGTTCGATTAGCGCCCGCCGCTTAGCACGATGCTGCAAATAAATCAATTATAGTTCAGGCATTAGTCGGGGCTTAGGGAATGTACATATAAAAAAGCAAATACCCAGAACCCAGAGAACATTGCTCCCAGCTGCCAAATCCCCATATCCCAGATCTAACCCAGGTGGAGAGACCACAATGGCTGGCTAATTGGATTATTCCAGACGGCGATTCGCATTAAATGAAATGCAATCAAAAGTAAAATGCACAAAACAAAAACAAATGGCCAATCAATAAAAGAGCACACACAGCCCGGAATTTACATATATGCTCTACAGATATATACCATACATATATGTACATGTGCTCGCAGTGGAAATTCGGTATGTTCCGATTTCGATTCCGATTCCGATTCCGATTCCGATTCGGATTCGGATATGGGGCTTATATAAGCAGCCTCCGCTAAGGTCAAAGCACTCTTTTTCCATTTGTGTGCTGGTGTTGGTGTTGCTTTTTCGGCGCGCGCGAGTGTGTGTGTGTGTATCAAGCATAAAAGTAGGTCAGTTCGATATTTCGCCACTCGCACACACACACATAAAGCATAGAAGCACAGCGCTCTTATGCGGCAATATGAGCATATATTTCCCCTGTGTGTGTGTGTGTGTGTGTCTGTTTCATGAATGGCTCGCGAAATTCCAACTTTATTTCGAGCACTGTTTGCCGAATTAATTTGCCCAGGCGATGGCGATGATGATGACTCATGCTGGAAAAAAGCCGCAGGAAAAAAATAAAAACGCGGAATTTGTGTCAATATGCAAATTACGCGCAAACACACTCGCAGCAACACACACACACACACACAGCACACACACACAGCACACACACACAGCACACACAGCAACAGCACACTTTCACAGAAATTCCCGGGAGGAAAGAAAGGCAAACGAAAACATTTCGCCAAACTGTTTGCTGGCCAATCAAACCCGAAAAATAATATCGATTATTAAATATGACAAGGCTCCTAAGGCGGCTACTTAATCTTAGAACAAGTTTGGGGCTAAAAGTAAAGCCCAAGGAAAAAATAAAATCAAAAGCCCAAAAAACTAAAAACAAAAAAAGAGAGAGAGAGAGCAAAAACAACAAAACTGAACGAAGTTCGCATGTTGTTAGTCAATGAATTTTGCATGCTCAAAGAGCGAGAAATTGGGGCTAAAGAGCAGCCGGAGCAGCCGGAGCAGCTCTCCTCTTTCGCTCTCACATGCGCCGAGAGAGGACTTCCGCCAAGGAGGACTACAACAAGGATAACACGGACCATGGACCCACTACAGACTACAGACTACAGACTGGCAGACTATAAGGAAGCCCCCTCTGACAAAAGCCGCCCAGCCGCCCCTCTTCGCTGAAAGTTTGCCCTCCAAAAGCCAGCAAAAGGTTGTAGCCGAAAACCGAGCAGCCAGAGACAAGGAGGCAGGAGGAGGCTTCCTCGAATGGGGTGTGCCAGGAGAGCCGAGGAGCCGAGGAGACGAAATGCTGACGAGGTGACGGGCAGCGGGGAATACCCCATTGATAGTCTCAGGCCTGAGCCTGAGCCTGGGCCTGGGCCTCTGGTTAACTGCGATTTTCACCAAGAAATGGCATGACATAATCGAGCCAAGTTCATCAAGTCGCCCATTTCTCAGTTCAGTCCCACGTGGTTTGGATTCAAATTGAAATTTAGCCCAAAAAAGTATGCTGCATAAAAAATAAACTATACCCCCGCCCTAAAATGGTTTAAAATAATATTATGTATGATTCTGCCTCAACCTAAACTGTCTGATTTTAAGGGCAAATATTTAAAGTTTCTCTCAGAAGTATTTAAGCATTTTCCTCACAAAGTTGACGTTGCATTCAATGGCCATCAAGAAGAAAATATTTCGAGGAGACCCACAAAGTATTCAGCCCTTGTGAATTCCGGTGCAATTACTCGCATTCCATGAGCAGGAAGCGATAAAATGTGGTTTCCTGATATTTATTCCTTGAGCTTAGCTCGTATATTCTAAAAGGGCATTAAATCGAACGCTCTAAGGGGGTTTTAATACTTAAATATAAGTACTTAAATATAAGTATAAGGTCAAATTTAGATTATTTTTTATAAACTGTAAGTGGTAAAGCATTAATGGAATTCATTCAAGAGAATCACTCGCTGATATTAGAATGATTTAACCACATATTTTAAACAAAAAAACTAACTAAAACTAACTAAACTATCTGTTTTTGATATTAGAATGAATAATCCTACCACACATTTTAATCGAAGAAAAAAGTATACAAAACAAATAAAAAAAAAAAAGAAGGGAAGAAGGATAACCTCCTCAAAGAGGAAAGAAACGGAATCGATAGAATCAAAGGAATCCTAACGTGCCGATTGGATCGATTACTTTGATAAGATGTCTATCGATGTCTATCGCTGAATCTTAAAACTGATGATATTTCGCTAATTTGATTATTTTGTTTACTTTTAAAATTCTGTAAAAATCTGTACAGAAAAATTGAGAAAAGGAACTAATAATAAGTTAGGGACTAACTACAGTTTTATAAAAATTTTAATACAAAAAAATATAAAATCGAGTACATTCATGAAAAATCATCGATTAATTCGATATGATTTGCTATTCATTGATTAATTCTTAAGGTTTTTAAACTGATTATCTCTCAGCAGGAAAATTAAACAGGATTTATAGGTGAAAATTATGTAATACTCTCTTTAAGGCCATCACAGAGATAACATGAACAAGGCTGACAAAATAATATAGAACCAAGCAACGCGATAAAAAATTTAATTAAAATATTATATTATATTTCCTCACATTAATCGATGTATTTCGTAGAATCTATGGTACAATTTTTATAATTATTTTACTCATTGTATCGAGACTTGTTGACAGCAGAATACTGATTTAAAAACAAGAAAATAGGCTATTTCGATTTGTTGCGATTATTTCGATAGGCTCTCTCTGCACTTACCGTTAATCGATGTCTATCGATGTTGTGCTTCGCTGCTCGCTCTATCCGCTGCTGTTGTTATTGTTGTTGCAATTGTTGCTGTTGCTGCTGCTGCTTTTGTTGTTGCTGTTGTTGTTGGTGCTTTGGCTTTTATTTGCTGGTATTTTCTTGATGTTGCTGCTAAGAACTTTAGTTGCTGTTGTTAACTACTGTTGTTGCTGTTGCTGCTGCTGCTGCTGTTGTTGTTGTAGCTCACACATTTACAGGCACCAACACACACGCGACACACTCACACACATATGTATATGGCATATATGTATATCTATATATTTATTACGGAGACGAAGACGAATAAATTTGAAGCGGTAAGAACAAGTAGAAGATGAATTTGCTTGGTTTTTTGTTTTGTTTTGTTTTTTGCTTTATATATATTTATTAATTTGTTAGTTTTGCTTGCTGCTGTGTTGTATTATTGTTATTATTGTTGGTATTATTAGGGTGTGTTGGGTTGATTTAAATGGGGTTTGGTTTGGTTTGGTGTTAGCAGGATGCGGTTAACAAACAACCAAGACGACGACGCGACGTGTTGCCAAAAATTCTCATCAAACGTTGCGTTTTGTTCCCAGAGCAGTTTCGGTTTATTATTAGTTGTTATTATTTGTTGTTAGTATTATTATCTGTTATTATTAGTGTTTCGGTTTTGGGGCTTTGGGTTTTCGGTAGTCGGTATTATTTGCCTTCTATTATAATTGCATTTCCGTATTATTGCTATTATTATTAGGTATTATTATTGTTATTATTATTATTTGTGTTCTCTGTTGCTGTTTTAGTTTCAATTTCGCCAGCGTCGCCTGCGGAAAAGCGAACAAGTTGGTGAGGAAATGGAAATGGAAATGGAAACGGATGGGAAATATTGGTCCTTGGTTTTTATTTTAAGCATTTATCGCGGGCTCGGTCTTTATTTGAACACTCGTTTAATTTATATTTTCTTTTTCGCAATATTTACAATTTTTTGCCTTGCTCGTTCGTATTTGGTTAATCGTTTATTTAATGTACTTTTGCGATTAATCAGTATTTTTTCACACACTTGCTGGCGGGGGCAGCAGCACCTCTCTCACTCTCACTCTTTGAGTTAACAGTAAAAAAAAGGTAGGGACGTTCACGAACTAAGTGTGGCAGCTTATTACACAGTAAAAAAAAGAAGTGGTAGCAGAGCAGGGCACTCGGTTTTTCCTATATTATATATATTTCCTTCTTTCTTTTTGTTTATGTTTATGCAACGTTTGCGCGCACGTGAATCGCAGAGCCAGAGTTTTAAAAAAAAAAGTACAAAAGTGACGAAAGCGTAATATAAAATAAGTTCCAGCCACTGAGCGAGAGAGAGCACTCTCTCTCTGCCCCCTTTCCCCCTCTCCCAATCTCTCTCTCCCTTAGTGGCAACTCCACTTTTTTTCGGGGCGAAGGCTGTTCCTTGCAGCAGCTGTGTGCTTCGCCGCGACTTCATTTATTCCGTTATTCCGAATTCGCCGCAACAGAAACGCCAGAAAAACGCCAAAGAAGTGGCCCATGTGTGTGTGTGCGTGTGTGTGGGGCCACCCTAAAGTAAAGACTCGTTGTCAACACAAGTTTTGTTGTGCCACTTGGCCACCCCTTTTTCGCCGTCTCTGCCTGCGCCTTTCCTTTCGCCTTTGCCTTTGCCTTTCGCCTTCGCTTCCACTCGCCATCCGTTCGCCTTTGTGACTTTTTCTATTTTTAGGTCATCAAGTTGATGCCTTGCTCGATTCTCCGCTCTCCACACTCCACTCTCCACTCTCCACTCTACACTCTACACTCTACATAGAGAACTGCTGCAACAGTGGGCCATTATTTTCGGGCACTTGGCACCAGTTGGCCTGGCCAAAAGCAAACTGCGTCCATAACTTATGAGTGCCGACGCCGCGCTCGCTGCCTTAAATATAGAACAACAGTTATAATCACAAATCATGCTGCCTGACCCGCTTGGACAGCGACCAATCGATGATTACGGATTCCGGACTCCGATAAAGTCCAGTACAAATTCCCCAGCAAATCGGGCTGGAAATTATCCCTTTGTGGTCTCTGGCTTATTATGAGAATTGCTCAAATTGAAAAGAAAAGACAGCCATGTGTCAATGGCTCCCCTCATTCACAGGGTGTAATTTCTCCTAGTTAATACCATTTAGTTTTTGGGTCACCAAATCGGTATATTTCTCAGGCCAATTATCGTAAGGATGTGCCGTTTATCGCCCATTTAAATTCACTTTGAACATATCTTGGGGATAATGATGGCAGCTGTCAACGAACCTATTAATTCCCAAACCCAAATCGAAGCGATATTATGCAAAGTACTTAACTATATTGCAATTGCTTTTGAGTCCTTAAAGTCGTTAAGTGCCTTCCTAACCCCTTAAAGTGAGTTTATGTAATTATTGAACAGAAAAAACTTTGTCCAGGAATTTATTTGAAGCGAATTTTGTCACTAAGTTACTTAACTTCTTTGCAAATATTAAATAAATATTATAGAGGACGATAAATATATAAAAAACTCTAGAGAAAAGAAATACTATCGATATTATCGATAATCTAAGGTTGAGACTATGCTCGAAAGCAGGTTAGTACTCCGAAAGTATGATGTTCTAAACCCCTAAGGATCTAAGGAAATCCCCTAGGAAAAAATATAAAATAAATATTATAGAGCATGATAAATATATAAAAAACTCTTAAGGAAAAAAAATACTATCGATATTATCGATAGTCTATAGGTGAGACTATGCTCGAAAGCGGGTTAAAACTCCGAAAGTATGATATTCTAAACCCCTAAGGATCTTAGGGAAACCCCTAGGAAAAAATGAAAACCTTCTTTGCAAGTATTAAATAAATATTACAGAAGATGGTAAATATATAAGTAACTCTAGGGAAAAGAAATACTATCGATATTATCGATAATCTATCGCAGCTTAGAACTCCGAAAGTATGATATTCCAAACCCTTAAGGATCTTAGGGAAACCCCTAGAAAAGAATGGAAAACTTCTTTGTAAATATAAAATAAATATTATAGAGGATAATAAATATTTAAAAAACTCTAGAGAAAAGGAATACTATCGAAATTCGATAATATAATCTATGGGTAAGACTATGCTTAAAAGCAGGTTATTATAAACCCTTAAGGATCTTAGGGAAACCCCTAGGATACAATGGAAAACAAAGAGCTTCCTTCTAGACTCTTCTCTTCGATCGCTGGTTAACCTTGGCCTCTCGGCCCTAATTGGATTTCCGGCGAGGATCTCCATCTCTCCCCCGCCTGGCTGTTCTAGCTCTGCTCTGGTCACATATGGCTCTTGAACACAATCTCCTTATTGGATTGCGTCCTGATTGCAAGCCCCGGGGAATAGCACAATAGAACCGAGGGCCTTGCACATGCCACTGGGCCTGGGTCGGGTCCTAGTCTTTTTGACCATTTGCTCGTCACGTATTTAATAATTTATTTATGCGGCAATTTGGGTTATGTAAATTTTTTACACCGAAAACCAAACAGAAGCGGCAGGCAAACACAGCAAGTAAAGGAAAGCCGATTGAACACGCACTGTGACTGGGACTGTGACTGGGACTGTGACTGGGACTGTGACTGGGACTGTGACTGCGATTGTGACTCTCTTCAACTGCGACTCGTCCTGCGGGCACAGGCAAAGGTGGGTAAATAGAAATAAATATAAAAGTGCCAGAGCTAGCCCGCTGGGCCTTGGCCGAGCCCCGTTCAATACTCCTTTTTTTCTGGGTTTTTTTTTGTTGTTTTTCCAACTCAACTCCTTGTCTGACGTTTTTTTATAGTCGCAGGACAAACACAAATAGCCCCGTGCCCACTTGCGCACACACACACGTATGACATTTAGTGCGTCGAAAGTTTTTATAGATTTTGGGCTAAGAAAGGAAAATTTTCGCTTTCGCTGCTTGGCCACAATTGCGTGTCCTTTCGGTTTCAGTGGGTGAGAAAATGAAACCAAATTGTGGGAGGTAAATCTAAAATCCTTAGCTTTTTGGGAGTGTTAAAAGGGATATAATATTTAGGAGTTTTTATTTTAAATATTTCCCAGAAGAAAGGGCAAAACTGTCATTAAATTTAAAAATTTTAAGGAAACTAAACTAAGCTAACTTGTACTATTTTCTTTATATTTTTGTATTAAATATTTTCCAGTTACTTTTTGGTAATTGAAATAGCTCCCATTAAATCTCCCTTAAAGGCTCTTATAAATCTTAAATGAATCTGCACAATTATCCACTTTGCTTGCCCTTAACTGGTGGCCCTTTTTGGCTTGTAAACGCATCTATAAGTAGCTAAAGATATAAAGATATTTGGCTATAACTTCAAACTTGAAAAGCGTTGCACAATTTCGTATGTTTTTTTTCATTTTCAGCTAAGCAAAGCGAAGGCGAAGCCAAGGCAATTCGAGGCACCCTTGTCCCTTTTACGCCAGCTCTCTCTCTCTCTCTCTCTCTCTCGTTCTCCGGCGCTCTTTGGAGGGTTCCGTTCCGTTCCTCGTGGCCTCGTCCTCATCCCCAGCAGCACCCAGCAGCCAGCACCCAGCACCCAGCACCCAGCACCCAAAGCCAGTGCCAGTGCCAGTGCCAGTGCCAGTACCCTGCCTCGAGTCCTTAGACCTCCTCGGCTCTTTTTGCGCACAGCACGAAACGCGATATGGCACACGCGCGACTCGATGTGACTCGACTCGACTCGACTCGACTCGACTCGAGTCGAGCGAAAGCCGATGCCCAGGATGCGGGCTTTGGGGGGATAGGGATAAGGAGGACACGGAGGACACGGCTTAGCCAGTTAGCAAGGCGCCCAACTGACTGACTGACTGACTGACTGACAAGCGGCCCGCTCGAGTCTCGAGTTAAGCTGAATCCTGTTGTGTGGCGCTGGGTTTTTGGCTTTGGCTTGGCTGGGTCTCGTTTCGAAATCGCTTCGTTTGGTTTCGTTTCGTGCTAGCGCAGACGTCGCATATGCGCGCTCCAAAAAGGAAGAAAGGCTGGGAAAAAGGACATGCCAGATACACATAACCTAAACAGCAGGCGAATGCCGCAGAGTGGAGTTTAACGGGGCAAAGGGGGGCGGGCACAAGGCAGCAGGCTAAAGGCACAGAAGGCACACAAGCCAGAAAGGAGCAACAACAAAGGACACTCGAGAACACACACAAGAAACCGAGTCACGAAAAATCGAAAGTCCGCGGCACCCCTTACCCCAACGAGACGACTCCTCTTGCCTTTTCTCGTGTCTTCTGTGAGTGTGTGCTGGTGTGCTGGTGTGTTAGTGTGTCAGTGTGAGTCCTGCAATTTGTTGTAACCATTTTCGTTGCCTACTTTTCCGAGCGCTTTGGCCTAAACAACAAACCAAAAAGTTTCCCAGGCGGTGCGGCGCAGGGGCTTCCCCCTTCCCCCCTTCCACTGTTACAGTTACTCTGCGTAACACGTTGTGTGTGACGCACACTCACACACCAGCACAGGCACAGGCACAGGCACACTCACACACGCCGCCACTTGGCGTATACGCAATCGTTGCGGCCACATCAAGTATACGCCATGGCGAACACGCGCTTTTACACCAAACAAAAAAGCAACCTAATTCCAAGCCGAAAAAGAAAATAAGAGAAACATATTAATTTATGCTGCTTCTTGCTCTTCTCTTCTTCTCTTTCTTTTTCCTCTTCTTTTTCTTCACTGGCACAGGCACACTCGCACACACACACACACGAAACACACACGATGGGACACTTTATATACTTGAGATACACATGTGGCGGCTGTATGGGTTTAGTTTATTCCCTTTTTCTTAAATTTTTCTTTGTTTTTCTCTTAATTTTTGTCTTTTTTTTTTGTGGGTCACACTCGAAAAAAATATACAACAAAAAAAAGAGGAAAGAGCTGCTGTCTGATTGAAAGGAGGGAGAACTTATGTAAAACTTTCTTTGGACTTGGCTCCGCTTCTGCTCGCTGCCTGCCTGCGCACCGCTCAAGGCACTTGTTTATTACATATAAATTTCGCTGGCATGCCGAGTGTGTTAATTCTGTGTTTTCCTTTCTTTTCCTTTCTTTCTTTTTTCATTATTTTTAACAGGACTCTGGCCAGCGGCTTGGGCCACTCTTTCTCTTTCGGCCTGTGTCCTGTGTACTTTTTTTTGTCTACTTTTCAGATATTCTCTGGCTGCTTTATATTTTATTCTCTGGCTGCTGCTAGTGCTATTGCTACGGCCACTGCTGCTGCTGCTGCTGCTGCTGCTACTTTTGCTGCTGTTCGTTACCCGTAATCCGTTCGTCTCCGTGGTTTACTGAAACTGTCAGCTGCCGCAGCGCGTGTGCGTCCGCAGAGTGCGACTTTCGTTCAGTTCCGCTCGGCGGCAGCTTCGGCCAGGCTCGGCTGGCACTCGTCCTCACTCGGTTGAGTTCGGGTCTCCGGCCTGTGCCAGTTTCTGCCTTTTTCGGTGGAAACGGACTCGGGACTCGGCAACGGAGAGCGACACACCGCCACTCGGTCATTGGGACAGGCCCAAGAACTCAGGCTCTGTCGCTGGCTATGGCTCTGCCTTTGGCTTTGGCTCTTACTTTGGCTTTGGCCAGAAAGGCTGCAAAAGGGACACGCCAGCCAGCCAGCCAGCCAGCCAAAGCAAAGGCAGGACACCGAAAGGAGCAAAGGCAAGTGGCATACGTCAGACAAAGACAAAAGAAGCCGAAGCCGAGCCAGCACGGCCTGAGTCCTGTGGCTTTGCAAAGGCAAGACCAAGTGCGGCTGCACTCAGGACTCTGGCATTAAATGGGGGTTTATGGCTGTTAAGAAATAAAATATTATTTATTATCTATTATTTAAATGAAGACAACCTTTTTACTCGAACAACCTATTAAATGTTTATAAATTTGTAGTAATTATTCCGACTCCTTTCTGTCATCGTTTTAACACAAGCTGTCTGCGGAATGAGCCAACTCTTTGGCTAATGAATTAAGCAGGGCCATAATCCCGGGTCTAAGCCATGCACTTTATTCTGCAGTGGCGCGAAAAAAATACGGCTTTAACGTGGCCAAGTGTTATTAAATTATGCTTCAAACGGCAAAAGGAGAGAGGAAAAACTTGTCATAAATATTAAGTCCCTTTTGCCGGAGCTGAGCTGAAGACTCGAAGGGATAATTCCACATTTACAGTTTGTGGTTTTTTTTTTTGTTTGATGCAAAAATTGTTGGAAATTGTCGCAGGCATTGTACTGAATTCAGGACATTGAAATCAGTCAGAGTTTTACATATCGGTCGTGCCATTTTCAGCACTTCCATTGTCAATTGAGGCCATTCAAATTAAGGTCCTTCCACCAGCAGGCCTTCCAGCAACGCATCCTCCGAAAAATAAAGCCAAAAATACTCAAAATGGAAAATAGTAAATCACCAAGGGTTATTTCACTTACCCCTTTTGGGTTTTCAGCGTTTATAGAAGGTATTTTGTTGCTCCATTTGTTTTTATTTAATTTTTTTAATTGTTAATCTCTACTGTAACAATGAAACTTATTTATACGGAATTAATACTATTAATACTTGTTTTTATATTAATATTGTTTTAGGGAAGGAAACCTAATAAAGTTATACAAGTTATATAAAGGAAAGAAAGAAAAATATGGCAAACGTATTAAATCTATTTCAAAAATTCAAGCTTCCAGTTATTCATTATAAAATCTGTATAGTAAAAAAAATAAATACAAATTAGACGGTAATTAAATCCTAACTTCGCTTGGTGAGCTTATAATTTTAACCCATGAGCTTTAGCTTTATTTCATGCACTTATTTATTTATCAAACGAACTTTAACCTTAGTTATTGTGGCTTGAAGGAATTCTACTAACAATTCCTTGAAGGAAGATGGGCTAATCGCCGCAAATACTTAATTGCTTAGCCCCCCCAATTAGCCGGAAGTGGTAATGGCCCCCCCGGGTGCCGGCGATCGGTATGCCGTCGAGGTGAGTTGATCTACCTAATTGCGGGCAAACATTCAAATGTCCTTTAAGGATATTCCAGCGGAATGTGTGTGTGCAGCCGAGGGAATTTGAACAGCGTCGAAGCGGACAAACAATGGCGTCAATGTCGCAACAAATGGCAATATTTATGCGCAGCCCGCAGTCCCACGCCATATTATCCTTAGTCCTCAGTCCTTCGTCCTGGCCTGGGTCTTGGTCTTGGTCTTGGTCCTGTTCCTGGTCCTGGTCCTAGACCTGCTGCTGGTTCAGCTGCACGAGGAGTTGCGGAGGATGATGTCAGCGAGTGTGCGGAGTGTGTGAGTGTGTTTGCTGTGTGCGTGTGCGTGGCATGCAGCAGCGGCAGCGGCAACAACAGCACGTACGTCCTCGCTGTGTCCTCGCACACACACACACACCTCTCTCCTCTTGCTCCTTTCTCACTCTTCTGTTTCGCAGTCCCCTTTTTCTTCCACATTTTCACTTCTTCCCCCTTCATTTCGTTTTGCGGCCATTGCGGTTCTTGCAGCACTGAGAAAAAAATGGAAACATTGCCTACTTGCTTAGAGGAGCTTTTCTAGTTAATTATATAAATCTATATTGAATTTGAAATTTGAAATATGAAATATGAGGCAAAGAAAGTCAGCAGGTTTTACTTTTGTGAGATTTATAAATTGTATATAATATATTTTATATTTAAAAATTATGAAATACGAGGCATTAAAAGAGGTTTTAGTACAAATATTATATTATATCAATTAATAAAATACGTTACTGAAAATATAATATCTTAAATAGTTTCTTATATTATTGCTTAGCTTTTATTTATGGATTGCATTATTATTTTACTTGGAAAAGTTACCATAAAGATCAGAAACTCCTGTTTAATTTAAAAGTATTATACTTGTAGAGTCAGGATACTAAATAAAATAAATCTATATCTAAAATCTAAGGAAATCAACCAAAAGGTTTAGTTTTTGTAAAGCTTCTGATAATTAAAGAAGTTACTAAAAAGATTTAATAGTTCCTTAAATTATTTTTTGTTCTTTTTAATGGATGACACATTTATATCAGTTCGATCAAAAATTCCTGTTGAAAACTCTCTTCGGAAATCATTTTTTAGGTTTAGTATTTGTAAAGTTTCTGATAAATAAAGAACTTACTAAAAAGGTTTAATAACTAAATATTATTACTTTAAAAGTTCCTCAAATTATTGATTAGTTTATTTTTTATGGATGGCATATTTATATCAGTTCGAAAAGCTAAAGATACCACCAAGATCAGAAATTCCTGTTGAAAACTTTCCAAGAAAATAATTGTTTAGGTTAGTTTTTGTAAAGTTTCTGTACAATTCTATTTTCTTTTTCTCCTAAAATATATTCCCCTGTTTCAAAAATATTCAAAACCAAAATTATTTATTTGTTATTATTATTTTTTATTAGGAAATACTTCTAATTTTGTAATAATTATTTAGTGTTTATTACAATTTTCTAGGTATTGGTGTAACCTTTTATTCCAAGTGCTAATGTTACTGCTTTTTATTTTTCCTTATTTGGTTTTTCTTTTTGTTTTTACCTCTGCTGTTGTTGTTGTCGTGGTAAAATGTAAAAAGGCGCACATTTCATGAATGAACAATGACGACATTTTGACAGCGGCAACGTTTACCTTACCCAACCCAGCTCAACACATCCCAGGATCCTGTGGACTCCTGCAGGAGCCCCCGTACATAATATATAAATTTATATACAAAAGGGGGACGGGCAGTGCAGCGACGGTATCTGTCGTCCATCACCTTGTCAAGTGCGACTAAATTTCCTGTTCCCTCCACATAAATTCATACACACACCCATCACACCCACACCCAGCCTTTGTGTGTCACATACCCTTCAATACACACACTTTTATCTACCACAATTTCCATTTGCATTTCCATTTTAATTTGTATAAAATACATCGCTCTCTCCTCTCTGCCCGATGAGTGCATTTAAATCGGTAATTATTTGTGTAAATTTAGTAAATATATAAAGAGAAATATAAGGGATTTAATCAATTGAATTTGTACATAGTTTCTGAGCCGTTATCCTGTGGCGCTTCCTGCTGGTCGATCTCTCAAATATCTCCGGCTGAGCGAAAAGGAAATTGAATATTTGATTTAATCGCTTTCGGTTATGGCAAACGCTTTCCACTTGCACTTTCCATTCTCGCACCCGCCAGTTATCTTGGGTATGGGGTTTCACTTAGGGGTTTGGGTTGGGGTTGGGGTTGGGGGTGGCCGACCTTCTCCTCCCTCGGAGCCAGTGCAGCCAGGACATTAGCATAACCTTACATTATTCACACTGTGCGTTGTCGCCGGATCAAGAGGATGATGATGAGGCCCAAATTTGCATACATTTCGGCTCGTGAGACGCTTGTTCTGGTCCGATCAGGAATACCCTAAAGTTTGGAGAGACAGAAACTAATCAGGAATCCTGAGCTTCACAGTTTCTTAACTGAAATATATATTAATATGTATAATATAGAGGGTATCCTTTGGGCTCTCAGTTTGAGGGAATATCGACGTAAGCCCTGCCAAAACAGGGCTAATTATGCCATTGCCAGCGCCATAATTACGCATAATATTTAAGTACACGTGCTGGGGGATAATTGACTTGAATTTCTCGGTGTTTTTTGTTGGCATTTTTTGTATATCCTAACTGGCAGCTGGGTCGGCGTGCAAGTGAATTTCCTGGCAGATTTTTCAGCGCCTCGAAATGGAGACAGGAAATGAAGAGAGCGCAGCGAGAAGCGATTTGCGAGCGCGCACACACACCTTCCTGGGCGGCGATTTGGTTAGATGATGAGAAGGTTGCCACCTCCCACCTTCTACCTGTCACCTGACCCCTGCCTTAACCCACCTCTTAACCCACTGCTCTTTTGCATTGCATTTGCAGTTGCTGCCTCGTTCGTGTGTTGCTGTGGCAACCGTCAACTGAAAACGTCGACGACGAGCGTTAAAATGTGCGCCAAACACGCGATTAAAGGAGGTTAAGGGGGGCAACGAGTGGGTTAAGGGTGGTGTGTGTGTGTGTGTGCTTGTGTGTGTTTTAGCCAGGAAATAGGCAGAAATCATCCAAATGCCACGAAACGAAACGAAACGAAACCAAAATGCTTTGCTTTGACTTGTGGCCCCTGCCAACGCCTGCCACTCTCCCACTTTCCCCAGTCCCCCCGCTACCCTTAACCCCCAATCACCCATATCGCCCACCACTTAAACAACCCTTTAACCCTCTATACACCCCACCCCCATCAGTCTGGGGCCCGGTGCAGTTGCACTGCCAATGGGGGGAAAAAAAATGGAAACAGAAAAAAGCCCAGCTGGAAATGAAATTGCCTCATCGGAAAAAAACTGCTGCAACTCCGTTTCAAAGTTGTCTTGGCACGGCCCAAAAATGGAGCACGATAGGTGCACGGAAAGAAATTAGAGTAGTTAAATGAAAACATAAATAATTTAATAACAAATTGTTATTTTGTTTGTTTTAAAAAAATCCTTTTAAAAGACTCTATGTAGGGTCGGTTTAATTTAATATAAATTAATAAGAACTCACCAAGTAATATTGTCAACGACAGAAAGCTATTTTCTGTTTCTCTGCCCAGCTCCTGCCGGCACACGGACAGCAAGCGCACAATGTTTACTTTCCTCCAGTGCAGACTTATTGTACATTTAAAGCTAAATCTAGGTTTTTCTTGGCAATATGCAATATATATGTGATATTTATTATTTGTAATATATTCTCCCTTTATTTTCCGATATCAAACTGCTTAAAAATTCCCTTTTTTTCTTGCAGTGCCTGCCTGCTGCATTGTTCCTTTCGGGGTTAACTGCAATGCGCAGCAGCAGGCCGGAGAACGGTCAATGGAATCGCATATTATGCTGCACGGGATGGCTATGGATTGGCCAGGGGCACGGGAAAGGGGAACTACTAACTGCAGACAGCCGACTGCCGACTGGGACTATGACTGGGACTGGGCATGATCTCTGCCCCCTTAAACCTCACCATTTGAGGCTAATGAAATCTCGAAAGTTTATGAGTCGCTCCGAGTGTGGGCTCCTGATCCCGCTCCTGCAGGGCCACCTCAGTCGGCAAACAACGAGCGAACGAATTCAATCAATGGCCAAACAACCAAACAGCCGGAGGGGCATTGAAACGAAACTGTTTTCGAACGGTATCCAACACCAGTACCCGCCGGCTGATCAGCGCCAGTTACAAGGGTTAACTGCTGGCGTTGTGGGAGTTTCGAACATTTCCATATCACCAGAGTAGATGGGGAACTTGAGGAGATGCCTAATTGAATGCAAGAGGGAGTAAGCCACCTGGTGGCCGGTTTCTGAAGCTCCGAGTAAGATTTAACCGCCCGATAAGTGTCCGTTAAGAACTATCTTGGTTAATTATCACATTTAAAAGTTAGAGTATAAACTCTTAACAGTAATAATAAATATAAACTCTTAACTCTAAATAATTGACTATAAAAGCAACCTTTTCTTAGAGCTCCAGTTAAGATATATCCGCCAGTCAAGTGTCCGTTAACAAGTATGTTCTTTTAATTATCGCTAGTAATAGTAAAAGAAGTGACTCTTAAATTCGTAGATAAAAGCAACCTTGGGTGCGGACCCTTCTATCACTTAACCTTGTGTTAATTAACTGGAAATAAATAAACTGCCAGTTAAAGCGAAAAAACCGAAGGAATACTAAAATACTATATAAAATCAGATGTACAATCACTTTTCCTCTAAAAAAAATGACTGCTACTGCAGCCTATGATAAATGCCATCGCAATTGTGGCTGTCAAATTGAATTCACCATAATTTTGCACGCCATTAGGTAATGGCATTAAGTTAAACGCACTCATGTTCATGTGTCAGCTCGATTAGCGCCTTGGATGCTTCAAAATAAAGGTATTTTTGCCTGAAAAAATAGTTACAGATGAATGTACAAAAGTAAAGGCTTTAAAAAGGCCCAAATAGAGCCAGCAATATAATTGCTCCTCCATTATCCAACTGAGCCGCCATGTTTGTGTCCAGAACCTGTAATAATCAAGCAAATAAGCCCTCTAATTTTATGGTATCACGCGAAACGACATACTAATCCCAGATGAGAGAGAGGGACGCAGGTCATGTTAACTTCGAAAGGGTTTTAATGCCCAAAATGGCATGGCCATAGATTAGCTCCGGTTGTCAAGGGCAGCTTTTCAAAAATTAAAAAAAAGTGTAAGTGTAAGTAAATTAATTATTAAATGCTGCTGAACTGCTGCTCTGCTCCTCGCTTTTATTTGCAGCAAAATAATTGAAATTGTTTGAAGGGCTGCAGATTCAGTGAATAAATTAAGAACTTTAAAAGGTTTTACCTATCAGAAAACAAGGGAACTTTGATGTTTTCCTAATGCACTTAAATGTAATATTAATCACTAATATGTATAGTTAATTTGTCGTTAAATTTCCAAGCTGACCGGGGGGGGGCTCACGTTATGTCATTTGCCACCTTTGAAAAGTGTATATATTTATAACCGAAACACACATTGTCAGGCAGGGGCTGGCGCTAACGAGGTCGGCGGCGGGAGCGGGGGTTTTTGGGGCATTCCGGGGGATTGCGGGCCTCGGTGTTTCAGTGCTTCAGGGGGGGTAACGGTAATGCGTTCCGAGCGCGAACCGTTAGTTGACCACGCGCACACACAGGTAGCACTTATTTTTATATATTTTCCTCCTTACACTAAGCAGGGGCGGCACCCCTAAGGGGGGGCTTAAGTTATTGAACTTTTTAATTAGAAATTAATGGTTTGCTGCGTATAAATTCAGACAAGGATTTTATAAGAATATTATAATTATAATAACATATAAAAAACTATAAAAAGAGTGATCAAAATCTCACTATTTATTAATTTTAAATAGTTCTTAAAGCCTCCCCCGGGAGCGAAAAAGTATGCGCGCCCCTTTTGGGTGAAAGCACGTGCACACACACACACACTGCAAGCAGTGCGCGATGTGCGTGTGTGTCGTAATTGGCAGCCTGCATCGCGCGAGTGTGTGTGTGTGCTCGCGAGTGTGCCTGTTTGGCCGGCCAATGCTCCAAATTGCTGCCAGCACATACGCAGTGGCCAGCCTGCCAGCCGCCCAGCGCCGACGTTGACACACAATTTTATTTTATGTTTTTACTGCCTTCCTTTCGCTGGCTGAAAACCCAAATTTGCATGCAAACACACACAAAAAACCCACACACACAGGCACACAAAGCACACTCCGACAGACTCGCGCAGGCACATTAAAAAAAAACATTAGAAGCGGTTCTATTTGAATTACCCGCGCTTTCTCAATGGCCAGTGATGCCCAGCTAAGCGGCGACAGTGATGCCAGTCAGGACAAAGCGGAAGTCTGCTGCGGCGAACTTTTTGAAGAGGAAAAACTGCACAAATGGCACAAATAACACAAAATAAGTAACTTTATGGAACTTCGTAGCCTTATTATAAAACTTAATAAATAGTTTATCAATTTTAAGCCTAAGAATCGCTTCAGGGATGCTGCTGGTAGACGGCACCGTCGTGCTCCTGCTCGGCCAACAGTTGCTTGTGATCAAAGGCGTCCTCATCCTGCCGCTTATTCCAGCCCAGGCAGCGACGCACGCCGTAGAACACGATGACCAGGAGCAGGGAGAACAGCGATGAGGAAATGGGCACCACAAGCACCAGATCCAGCTGCGGCTGCTCCAGCTGACTGGACTGCAGCAGGACAATGGGCATGGTCATGTTAAGGACACTGGTCTCGATGGAAAGGGTCAGGGCGTCGGTGCCGGAGCGGCAGAGGATCTTCGACAGGAGGTAGGTGGCCAGGTAGCCAACTAGAGGCAGGCACAAGGCAGCCACCAGAACCTAGAGGGAAATATTAATCAATTGGGAATATTTTAGGCTTTCAGATCTTCTGGGAACACTCACCTGCCAGGTGAACTCGAGGAAGGCGAACCAATTGAGCCCCACCGTCAGACCCACCAGACACAGGCTGAGCACCACGGACAGCGGCTTCAGGAAGCGGAAGATGAAACGCGTTGTCTTCGGAACACACAGTCGCAGCATTACTCCAACGGCCAGGCAGGCCACCAGAGCAGCAGCTCCGCCAGATAGCTGGCCGAACGGCACCTCGAGCTCGTCGTCCTCGTAGAGCAGCCTGCCCAGCACCAGGATCCACAGGGGCAGGAAGGCCAAGGCCAGCAGGCTGTTGATCGTGGTGGTGGCCACGGACAGATTTACATTACCCTTGAGGAACACGGCGCAGATGTTGGCCAGTCCTCCGCTGGGCGCCAGAGCCGCGTAGAAGAGCGCCAGCTGCAGTGGCCACTCCCCCGGCCACAGAGCACGTCCCAGACCGAATCCCAAGGCGGGCATCAGGATGTACCGACTGACCACACCCACCACAGGGCCCACGGGCCGACACACGATCCCCGCCAGCCGATGCAGATCCAGCACGGTGCCCAGGTTGAGGAACATGAGCAGAGCCAAAGCTGCCGACACGTAGGTGGTCACGCGCTCGTCCACCACGCGGGATCTCAGCACTGCCAGGGGCAGGGGACTCGGATAGGACTCTTTCTCCGGCTCCCCGGCAAACTGCAGTTCCACCCGCAGGGAGCTGTAACCGAAGCGCACTCCCTGCACCTCCACCGAACCCGCCCAGCTGCCGGAGGCATCGAACTCCTCCTTCTTCACTGTGACCAGGGACCAGGCCTTGGCCTCATCCTGGGAGTACACCAAGAAACTATAGTCTGCAGCTGCGTCCACGGGCTGAACATTGGATATGCGCAGCGGGAGCTGATGGCTCTCGCCCTCCGAGAGGCGCAGCTCCGTCAGGCCTCCGTAGTCCACCAGCCAGTTGCCAGCCAGGTCGCCGTAGTCAGCACTGACTCCGGCAATGGCCAGGATCAGGAGTAGCTGCAGTCCGGGGTTCTTTCTCGTTTTAACCATTCTGCGTCGCGTCGTTTCTCCAACTGAACTGGACACTCGAGCACTCCGAGAAAAACACAAAGGCCTTATCTGGTCATCGAGCAGACGGTCCGGTTCGGATCCCTCTTATCAGGCGGCGGCGGCAGCGGTCTCAGGTGCGAAGGAAGGGCACTTGGGAGTGGGTTGTAAATCAGTTCGAATTTGTGAATTGGGTCTTTGGAGAAATTCCCGGTGTTACCTCTTCCTCTTCTGTAATTCCAACGAATTCAACTGACATGGTTGAGAATTCTAGAGCAATGCAAGGGGTAACTCTTGATCTTCTTCTGCCTCTGCTTTTTACTCTTCACCTTCCACTTCTTCTTAACTCCAACGAATTCAACTGACATGGTTGAGAATTCTAGAGCAATGCAAGGGGTAAGAGCGCCGCCAATGCTGGAGGTGCCCCTCTTGCTCTTGATCTTTCTATGCCTCTGCTTTTTACTCTTCTCTGTCCACTTCTTCTTACTCTTCTTCTTCAGATTTTTCCACCTCTAGCTCTCCTTGCTCTCCTTCTTTCTCTTCCTCTTATTTTATCTTCCTCTTGATCTTCCCTCTTCCTTTTTATACCCTTGCAGAGGGTATTATAATTTTGACCAGATGTTTGCAACGCAGTTAAGGAGGCATCTCCGACCCCATAAAGTATATATATTCTTGATCAGCATCACCAGCCGAGTCGATCTAGCCATGTCCGTCTGTATGTCTGTCCGTCTGTCGGTTTCTACGCAAACTAGTCTCTCAGTTTTTGAGCTATCGAGCTGAAATTTTCAGCATAGTCTTATTTCTTTAGCACGCAGTATATATGTCGGAACGACCGAAATCGGACTACTATATCCTATAGCTGCCAAAGGAATGATGGCAAAATTAATGTACAAAAAATTGTAACTTCCCTGTTTTTAAACGTATTTCTATACATTTTGAGATATAGCAGTTTTTTATGGTTCTAGAATTACGGTTTTAATTTCATTAAGATCGGACCACTATATCATATAGCTGCCATAGAAGCGATCGGTCGATTTATATGAAAATGTAAAATTCGGTAAACCGAAGTTAGCTTTCTTTCTCGTTCTTATCTGTAATTCACATTAATTAAGCTACAATACACCACTAGTTTTCTACTATATCCCATTGGGAACGTCCATGCTGCAGATGACCCTCGTCCTCTTCATCTTCCTCTTGCTCTTGCTCTTTCTCTTCCACTTCCACTGGCTCTTTCTCTTGATCTTCCTCTGCCAGAGGACCTCTGGCTCTTTCTCCTTATCTTCCCCTTGCTCTTGCTCACGTTCTTCCTATCGCTCTTGTTTAACCCTTTAACGAACTTTCCCTTTCCGCCTCCTTGAAAATCAAGCTTTATTTAAATTCGGCAATATTCAATTATATTACGACGTTATCTCAGGACGCATCACCCCATTCATATACCCCCCCGATGACTCAGGGGTTTTTTCACCTTTGTCGTATCTTCAATTTGCTTTGTTTGTCCGACGCTGTATTGCAATATATTGCACTTGAACTCAACTCTTAAACAATTTTGGATCGAAAATTGGCTACTGATAAAGGAATGAGCGCATTTCCATTGTTATTATTTTTATTTACCCAACGACGACTGTAAATTGCTTTACTTTGTGCCAGAAGCCAAGTCATAAAACCGTTAAGATTGCGTTTGTTTTTTGTTTGTTTTTGTTTTTATTGTGATTCTTCTGTTCTGTTTTTAGTTGGTAAAAAAAAACCAAGTCATATATGTTTAGCTTTAGACTACTTTAGTATACATCGTACATAATAGATGTTGAATGCATTCACTTTATATATAATTGGCATACCACACTCGTTATACTCGTACATAGAAGTATATGTCATATATCATATATCATATATCATGTATATATGCCGATAGTTTCGCATGTGCTGCTTCCGCTTCAAAATTGCAACTAACTAGAAAAGGCAGGCTGGGAAATGAATGAATTAAACTCGTATTATTTGGATTATGTTCGGGGGGAGCAACCTAAATGCATGACTCGGTTTATCTTTGTCTAGTTGGAGATAACCCTAAATGCGGGACAAGTCGGTTAAATCAATTAATTAATTCTCTCTCTCTCGCGCTCTCTCGCTCTGTGCTGTGCAACTCTCTCGCTTCACATCTCTCGCTCCTTCTCTGATTCAAACACGATTTATAATCGCTGCTGCTGCTGCTTGGCCTAGTTAATACAATACTTAATGGGGGAATACTCTCGCTCGAAATGAAAACAGTTGCTTTTGTTTACAAAAATATATATGTATGTATATCGGTAGCAAAAAACAATTGGGGGGGGGGACTTTTCGTATTAATAATAAGCAATTAAATATATAAAAATAATTTTCGGGCGGGGGAGGGGCTAAAGAAATATTACAAATTATCGGACTCGGAACCGGATAGTGGATATCGAATATCGGAAGACAAGCGGACCATACAGGCACACAAAAACACACACAAATGGACAGATACATCGCACGCTAAACTCAAGTGGTTGTAACTTAAACAAACTAGCCGAAAACAAATTGCTACAATTGATCTCATCTCGAATCTCATCCTCTCATCCTCATTCTCTCTCATACTCTCCTTCCGGGGAAGTTTAGTGACTGATCTTGTGGAGTTTTTGCAATACTTTGAGGCCCTGTTCCTGGTACTCCTGCTTGGACATCCAAAAGCCGTCGCGGTCCTTTGTCACCTCGGCCAGAACAGCGCCGCCAATGAAGACCATGTCCTTGCGCCTCGGCGGATCCTCGATGCGTATTTTGAATTTCTGTCATTACGGGAAATTATTAAAATATAAAGATCAAGTGGGAAAGCTACAGTCGAGTGTGACCGACTGTGAGATACCCGGTACCCAAAGCATTGTGGGTGAAATTAAATAGCACACGGACATGGAAAATAGAAACAAAGACAAATGGTGCTAGGAACATGTTGAGCTACACACTCTGACACTCTCAGCATCTCTCTCTCTCTCAAAAGCTACGTGCTCAGACACGCGAAAAGTGTTCCTGCGATAGAGCGAGAGGGTGAGACTTTTCGCGTGTAGCTACACAGAAACTTCATTGTTTAATAACTTCCATGTTAATTATCCGATTTTACTCCAATTTTCAGAACATGTCCGCGAATGCCTACTTATTTATTATATCTATTAAGTTTAAGCCGAAAGTCACGACTATAGCTTTTATAACGTTTTTTATTATTTTTGGGGGCGGAAGTGGGCGTGGGCAAATTTTAAAACAAACTTGATCTACGTGCAATAGTTTCCAATGCTGTCACTAAATTAACTCTAGCTCTTATAGTCTCTGAGATCTGTTGTTTCACACGGACGGACAGACGGACAGACGGACATGGCTAAATCGACTCGGCTGGGGACGCTGATCCAGAATATATATACTTTATAGGGTCGGAGATTTCTCATTCTGCCTGTTACATACACTCTCGGTTGGCAATAACTTATAACTCTATGGGTACCGGGTATAAAAGTATAAAGATAATCATCACATTGACTTACCGCCAGCTTTTCCGTATCGTTCTTGAGTACCCGCTCCAAGTACAGCTGCTTGATCTCTCGCTCCAGCCGACTGGGCAGGCCGGGGTACATGGTGGAGCCGCCGGACAGGACAATGTGCTTGTAGAGCTCCGGCCGTATGTCAATGTCCGCCGCCTGGATGGTGTTGAACACGAGTTCCGCAATGCCCGGACCCTCGACGTTGATTAAATGCGGCTGGAACAGGGCCTCCGGCGCTTCGAATCGCTCGCCACCGACCTTGATCACACGCCCGTCGGGCAACGTGTACGACTCCACCAGCACCGTCGTCTCCAGGGCCAGGCGCTGCTCCATCTCGATGTCGTAGCCAATGTAGCAGAGCTTCTCCTTCATGATGCGCACCGTTTCGAAGTCAGCGGAATGATTGAAGGCGTAGCCACGGAGTAACAGTAACTATACGGGATAAATTCAGGATATAATAAAGTCCTAGAAGCTCTCGAATCTCCCACAAACCTTAATCAAGTAGCGGGTGATGTCGCGACCGGCAATGTCCAATCGCCGCGTCAGATGGGGCAGGGCAAACTCTTCGTAGACGGGACATATGTGCGTCACACCATCGCCGGAGTCCACCACCACGCCCGAGATCAGACCCTGGGCGTATAGCGTCAGCACAGCCTGGATGGCAATGTACGTGGAGTCGAAGCCGTACTTCTCGAACATTACCTTCAATTTTATTCGAGTTTAAACAAAGTTTCTTTCAAGGAAAATGCTTTAAGCACTCACCTCGATCATCTTCTCGCGATTCTTTGTGGGATTCATGGGCGGCTCTGTCAGCAGGATCTTTGTGTTCGTCGGATCGATGTCCATCTTTTTTGGCCCGAACGTGTAGTCCCACACGTGGCACATGTCATCCCAGTTGCGGACCACGCCGTTCTCCATTGGATAGGAGACCTCCAGCAGGGACCTCAGCTGTGACGCCTCATCGCCGACCATTAGATCCTGTAAAGTCGTTGGGATGTCTCCAGTTAGTGTTAGTTAATCAGGCGGCTAACCCAAAGGGATGGGATTGTAGGGGATACACATTCACAAGAACAGCAATCACAGGACAAGGACTAAGCTCTAAGGATACTACGGAGTTCCTTAACATAACTATACACATAAAGGCAAGAACACAGATCGTGCGAATCAAGCTAGGGACAAGGCAAAGGCAGAGGCAGAGGGAGGGGGCAGTGGCATGCAACTTAAATCAATTAAACAATTAATAAACAATTAACAATAATAATAATAACGACAACAAACAACTGAACTAAGGGTAGCCTTAAAAATATATATATATATCTGTACAGAAAACAACACAGGTAACAAAGGATGGTCTTAAAGTTGAATAACAAAAATTATATTCATGGAAATTTCGTTCGTTAATACGCCTCAGATTGATCCGATTCAGGGTAGATTTCGATATAAGTTTATGTATATTGATGTGTGTGGAGTTTATAGAGATAGATGGTGGCCAAAAGGAGGTCGGGCGGGGCCTTTAAATAGTCGGGAAAACATATTTTGTATTGCAATTCAAGGCAAAAACACAACTAGTGGAAAATGTGAAACAGTTAACAGCTAATTAAGTTAATCCTAAGTGCGTACTAGGAATTACTCAAAGGATTCTCAAAGTATTTATTTGTTTGTTTTGTGTGTTGGATAATGTATTAATTTTTATTATTTAACCTTTGCCGAATGGAGTTCGAGTTTGGTTTTGCTTAGTGGTAGGTTTGGTTTTTGGTTTTGGTTTTTTTGGTTTTTAAACTATAATAAACTTGACTTACATCGACATGTAAATCCTGTAAATATTTTCGTTTTCAACAAAAATATATGTAAAAAAAGAACAGAAAAATGTATAAGAATATATAGAAAAGAAACGGAAATATATATTCAAAAATATGGTAAATAGTATACATATATTTTTGGTATCGTTCGTTGCTAGCTATTCAAGATTCGTATTTGGTTTTTTCGTTCGATTTGTTGTTTGTTTGTTGTCTAAATGAACGTAAACTAAAGATTACTGCTAAGTAAGATCTATATAAGATATCTGATTTGAATGCACTAGAAAAAGCTGGTGGTCCGGTCTCCATATCCATATCCTTAATCAAACTTTAAGCCTAAGAGCCCACTCGAAAGGCGGTTTAAATATGTACGTATCCTTGGACCAACCTTATACACTATAAGTACGTAAATATATTATGTTTGTATATAATATGGTAGAGAGCCACACACCGAGACCGAGACCGAGACCATTATGGATGCAACTCAAGCAAAAATGCAATGGTAAGTGTTCCCATGATGTTGCGATGAAATCAAGATGGTATAAATGGTAAATGGTAAATTATATATAATGCAAGTGGGGAGTATAAATCGAAATGAAATCATATAGTAGTAGTAAGATATGCCACACTAATAGACAGAATAGAGGGGGGAGCAGAGAGCGGTTCGACTCAAAATCATGAAGGTATACAATATAGAATATGTGGTTGATTGGTTGGTGGATATTGTGAACTTCTATGCGCTAATTATGTTGCTTTTGCCGTTCAACTAGTCATGGATAAGTTACATCGACAAATGATAACGATATATTGTATATAGTATGTTTATTATTGATTGATTGATTGATTGATGGACTGATGAATGGCCTGTGCACAATTCGATTCGTGTAATGTGGTTGTAATTGAATCTTCCTCGTAGCTGATTAAGTATACTCGTATGTATGATCGCTCTTGAATTGGCAAGTACGATGGATCATACCTTGACTTCGATGTCGCCGATTTTGTTTACCGCCCGGATAATGGGCCGTCCCACCATCGATGGAAAGATGAAGGTGGGAAAATTGCTGCCGGCATATCCGCACTTGACGAACTGGAATTTAAGGAGAAGAGCGAGATTTTTAATAAAGAAAACATAACATCAATTATTATATATTCATTTAAAGAGTTCACAATAAATCACGTTTTTAATACATTATTCTTTTACAGTTTATTACCTTTTTATTTGTTTACCTATTTTTAAGCACCGTTTTCGGTATAAAAACAAGAATTTTACTTTAAAAAAATACCATAAAACATGGTTGGGCACCGAATTCTAAGATTGGAGCCTGGTTTAAAAGTTAAATATAATTAAACTCAATAAATAAGTGTAAATAACCATATTTAGTGAAGATAATAAAAGATAACATCTTAATATGTTGTTTATTTTTTATGATTAAATTTCAATTCGTTTTAATAAATTAACTTTTTTAATTAAGTTCATAATATGATTTAAAAAGTATTTATCAGCTTTTTTAACCCCCCCATTCAAAAAGTAAGGCTGTTATGATCAAACTTTCAGTGTATTCACTTTTTCACCGTTGCTGAACTGCTTTGGTTTATCGAACTCTTATCGAAGCCGGCGTAATCACAAAACAAATTCTCGAGATAAGAACTTAATGTTGAATATAGCAGTAAAGTGTGCCTGCTCTCCTCGCTCTTTTTTGGCCGTGGGGCCTATGTTTGTCTGTGTGTGTGTCTGCGTGAGTATTCATAACTGTCGAATTGGTGAGTAATACCCGATCGTCGACGTTACAATGACTAAAGCCCGAGGAATCAGCAGAAGAAGAAGAAGAAGCAGCACACACATAATTGCATTTACTAGCTAGCACTGCTTAACTAAGCGCAGCTCCCCCCCGCTGGGTTGAGCTGGAACGTCAACGCCCGCAAGCAGTGACCGACCGGCCCAAGCGCTGCTTGGCCTACAAGAAGAAAAGAAGCACAGCAGCAGCAGTAAACAACAACAAGAGCTTGGCTCCAAAAATGTGTGTCACACAGTGGGTGTTGTTGTGTACTGGGCGCTGCTGGCGACTGTGTGTGTGTTTATCGGGGGGTTGGGGGTGTTGTATCTTACCCCTGTGCCGTTATCACAGACGATGACATTGCGACCCTTGCTGTCCATGTTTTAAGGATTTGAACTGGAGCTGGAAACTGCTTCTCCGCTGCTGCTTCTCCCTTCCACTTCCACTGATGACGCGACTTTGTGGCCTTTGTGGGTGTTGGTGTTGCTTTCGGTTGCGGCAGAGGCAGAGTGTTTTAGGCGCGACTCCTTGATAATACAACAAAAAAGAGATGGGTGATGTAGTTTCCTCGGCGAGATGGGCGATCGCGTTTCCTGCTGTCTGGCTGCTGGCTCAGCCGTTCTTTTAATACTACTCTTCAGCGGTTTTTCTGCGCCGGATGGCTGTGCTCCGCTCCCCACTGCACTTAATCACACACTTTTCATGAACACACACACACACCCGCTCCATTCATGCACACACACACACACTGGCAGGCACGCGGGCGGGAGCGTTTGTTTTCCTCTCTCCGGCTCTCTCCTTACGTTTTTCCGATGCTCGCCCCGCTTCGCCTGTGGTATGAAACCTTAGTTAAACTCTAGGGAATTATAATTGCCAAATGATTTGTCTTTGGTGGCCCAGCGAGCACTTATAATTTAGATTTTACGGCGGTACAAAACACAAAACTACAGCCAGTGTTGCCAGATGAAAATTTTGCTTTCCCCCTAACAAATCTCAAAGAGTCGGTATTTCCTCCTAAAAAATCCCCCAAATCGATAGGTAGTGCTCGAAAAAATACCAAAAGAATACCGCCACAGAGGGAGCTTGGCGGTAGTTTTAAATTTCCAGGCCTCGTTCGTTGGGATTCGCAATAAAACCAAAAGGCCGCCATAAAATGGAAAGTTTGCTGCTGATTTATTTTATTCCGTTTATATAGTATGTATATGTATGTATAATTTAATAATATAATAAACGTTACTCATTTGTTATCTTTATAATTGCTTTAAGAGGCGAAATGTCTTATATAAGTATATGTACCATGCTGACTGTCGTCTCGTCTCGTTCCCTTTTGATTCTGTTACGGTTTTGTTTGGTTTTTGGTTTGTTTTGGGTATTATCTGTTCTATGTTGAACGCTTTAATGCTTGTAAATGGATCCATAAGTTGGTATGGTCTTGATATATATATATATATATTGTATTATCAAAATCTACACATCGTCCTCCTCTAACTCTATGTCTTTCGCTCTATTAATATCTGTCTTTTGCCGCGGAAGTTACTTTGTATTTATTATTGAAGGGGGGCTCTAAGCGAAATGGATTGATCGTTAGTTTATAATGTAGAAATATTATTGCTCCTTAGTATCATCGTTAGTGTTAGCTTTAGTTGCTTTTTGGTATTTTGGTGTTTGGTGTTCGTTCTCTCGTTCTTTTCGCTCCACATACAATATATATGTATATTCTATTGTTTTTTGTTCTTCAATTCAATTCAAATTCAACTCGGGGGGTATTCCCCTTTCTGTTTCACTCTGTAGCACTAACTAAATATGCATTTGCGGTATAACAGTTTCAACAATTTAACCATATAGAGAACAGAAACATCGAAACTTAAACTCTGTATCCCTTCTCTCGTTTGTTCAATTCAATAATTCAATAATTATATATGTTTGTATGCATGTAGTCGCATGTGGTTTGCTGATTTAAAAAAAACGCTATATATATATGTATATTTCTCAATTAGTTAAGTAAATTGTTTACCATTCTCTCATCTCCTTTCATTACAAAAGCTAAGTTCCGCTCCGCTTCTTGATTTGTTGTCCTTTAGCTACGATTTAAATAATCTTGGTATTGTTACGATACGTGCATAGATCACTAAGAACTAATTGTTTTTTGTTTTTCTTTTTCTTTGTTTTTTCCAATGTCAACTCTTTGTATATAATATATTTATATATATATATATATATCTGTATAAATATTTAGAGTAAAGTTCAAGTTGCGCAGAGTCGAAGCAAAGTACAGCATAAATATGTGTAGGGTTCGAGTTTGGGGTTCAGGATCTGGCTCTTGTAGGATGAAGGCATTTCTTGCAGGCATGCGAGTGCGTGTGTGGCTGTGTCGAGTACATATTTATTTTAATTTGCATATTGATATTGGAGAATCTGATCCATCGAAACATGGTGTGTGGAACAGGCGAAGGGGGGAAAGTCGGTATTGGAATTGAGAAATTGATTGCCATCATTATCATTTGTTTTGAATTGATCTGAAACGCTGAAACTATTCGTGTTTCCATCGTGCTCGTTCCAAGCCTTACATTCAATACTTACTCTTAAATACATCTCTTCTCTTCTTAGCATTAATCTCTAAGCTTGTTTCATTTAAATCATTTCAAGTCTAGCTTTTGCTACCGTTATAGTTACCGTTAGTAAATGAAAAATTGGCCAAGAGTAACGGAAAGTTTCTTGGTTTTGTGAGTGTATCTGTGTGTGTGTGTTTCTCTCAACAAAAATCGTCTCATTCCATTTCGTTTCGATAAATTAATCAATCATTTTTTTAGTTCAATTTACACGCAGGAGGAATATATTATATACGTTATTAGGTAGTACATGTATCGTAATTTATTAGTTAAATATATGGATTTGCTATTTAAATGGTAAACTTCTTGACCTATCTCTCTCTTTCAGTGTTCAGTGTTGTGTTACGTGTGTGGGCTTTAAAAAGGCTTTTGCGGAAAACGATCGAATTCTTCAATTAATTAATTAGCTAGACTCGATCCTCAAACAACGATTATGATTTTCTCTTATTTACTTTCTTCTTTTTGTGTTTTGTTCTTTGTAGCCAAGCAACTGATAAAACATCTCTACACATATTTCAGTGTGTGTTAAAAGTAAAAATAAAAAACTAAAAAATAAACTCTGGTTTCACTTTCAATGTTTAATTCGTATAAGGAACATTTATGGACTATTGCGGCACATATTGCAAATTGTTTCGAAATTGTTTTGTTTCTTTTGTTGCTCTTTATGCTTTTTATGCAAGATTACACATTTCAAGATTTTTCAAGGATTACGATTACGATTACGATTACGATTATTACACAAACGAACGACCTTCCTGCTCATTTCGAATCGAACTTCATTACACATATCGTTTACATCTCGGCATCTGGCCTCGATATTTCTATATAATCATATGTATATATATGTACGCTTCTTTTTGGCGCCGCTAAAAATGTTTTAAACAGATTAGCGCTGGATTTGCATCTCTCCACTCTCCACTATCTTCGTATTTCATATTTTTCTTATTTTCTTCCTTCTTTTTTTGTGGGCTCTCTTTCCTATCGGCTTTCGGTGTCCCGTTTTACATATTTTAACGCTTTAAATAAAGTTTGCCCATTTCAGTTTATACATTACAACTTAAGCCTAGGGTTATGGGGTTACTGTTGGTTGGTTTTTTCTCTGCTCTTGAGAAAGGGAATTTTTCGGTTATCAGTTTTCAGTTATTCTTCAGTTTTTCAGTTTTTCAGTTTTCTGGTTTCTTTTTTTCGGGGCGCCGGCGCGCCAAAGTATGCAACACATAATTCTAATATCCAATGTGCGCGCGCCGGCGTAAAAACAAATTTCTGCTCCGGCTGCCGCAGCAAATGGTGCTGGTGGACCCGGGAGTCGGCCACGGACATGGACATGGACATGGACATGGAGCTGGCGCCGAATCGCTAACGAAATGTATGGGTAATGTTATGTACTTAGTATTACAATTGGTTTTAAGTTTTAAGTTTTTAGCTTTTAGAGTTTAGATTTTAGATTTTAGTACTTGTTTAAGTTGCTGCTCTGCCACATTAAGCTTAATTAAGGTTCCGTTTGTTGGTGTTCTTTGTGTTGCTCCGCTCTGCTCCCAAGTCACTCAACGTCACGCCCATGCACTGCTCCTCCTCCTCCTCCTCCGCTCCAGACTCCGCCTCGCT
This sequence comes from Drosophila asahinai, assembly GCA_008042795.1. Taxonomy (NCBI): domain Eukaryota; kingdom Metazoa; phylum Arthropoda; class Insecta; order Diptera; family Drosophilidae; genus Drosophila; species Drosophila asahinai. The sequence continues at coordinate 1,206 of VNJZ01004994.1, read as the reverse complement.
GCATCCGCATTCTCGTCCTGCAGCCGCTGTGCGAGCTTACCCATGTCCGGCTCCATTGTTGCCGCCGCCCTGCTGTGGACTGTGATGATGCGGATCCTCGCTGGGCGTGGGCGGCTGGTCTCGGCGCGGCGGCATCCGCTCGTTGACGGCATCGAGGCCCTTGGCCTCCGCGAACGAGGTAATCTTGTGGTTGGGCGAGAAGCCCTGCATGGCGTTCTTCAGTGACTGCTTGCCGCCGGAGAGGGCGCCGAGTGGCAGGGCGCCCGTCGGCGTCAGGCCCTTTAGCTGCAGCACCGACTCGGACTCCTCGCGCAGCACAGAGAAGACGCGAGCCATCTTGCCGATGGCGCGGATCTTGTTGCGGATAACCTCCTTGCGCAGCGCCGCCTCGTCGTCCGAGAGCGGCTCCTCGCTCTCCTCGGTCATGAGCTCGTCGTCGGAGCAGATGTTCAGCACGTTCACCAGCATCTCGGTGACCTTCTCGCCCACGAAGGGCAGCGACCAGGTGAACACGTCCATGAAGTTGGGAAGCCAGTAGGGGTGCGGCGAGCAGTTGAACTGCCGGATGTTCATCACGTTGTTCTCGTACTTCAGCACCGCCGCCTTGTTGTTGTACACGTCGAGATAGTTGGGCGCCGAGAAGATGGTGATCAGCGAGGGGAAGCCGGTGGTCTGGCTCTTGCGGTACATGCGGTAGCCGGCGTCCTGCGCCTCGTGCGCCCGGATGATCGACAGCAGGTTGTTGTTCTGCAGGAAGTCGCAGCAGGCGGCGTAGCTGTAGAAGTACGAGCAGCCGCGCACCGAGTTGTGCGTGTAGAAGTCCGAGTTCTTCTCGTTGCCGAAGTCCTCCAGCGGGTCGGACCACAGCAGGTCGCACATGGGGCCGAAGGCGGGCGGCTCCTTGAAGCGGTCGAGCCGCCTTATGTCCTCCAGCTCGTGTATCTCGGGCGACAGGCCGCCGTGCACGCACAGGAACTGCTGGTTCATCAGCGCCGCCAGCGGCAGGCAGTCGAACGCGTCCATGCACGCGTCGTACACGCGCTCCGAGTACTTGATCTTGCACTCCTGCTTGAAGGTGAAGTACTCGGTCAAATGCCGGCACTCGTGGTTGCCGCGCAGCAGGAACAGCGTCTGCGGATAGGTGATCTTCAGCGACCACAGGTACAGCACGCACTCGATGCTGAAGTAGCCCCGGTCGACATAGTC